>CM036940.2:53983187-54299102 GCA_020352615.2 Yoshiicerus persimilis
TTTATTTGTCCTGTTTTATTATTTTGTATTAATTTTCAGCACATGCACTTGAATTTACTTGCACAATCAGTTTATATTTTAACAATGAATCATGTTGCCATCTTTTTGCAGGAAATCATTAGCTCGAGGAATCAGTTTCATACGAATTGGTTTGCCCAATATAAGAGCTATACTTGAAATAAGTTTCAAATCTTGCTCATTATCTATTGTCTGTGTGTATAGTAGAATGGATGTTTGAGGGGATAAGTGGCACGGTAGCGTCCATTTTTTGTCCGGTCCCCCAAAGGGGAGGAAATTTCGAATTTTCCCGGTCAAAATTTCGAAAAATACGGTAGGGGGGTCATGTGACCCATCATTCGAAAGATCTCGGCGCGCTCTTTCAAACCAGGTACCTCCCGTTAAAATCACCCGCCAGGGGCGGCAGGGGCGGCCGCCGAAAGGTATTTTTTAATTTCCCGCCGTTAGGATTGACGTAGCGGGACAAGACCGGTGTCATTCGAAAGGTGACATGAAGACCTCTCGATTGGCACCATTTGCGGTTCGCTACGATGTGAAATACCCCGGGGGCGCCTTCCGGAGTAAAAATCCCGCCCACCATCGGCGGGAAAGTTGAACTTGGCGTGAAAATTTTTATTTGAATGGAAAGCTGGGGTGAATAGCTTTCGAACAAGCTATTGCATCCGGGTACTTGTGTAATCGGGGAAGCGGGTAGAAGCGGAAGAAGAAACCCGCCGAACTTCTCGCCGCCGCTACAGTCGACCTAGACGGATGGGGCTTGTTGGAGCAAGATAGAGTCCATAAGGGTCTATCGGATGGCACTAACTAGGTTGCGGTGCGATGACCTGGCGCGACGCCCGGGCCGGAGGAATGCGGGCACCCGCCGACTCGCCCGGAGCCCGCTGGCGGAATCCCGCCGCGTGTGGTGGCAATGGATAGCCCTCGACTATTGCAGTCGAATGGTACCACCGCCAATACGCTGTGACGTCATTTGGTGGAGTTATAAGCATTTAATTTAAATAGTGCAGTTTTGACAATAAGTAAAGTAGGGAGAAGAGCCCTTTAACTTTACATGCACTTTGAGGTAAAGGAAGCAAAGGCCGAGCTTTCCCACGGTCCAGTTGACCAATCCTATCGTCAGTTGACATCTGGAAACCAGATAAACTGTGATTTTGGCTTGGCTTTTTATTTCTTAGCGTCACTTCTGGTCCTGGAGTCTTTAAAGTCACACTGCATTCTTGGTGTTGTTATTTAGCTTCAATCAGTTCAAAATTTTGTGTGATTTTGTTGCATTTAAAGGTGTTTGGTGCTTGAAAGTGTATTTAAGTGCTGTTTTAAATGCATTTTAGTGAATGGAAGTGAATTTTAGTAAATTTTAGTGCGTTTTGTGAGTGAATGTGGGTTTTAAAGTGCGTTTTGTGAGTGAATGTGGGTTTTAAAGTGGGTTTTGTGAGTGGATGTGTGTTTTAAAGCGTATTCGGTGACTAACTATGGATTTCAATGCCCTACAATGAAACCAAACCGGACTACTTGAGTAAAAGGTGAGTATAATACCTAAATGCATTCAAAATACAATTATACTTCCAATTTCATTGAGATAACGAAAGTACTTCAATGTATTTTGTGTTGCAGGTTGCCGGAGGAGACAAAATGACAAATTAAGTACATTTCTCTCATTTCCATTCATTGTTCCGACAATTTCCATTCAAGTAATGTGTGGGGGTTGTAAAAATACTTTTATATTTCATATTGCAGGTCACTAACAACAGGATGGCACCCTTGTACCAAGGAGTTTTACAACGGAACAGCAATAAGAAGGTAACGATTTGGTTTTATTTACTGGTTTAACAAAATTCACAATTAGGAGGTAGTAAGCTGGGGCATGTTATATATGAAAATGGTAGCTCCTACTTAGTAGAGTTCAAATCTGTAAACATCATTTACCTAAGTTAAACCGTTTAGAAGTTATTCAGGTTTTAATTAATCAATAATTCGGATTAAAATTTGGAAATTGAAAGATATTACGACATGACATATATGAAAATGGTAGCTCCTACTTAGTAGAGTTCAAATCTGTAAACATCATTCACCTAAGTTAAACCGTTTAGAAGTTATTCGGGTTTTAATTAATCAAAAATTCGGATTAAAATTCGGAAATTGAAAGATATTACGACATGACATATATGAAAATGGTAGCTCCTACTTAGTAGAGTTCAAATCTGTAAACATCATTCACCTAAGTTAAACCGTTTAGAAGTTATTCGGGTTTTAATTAATCAAAAATTCGGATTAAAATTCGGAAATTGAAAGATATTACGACATGACATATATGAAAATGGTAGCTCCTACTTAGTAGAGTTCAAATCTGTAAACATCATTTACCTAAGTTAAACCGTTTAGAAGTTATTCAGGTTTTAATTAATCAATAATTCGGATTAAAATTTGGAAATTGAAAGATATTACGACATGACATATATGAAAATGGTAGCTCCTACTTAGTAGAGTTCAAATCTGTAAACATCATTCACCTAAGTTAAACCGTTTAGAAGTTATTCGGGTTTTAATTAATCAAAAATTCGGATTAAAATTCGGAAATTGAAAGATATTACGACATGACATATATGAAAATGGTAGCTCCTACTTAGTAGAGTTCAAATCTGTAAACATCATTCACCTAAGTTAAACCGTTTAGAAGTTATTCGGGTTTTAATTAATCAAAAATTCGGATTAAAATTCGGAAATTGAAAGATATTACGACATGACATATATGAAAATGGTAGCTCCTACTTAGTAGAGTTCAAATCTGTAAACATCATTTACCTAAGTTAAACCGTTTAGAAGTTATTCAGGTTTTAATTAATCAATAATTCGGATTAAAATTTGGAAATTGAAAGATATTACGACATGACATATATGAAAATGGTAGCTCCTACTTAGTAGAGTTCAAATCTGTAAACATCATTCACCTAAGTTAAACCGTTTAGAAGTTATTCGGGTTTTAATTAATCAAAAATTCGGATTAAAATTCGGAAATTGAAAGATATTACGACATGACATATATGAAAATGGTAGCTCCTACTTAGTAGAGTTCAAATCTGTAAACATCATTCACCTAAGTTAAACCGTTTAGAAGTTATTCGGGTTTTAATTAATCAAAAATTCGGATTAAAATTCGGAAATTGAAAGATATTACGACATGACATATATGAAAATGGTAGCTCCTACTTAGTAGAGTTCAAATCTGTAAACATCATTCACCTAAGTTAAACCGTTTAGAAGTTATTCGGGTTTTAATTAATCAAAAATTCGGATTAAAATTCGGAAATTGAAAGATATTAAGGCATGACATATATGAAAATGGTAGCTCCTACTTAGTAGAGTTCAAATCTGTAAACATCATTCACCTAAGTTAAACCGTTTAGAAGTTATTCGGGTTTTAATCATTCAAAAATGCGGGTATTATTCGGAAATTGAAAGATATTACGACATGCATATATGAAAATGGTAGCTCCTACTTAGTAGAGTTCAAATCTGTAAATATCGTTCATCTAAGTTAAACCGTTTAATGCCCTGCTATGTTTCAATTAAGAAATTCGCGAATTTTAAAAAACCGAATAACTTTTAAACGGGTAAAGTTAGATTATCCTTGCTTAGTGATTTGAACTCTACTAAGTAGGAGCTACCATTTTCATATATGTCATGCCTTAATATCTTTCAATTTTCGAATATTACTAATTATGCAAGTATGAAATAAATATTCGGTAAAGTTGAACTGCTGTTGATTTCAACATCTAATATGTCCTTAATAATATATAGAAATACACGAGGCGACCTGGAAGGACTTCACAAAGGTAAGAACTTCATATTAATTCTTTAAGGTAATTCATTCAGACAATTTAGGAAAATGCAATGTATGCAGTCATAATAATCATAAGCAAAGCATATATACACACCAATTGTAATTTTATTTTTCATAAACATATACATTTTTTTTCATATCCCTACATTTATAGCTTAAATGGTTTCCAGCTAGGTTCACTAGATAACATAGACCTAAATTGAGGAGAGAGAATATCCCTAGGTACATTGCTATATATTAATGCTTTAATAAATAGATTTAGACCTGGGTAATGCATATTCTTGAGGGGAAAATTCTTGGTTGCCATTGAAACTAGGTCTACTATTTGAGAGTTAGGGACGGCAATTCCATCATATTTTATTTCTCCAATAGTCGACCATGTAAAGTTGGGGTTACTCAACAGCACTCGCAATAATCTTTCACATCTGCTTCTAATATTAGGGCTCACCAACTTTAACACTGCTTGAATTTTGTCTTCAGGCTCTTCATATAGAACAGTCTCACTTGCAGTGTTAGACTGATATTGAGATATAGGCACTAGTTTATACAGTCTAGCCATGGTTACACACTATATGTATACCTTCTTCCAAAATCTTTGCTAAGATAGTACTAATAACAGCAATAACAAGTTTAATATTTCTTATATAATAGTTTCTAAGCTTAACTATGGTAAACTTCAATTTTACAAACTTCTTAATACTAGTAGCGTATTTCTTTATACACTTATTGTCCTTAACATTCACATTCAATATACAGGAGCCTATTGCTTCAAGTTGTGACTGATCAGCTTGCTTAATAAGCTTTATACGCGCCTTTAACTTACTGCTCACTAATAGGTTAAGAAAAGCATTATGTTCTTCCAACGACTCCATTCTCTATAATGGGGCGTATACTATAGCATTTTCAGGATATATACTAGATCTCACACGACACATTTTAGGTGTCGTGGGATTTAGATCTATAAATAGGAAACTGTAGGGCTTTTTCATTACTGCTTCATAAGCATATTCTAAATGTCTATAGTTTTTAGGAAACAGTTGCTGACCAATCTTTGATATAAAACTCACATCACGTGGGTATAACCCTAGTAAATAATATGTGGTATTAATTGATATTTCTCGCATATTCCTGGCAAATGCATTTTGCATGAATAGTATGAAGCCAATTCGTAAGTGATGAGAGTAATTTATAAAACAATTAATGATAAAATCATTGTATTGTTTTTTAAAAAGTTGCATTAAATCATCAAATACCACAATAGAGTTTTTCATTTCAGCTGCTCGGTCTTCATTCTCAATCATGCTTTGTATTTCGTTTATGGAGTTGATAAACACTATTGTAGGATCAGTAACCTCTGAGTACGCCTTTTGCCAAATGCCATAAACATAGTAGACCTTATTAATATCCTCTGCATGAACTTCTTTCCTTCTACGCAAGTACTCTAGGATAGTAACTGTCTTTCCGCTGGAACTACATCCTGTGCATATTATAAAATAATGAGTCTAGGTTATGTATACTTATGCACTTGCTTAGTACGTACTTTACCTGAAACTATAAGTGTGAACGGAAAGCGTAACGTGGCGTCAAATTCCATCTTCTAATCGATAACAATGACTTCCACCTGTCGTTCCTCGTTGTCAGTGTCACTGTCAACTATTTGTTCAATGTCACTGTCAACTATTTGATCATTGTCACTGTCAACTATTTGTTCAATGTCACTGTCAACAACTTGCTCAGTGTCACGGACAACTATTTGTTCAATGTCACTGTCAACTATTTGTTCATTGTCACAGTCAACTATTTGATCATTGTCAATGGCAACTATTTGTTCATTGTCACAGTCAACTATTTGATCATTGTCAATGGCAACTATTTGTTCATTGTCACTGTCAACTGTTTGATTGTGCTCATTATCAATGTCCACTACTTGGTCATTATCAATGTTCACTATTTGCTCTTCGTCATCTTCAGATATACACTCATCTGAATAAGTTTCAAGATGGAGTTGCTCTGGTAATGAAGGCAAACTGCCAAATGGCACAGAGTTCATTTTGTCATCTAGTAATATACGATGTGCAGAAAACATGTGAAATGCAGTTTTTCTAATCACCATTGTAAACAGCTGTTGTTTACATGAACGAATAAACCTCATTTTACAGTATTTCTTCCTACCATTAAACACTACTTGCTTATATGTCCTATGCCTGATTTTCTTAAGGTGCTCCTTCTCCTTATTATCCAATACAGTAGACTTGTTTAAGCCTTTTGCTTTTAGTTCCTCACTACTGTCCTCAAATAACAAAGAATATTGTTTCAATTTCAAGGAACAAGTTTCTAGTATACGTTTGCGGGGCAATTCTATCTTCCATTTGCCACTGACCCCTTCATTGTTAGTGTCCTGGAGAGGCCAAAAATATGAATCTGGAGGTATATTAGAATAGTCCATGTAGTACTTTAGTTGACATAACTTATCCAATAAAGTTTCAGGTGGCGTATCTGTCAAATCCACTACTTCTGGCTCATTCTCTTCAGTAAGACTAATTTTAATAGCTAAACTATCCGTGTCGGTAAATAAAAGTTTTATACGATTGTTAAAATGTGGGCATAAAACGTCATAAAATTGACTATATATTTCGATTTTCGAATTTTCTAAAATGGTATATCCCAGGAGCATCGTGCTAGAGAAGTGGACAATACTTCTCTTCATTTGAAACACACTAACATCTTTCTGTCCTCTAATCAAGTAATTAGTTTGATATGTACACCTGCTAACTAATCTGTCACACATTTCTCCATCAAAACACATTCGCAGGTTAATATAATTGGATGGGTCAAGCATTGTAAAACCGGGTATAGAATTGGCGTTAATTTTCAATGCATGCTTCTCTGATTTTGATTTAGCACGCCTACGCATATCTAACAACAGTTCCATATGATCTTCCATTATAGGTGCCTCTTTAAATTCTAATACTTTTCTAATTTTAGTAACCTGAATACCTTTAGCTATATAGAATAGTAGTAACCTATAATGAACTGTATAGCTTTCCTTATCAAAGAATGTAAGTAGGAGACGCTTGGCAGCATCTGAATTTTTCATATTAACTTGATTTTTAAGCTCCCTTTGATAATCGCTATAGTATGAACTGTCTACTTTAATCTTTTCAGGGCATAAGGGAAGCATATACTGGCATATTTGTAATGGGTCTGGGATATGTAAATCTACAGTTAATATATGACCTATTCCTCTAACTTTACCTAAACTATCTAGACTGAAACTACTTAACTCATTTTCAGACAGAAATCTATACCCTGATACGGGTAATGGTTTCTTTGCTACATGAGGATACATACTATTACAATCCATTAAAAGAATCAAAGACTCGGGTTTTGTTGAGTTATAGCTAGGAAAGTCGGGTTGGTTGGCTTTGGCAAAGCGTTGATTAGAAGTGCAAATTCCACCGCGTAATGCTTGTTTGATTGTTAAATATAAATCCATTGACCTTATAGCTTCTACTTTAGCTCTGCTATTATAAAGAAATGCTTGCCAGCCAAAGCTGGATCCTGTAATGCTCGCTGAAGGGTCAAGTCCAAATATAAAGTACATTTGTCTTCTATAGGTCATAAAAACATCTGCTAATATAAAAACATCAGTAGCTAAATAAGCTCTAATATAATCTCTGAAGGTAGTGCACCCAAATATGCCCCACATTTTGTGAGCGTGAGCCATTTCCTCATCTGTTACCCGTTCACCAGTCAAGTCATTATCAAAATATTGTCTATCAGGCAACTGGGTATCGTTGTATACATGAGGGCCTGATAAATAACGATAAGGAAAAGGCTGCTTACGTGTAACCTCAGCAAAATCAGAGTCTGACAGATTGGAAAAGAATTGCCTAGTGTACCTGAACGCCTGGGGTCCCTCCAAGTTGTTTGCACACTCTGCTAAAGATGATTTTAAATGGCTTAGGCTGTCCGTTATTCTTAGCTTGCCGTTAATGACTATGCTAATGAAATGTTCAGTTGATTTACCTAGAATCTGAACCTTGAGGTCTTCTAAGTACGATGGGGACAAGGCCTGTATGATTAACTTATTGTCATACCTAGTTGATGAATGTAGATACACAAATAATTGGTTTTTATAAGCTACCTGCATATTACAGGCCGAACAAAGGCTACAAATATATGAGCCACTTTGGTACCATTTACCGAGAAAATATTGCGCAGCATGTGCATGGTGTCTATTGGGTATCCTTACTGGCTCTGACGGTTTGTAAGTAGGTGTATTTTTAACATTGTAATCCTTTCTACACAATGTGCAAAACTTTGCACTTTCAAATTGAATTCTATCTTCCCTAGTCATTTGCATTGTCTCAATCTCATGTATTTTTTCTAAGTACGCATCTGCCTCTGCCAGCATTGACGTAATGAAATTCTCCATTGGATTATCCCCGTCATAAAACTTGAACTTTTCAATTTGCAATTCAGAACATATTGCATACCCATAACTTTGGGCAATATGTTCATCGCAAATGAAAGTATTTGTATTTTGCCTCTGTTTGTTTTGTTTATATTCATTAATAGGAACTAGAAAGGACTCAACATCCGCGAATGCAATTTGGGCTACAGGGAGCGTTTGAGCCCACTTGCAAAACTTTATAAACTTTTTATATGGGAATTTCATTACGGGAGGCTTTACTGCCCTGCACATTGCCTCATGTTTTTGCAGAGGAGATAGATTGTTATACTTGTTTCCGCAATACCTACATGCTACAAAAGCAAGGTCCTCATTGTTAGGAATTTCATCTTCTACTGGTTCATCCTCACCTTCCTCAAAATACTGGGGGTAAGTAGGCATACCTGTAAGGTAATTCTCCTCGGCCTCAGAAAAGTAATCTACCTCTGCTTCAGCAAAATTTACTATATCACTATCTGCACTATCACTATTAGCATTATCTACGCCCTCAACATCTATAAAATCATCAAATTCCCCAGGTTGTTCAGGTTCAACAATTTCATCCGCATCCTCTACAGGTAAATTACCGCATTTCCTTTCATGCAATACAAGTTTTGATGCGACAGTTCGTTTTACAAGACAATACTTGCACAAATCATACTTTGCATGCCCATTGCCAAGGAAAGCGGATAAATTATCAATTAATACAAAATGGCGGTTCTCGTCATCTTCTATGCATAAAAGGTCAACATGTCTTGACCTGTCAATTACCAATTTACTAATATAAATTGGAAAAACATCTTTTTCTTCATGTGCATACACATTTACAGAAATATTATTTTTAAGTTCAAATTTATGTATATGCTTAAATTTCATTCCTGTGTCACCAATCATACTAAAATCAAAATTTTCTAAATGCCGTGTATATCTAATGGGAACTGTCCTGTAGTCTTGGCTACCTTCAACGGGGTAAAATCTAGCCACAATACAGTATTGAAAGCATTTTTCATCTCTATTAGTAATGTTCAGTAGTCCTCTCCTTCTATAAAACTCACTAGGAGTAGGTATATGCCCTCTTATAGTTACAGGCACGTATTTAGCAACATTCATATCGAAAAAATTAAAATTAACAATAGTCCAACCACTTCCTTCGGTGCCTACAAATAAATCTAGAATACCGGAGAAGTGATTGTACGTTAGCTTAGAAATTTCTTTGATAAAATTACGATGAAGTAATGTCATCTGTACAATAGATAAAAATTGGTCCTTATAAACATCATCTACTTCATTATATAACTTAACATTACACCTAAAATCTACTTTTAAACCTCTATCTCTCGCTAATATATATGTTAAGATACGCTCAACGTGCGGTCTTAATTTGGTAAACAATTGCTCTAAATCTATAACTTCTACAAGGTCGATACACCTATATTGTCCTAGTCTACCTTGATGAGCTGATGCATGAAGGACGAAAGGTGCAATTTCCAAATCCCCAGTTCCATATTGCGGGTGTTGAGGAAGTCGGCATGGCAAATGTTGTCTAATGTAACGAAACTTTCTTCCACAATTCCCGCATTCATGACAGCGCATAGAATGTCTCCTCATCTCAGACGTGGTATAGGTGCCAAAATTGCAACCAGGCATGGAACACCGATACTGTACATATAATAACTATTAGTAAACTATGCTTGCTTTTTAATGCTATGAATATGATACACTTACCCTAGTGATGAGCTTAATATAACATGGTGGAGCCATTGCAAAATGATTAACACAACACAAAACAACAAATGATGAAATTTCAAATTAACACTGCAGTTTTATTTAACTTTGAATTCACAAACCGTTGAACAAGATTGTCGTTGCGTCTCGTATTTTGTGTGAATAAGCTTAACACTTTAGTGGGGGACATAGTGCATGCATGATACAGAAAGTATAGGCAAAATTGTCCACATGTGTCGGATGTACTGCTTTGTATTTGTTTTTTGTTTACTATGACTACATTTCTAATGGCAAAGCCATATACCCTAGGTTGCCTACCCAACGAGTCAAAGAACAGTACTCGCTTCTCTGACACAGCATACACTGCACACCAATGTAAGCCGGTATACTCACTAGGGCAACAGTTAACTATATACATACTAGGGTAAGATTTTATTTCTAGCTTATTTCTAGCAACCACATCAACATGCACTAATCTAAATCTATTTTTAATTACTAACAATTTCTCTAGCAATTCAGTGGTATTCATTTTACTACTTCCATTTTCTAAGATACACTTTTCTGGGTTTCTCCGTGTACGTCGGGACAGCCCAACACCACTTGCGTTTCTTTTTCTCCTTTTTGGTTGTCGTTTCCTCTCCAACAGATACCTGTTCACCTGTCACCTCCTCAACAGCCTCTTCCTCATCCTCCTCCTCCTCCTCTTTGGGCTTAAAACCTTTCAGATCTTCAATGAAGTCAATGCATTTCCTGACAAAAGACCTACTTATGAATAGCCAATAGATATAACAGCACAATGTTAAACAGCTTTTAATTATATAAAAATTCATACTTTCTCTGGTAAAAGTCACAGCAAAAAAATTCATATTGCTTGAAGAATTCCTTGTGTGCCAAGTATTCCTTTATGGAACCCGTGCATATTTCGAGTATTCGCCACGTCCAATATTCAATTTTCAATAGAGGATAGGTATCCCACCACTCTGCATGATTAGGGTGAGGAACCGTTCGTAGGTCAACATCAAAGGGGTCGTATCCGTCGATTGGAAAATCATAAAAATCTTCTTGAACAGAGCCCACTTCATGAAGAGGCAACACCTTCTCTAACAACTGCTTTGAAAAGCTATAGTAGGTCAGAATAACAGGATCGGTATCCAAAAAGGGTTTCCAGTTGTTACAAATTTTTGCTAAACAATGGAACAATGGAGCATTTGGAGCAGGATCGGTATAAGTGTATTTTCCCAAGTAACACCTACACTTATCAAAAACGACACACCCTAATCGGTTATCTCTAAAAAACCTAATTTTACGTATATGGTTATCAACAAAATTTATTTCACTTAGAATAACCATTTTAACTAGTCACACTACTACTGTATTTATATTACAAGTGCGTCGCTTGTAACTACACGGTTAGCATCAACAAACACATTGTTTTGATACTGGGCAAATGACACAACGGTTAACGGTCCCTCCAGAGCAGCAGCAAAGCTCATCTGGATGCTTAGGTTCCCCTTTCGCTCTGGCTTCAAGCATTCAGCTACACTAGTGGTTATGAGTTCAAATACTAGGAAAAAGTAGCCTTTCTTGAATTGAGCAAGAGTAATACCATTAGATAGAGTTCTGTTTCTTGCAGCTAATTTTAGATTTTTGTAGGCTTCCATGTATTTGTTGTCAGTAAAATCCAAAACGCGGTACAGGCTTTGATCATTATCAACACTAATGGCAATGGTGGATAATTTATACGGGGTAAATAGGTAGGGATTTTCAGTGAGCTTTCCCGAAAATGCATTGCTAAACACTAGGCCAACACAAAGCATTTGTGGAATTTGGCCTGATATTAGGTTATTTACTATAGATGTCTGTAAACCCTGTGCAATGTTGAATGTTTTTATTTCACATCTTGCAATGGGATACTTTGCCGCTTCTTTATTAAGTCTTTGCTGTATACTATTGTATACAGCAGGCATTAGTATGTGGCGCTGACAGTAATATAATGCATCGACAAATTCAATTTTGTAGGGGGACGCACCAGCTACTTTAGCTGTGCTGGTCCATAGGGTAAATTCATCCAGGGCTCTAGTAAGCTTTATTTTTATGTCGCACGCATTAAGTATATAGCGGTGCTGCATAGCCAGGTCAAAGAATATAGGCCCGCATAGCTCAACTATATTGCTTTCCTTTACTAATGCCTTTCTAGCTTCATTGGCTTTATTGTTAGCAGTAAAGTCATTGGGATCCAAGTCTTCATAGTAACCTGCACACTGTCCTTCTGTGGTTTTAAAGGGTACACCATATCCCAATGCACTCTGGATATAGGCCTTATACGCATAGGTATTTGACAATGATGTTACTGGGTAGTCGTTTATAGACAAGTCAGCAGATTGGAATAGTGAATGCATAATGTTATTTATAACCGACATGTTAGCAGCTGCAGGGACCGCTGTACCATCATGCTGTAAAATCTTTATACGGAGCCACAAGTAGCTAAGAGCAAGGTCGACAAAAGATGAGTTGCCTAGAATATTGAATTGTAGTGCAGCAAACCTTTCTGATATAGCATTGAGGGGAAATATTTTTTCAGTATAAGAGAATGATACCCCAACGTCGCTTAGGGGTTCTGAAAAGAAGTCTAGCTCAGATCTTATGCTAGACTTGCTGCCTTCAATGGGATGAACATCTGCCATTGTTACTTTTTCCGCTTCCGGGTTTTTCTTTTCTTAGCAGCTTTTCGCTTTCTACCACCAATTTGTTCAATTTTTTTCTTACGACCACCAATTTGTAATGGCTTTTTCTTACGACCACCAATTTGCTGTACCTTTCTCTTGCGCCTCTTTCTCTTGGACGGTTGAACTGATGTTGACCGGCTCCTTGCCCTTTTAGAACTGCGACGTTTTCTAGACTTGGCAATAACTTTTGAACTAAATGGAATAGAATAGGAAGAGGCTTCCTGTCCTAATCCACCACCTATTTGGATATCCATTATTTAGTAACGTTTTCGACGGAACTGTAGTTTCACGTAACTGGGTGCGTTAGGTATTGCTACTTCGTTTAGATCTTCATCCAGGATTTGAATATTGATTGTATCAATGTAACTCTTATTGACGGGATAGTATTCAATATGAGGAAACGATTTAGTAATTACTCCACCTCCTCCGTCTGTTACTTTGAGCGAACGTAAGTTCGGAATGAGTCTATTTCCATAAAATTGACTCTTTATAAAGTCTGCCAGCACGACAATGTGACGGGGGCCAAACTTTGGTAGGTTAATTGAATTGGATAGAGTGATGCTATCTCCAACCTTTAGAACCAACTCCGCTTTTCCAAAAATTGATGCCAGTCTATCACTAAAGTGAATTTCAACATCTTGACTGTTGTCTTTCTTGTCATTTGCTATAATTATGTTATTTGCCTGAGACACAAACACAAGATAAGACAGTTTCTTAGCTTCCAAAGCCGTATTTATATTAGACACCAGGTAGACTAATTCGAATTCGTCTGTCTCCTCAATTTCAATTTCGGTTGGTGGTATGTCTGTTATTGATTCAAACGTAAGTGTGTAATCTTTTGGTATGTATTGCTGGTAAGCACTTTCACTGATGGGCCGCTCTGATATATGTTCCCCTGTCTTGAAATGAGTTGCAGTGAAGCCGAGGACACGTGCCAAGTGAGAGTCGATTCTAAATATAGTTTGAGGATCAATGACCTTTAGTTTAGCTTTCTTCTCACCATCGGGCCCAATTAAATCAAATGTAATGTTGATATCAACACGTCGGACATCTCCAGGAAGTCGTTTAACTACATCCTCTAAAGACGCACGATTGTTTGTGAACGACTTGGTTTTTCTATGGAATGTTCCAATGCGTAACCTAATAATGTTATCACCAACGTTTGGAAAAAACTCTTTGTGTATTGCTGTAAACTGAATGTCAGATAGACCGCATTCAAATTGATCCTTGGGTAAGTTTAAGTTCTTGTATAGGTAATTGGTAAAGTTGCTTCCGGTATTTTTCAATTTACCCCAGTGGCTACCCACTTCAACACTGAATGCGTCCATGTCAACTGCTTAGGAAGGAGTGAAGTGGGATAGTTCCGCCTCATAAAATATACCTTCCAAGTAGTCATCGGAAGTCGAGTATCTGTATTTTTTAGGTTGCAATCCCCGTGCTTTTCTTTCCGCATCTTCTTTAGCTTTTCTATCCTGTTCTTGCTGGCTTTCGTAAATCCTGTACGTAGGAGGCACTGTATTATATACAGTAGCTATCTTGAAAACTTCATCACCATAGCGAGGGGCATAACCTTTTTCAAAAACTCCTTTATTCATTGAAAGTACAACATTGTCATCTACTTTATACTTTGGTTTTTGTTTCACGTTAATCAAATCTTCAAATGTGTTTTGCCACACTTGATGTTCGTTCTCGTCATTTACGTCCTTTGGACGAAACTTTGTAGTTGAGTGAATGGTATTATTATAACTATTTACAAAAAACTTGAGTTGCTTTATGTATTGATAGTTGCCTTTATAAGTGAAATACCTAGATATTCTACTCATGAGGGTGGAATGAAAACGTTCAGCACATGCACTCTTATTTTCTCCAAAAGCTTTAATGTGGCGTACACCTATGCTTTTAAGATAGTTTTTCATTTGATTTCCTAAAAACTCTAATCCTAGGTCAGTAAGGATAGTAGTTGGCTTTCCCAATGCTTTTATGATTTGCTTAAATGCAGTCATTGCACTTTTAGCTTGTTTGGTTTTAATAGGCACTACATGTGCCATCTTACTAAATACATCAATGCCTGTTAGTAAATATTTATATCCATTATTCTCACTGGCATATTTAGTCACATCTATAAGGTCACAATGGAACTGATATAACCTAAAATGTACCATAAACTTTCTTTTCTTAAACCGTCTGCGAGCAGGTTTGTGCATCACATATGGTCTCAACTTATACAGCTCTTCTAAAACGAGCTTTTTGTCTTTATAGTTTTTGTTTTTTATGAATGTTGATGCACCACTAAAGCTGCCTGCTACTATAGGATTTAAATATGCCCTTTTTATCTGTACGGGGGTAGCCATTGTAATATAATGAATATGTACATATATAAATGAATGCACCACTAAAGGTACCTCTTACTATATGGTTATACATATACCCTTTCTATCTGTACGACCGTAGCCATTGCAATGATTGCTTAATATGAATACGTATACATATATATAAATGAATGCCAATGCAAAACTAAAGGTACTTGCTACTATGTAGTTCAAGTATACCCTTTCTATCTGTAACCATTATAATATAATGACTATGTCTAGTACTACAGTTCGTTTTTCATTTCATGGCATTAACGTATGAGCATTTAGTTCATCTATATGCAGAAACTTGAAAGATAGCAGATGTACAAAATCTCCCCTACTGTGAGCTTAACTCTCTATTTCTGTAATATGCAGATGCATTCTCTTTGAATTCTTTTATGCAAATAAAACACGAAAGCCACAAATTTATCATGTAATTCGGAGTTTTTTTATTTAAAAATACAAACGCCGAGCTGCCTTGCAGTCCTTCTTAATGAGCCTCGATTTCCCTACCACTTTAGGAGTGATCTTTGGCAGATACTCGATAATAGGGGACTGTAGTGGCTGTAAAGAAAATTTTTTATATATTTAACAATAAATTAAACATAAGAAGAATTACATGGTAATCATTCTCACCGTCATTGCCGATCTAGAAGGTCCCGCTACTGGTGAAGAGGGAGGTGCCCTGGGTTCCACAGGTGACATTGACCCTTCAAGTAATGACGGTGAAACTGGTGGCTGGAAATCAAATAATTAATGAAACAGCTATCATGATTAATTTATTAGCATAACTATTGTTACATTACCACGCTCTCTTTGTTGCAACATTCGCACTCCGATACGCATTTCGGGCTTGGCATTGATGGAGTTGAAGGAGACGAAACCACTCTCTAAAATATCAAAATATGTCTTATAGTATTTACTAAACCAAATGATTTTCTTATCTTTGAGCTTACCCTTGCAATGCAGCGGGACTTTGAACACAGATCTTCAATATCTGTATCATCACCACTGTCCGATCGGTAGTGACACCTTTCTACCCTGAAATATAGAAATTCTTTAGTATCTTGTAAATTGAATAAGATATTAGTATACACATGTAGGAATTACAAGTCTTGGTGAAACATAAGTGCCTCCCAGTCCTCCATTTTTACGGGTTGTGTATCAGGAACCATACAGTTTCCCAAATAGGCATACCTGATAATAATAATAATTTTGTTTTACATACCATACGTACAAATTATGGATTATTATATTGCATAGATAATAAATACCTGTCGAACACAGGAGATGTGAACGCTGTTGACTGAGTCAACTTTGGCGGGGGACTTCGCTCCTTAAAAACAAAAGTGTACTCACCACTTTGTTCACACGTTATTTTGCAAAATTCACACAAGTACACATTCTCTTCAGTTAGAAAGAGGTCAATTTCAGTTGACAATCTTTGAAGGTATTGGAACGTGCACACCTCACACTTTAATTGCATAGGGTTTACACAAAACTTTTTAACTATTTGTCTAATGCTAGCCATTATGAAACCACTGGAAACACTGTGTGCACGTTATGAAAACAACCACTGCACTTTGTGAATAGTAAAAGACAACTGTGGCAATTTGAAAGCACCCCACAGCACTTGTTCACAAATCTAGCTTCTCTTTTTTTACAGTGTCTACATGGGAAATGTAAAGGGTAAGTATTAGTGAAGGGATGACTTTTTGTATAGTAATAAGCACAATTATATCTTTTAAGAGTCATGTGAAAATCTGTTCCTATATTATCTGAAGACACTCTAAGTACATTGATTTGCAGTCCACAGTACCAGCACTTAATAACGCCCGGGACACTTGTTGGGTAGAACCCTTCTTTTGCTATGTCTTGAATATTACATCCAGTCGGAAAATTATATTTCTTAAACTCGGTTACACGCTTTTCACCCCTCTTCATCTTAATGCACGCAGGACCATTAGGTCTTATCGGCAATGCTCTTTTAAACATTGCTATATGCAAACTCTAATCACTCCAAATATCTTAGTATAACAAGATTTACAACAGTCATCTCTTATAAAACATTTATAACAGTAACTTAAGCAACCGCACGGTAAAGGCATAAAATTGGCATCACTCTGACACATTTTACATTTATAAGGGAAAATCTTTTCTTCAGGTGGTATACTTTGTAAGACATTATATGCACAATGTTTTCCAATGAAGGCATGCAAATCCTTAGGCGGTATATTATTAACTCTGTTCCGAAGCACTTTTACTCCACAGTACCAGCAACTAAAGTAGTTCCACTGGGATGAGGCAAACCATCCGTACTTAACATATTCACTAACAATATCAAGCGAGTAAACGGGTCTGTCAAACGAACGTTCTCTCTCTCGTATGCTTGATGGATGAACAGGTCCACACAGTTGTAGCTTTATAATTGTTGCCATAGCTTATATGTATACTTTAGATATACTACTTATTTTAGAGCGACAAATCCCACAGGTATCTCCTTGGGAACAAATACAAGAAGGACATCCAATTAGGTGCATGCAGTAAAAGTTTATATAACAAGCCTCACGAGACTGGCATATGTGACACTTGTTGATAGGATTATCAACAATAGGTTCTGGTTTTAAGTTTTTAATTTTGTGTTTATTCACAATTATGTAAGTGCACATTGGATTGAGAAGGGCATGTTCGAGAAATGCGTTATCAACTGGATCCCAATTCCCAACTTTCAGTTGACAAAAGTGGCATACACACACATCAGACGACCCGGAGTAATAAAACCCTGCATAACTTAACTCTTCTATAGATATTTTTGGTATAAAATTTCCAAAAGATTTAATACGTGCATCCACTGTGCTATATTTAACGTTATACCCATAGGCTAAGGTATATTCTATTGGCTTGGGCATGACTAATAATTAACTTTTAGAACTGCGCCAATAAATTGTTTACAAATTTTACAATAATGTGTTTGGCAGGTAACACATTCAATACAATTTAATATAGAGTTACAGCATACATTCATATAACAAGCATTTCGCTTTAAACAGCTAAAACAAACAGGTTCGTTTTCAGAAAGATTAACAGGTGTTTCACAACTAGTTGTTAATTTATGACCATGAATTTTTAAATAAGCACATGAGGGGTTATTCATAGCATGAATTAAAAATGGATTATCAGTGTTTATCCATTGGCCGATTGAAAGCGAACAAAAGCAGCAAATAACTTCAGTCAACTCTCCTGTATAGTAGAACCCAGCCAGAGCAAGTACTTTAGGACAAATACTAGGAAGCTTCCATTCTTTAAAAGTTTCAAGTCTTTCCTCATACGTCATATACTCATGTAGTATTGATGGTTTCAAATTATATATTATAGGCAAAGCCATTACTAATACTGTACTTTTACTATTTCACGTACACAATTCTTACAAACCTTGCACTGTACTTGTCGACAGACACATCTTACACAGGTTACAATAGAATCACAACATCTGTTTAAAAACACTGCTTTCTTTTCACCACAAAACTTACACATGACACTATTCTTATTAGTAATCTCAGGTAGTGCGTATTGTAGTTTTATTATTATATAACAGCACTTTTGACTTCGTAGAAAATGTTCTACAAAACAATTATCCCCATCAACCAACCTTCAATTTCAGTTGCACAGTAGAAACACTTAACCAAGTCTCTTCTACCTAAGTAATAGAAACCGGACTGGGCTAGTAGAGTGCATGATACTTTTAAGTTACTCCAAAATCTGTATGTAGATAATCGTTTGTGAAAGTCGTTAAACTCTGGGTAAAGGGCCGGCAAATATTGGATACAACTGATGCCGTTGATTGTTTCCATGTTAACGCTCCTTCATGGAATAATCAATACCATAATTGTGATCCGATGGTGTGTCGTGTGGCTTATTTAAAAGATGGTCTCGGGGGCAATTGAAGCAATACTTAAAATCATTAGGTTTGTAATATTCTCTGCTTTTTGCAGAGGACATGTCAACAGAAAAGAATGTGGTGCGTATTGGATTTCCAGGGCAACCGTGAAAGGCATTCATGTACTCATTACGCACACGATGCTCAAAAGGCTTTGCTTTTGCTATTTGACTTTTTACTTTGGCAGTTAAGTGTGATTCTAATGCATATTTTCCATTTTGGCTCCAAAACCTTGCAATGTCTGACAAGTAGTATGGCACTTCTGTAGATTTAAATATAATTATGTGATGCTTCTTTTTAACAAAGCGATTAATACCTATAAAAGTATTTCCATCTGCTAATGTCTTTATACTAAACCGGACTTTGTAGTTCAACTTCTTGTGTGACTTCTGCTGTGAAATTTTTCCCATGTTTTCTCCAGTATTTCTTCCATGCGTTTCGCTTCCTTCTTGCCAGCTTTCTAACTAACTTATTGTGACACTCTGAACACTTTATGTCCCCATTATCAAATGTGTACAATAATGTGTCTAAACTATTTAACCACTCAAACTCACATTGACTACACTTTGATTTATTTCCTGACACCATTAACACATGTTCCTCTCTACATTTAAGGGCCAAATCATGACAGGTAACACACAGACGGCTTCCATTGCACACATATATACCGTCATTGTACACTTTTAGCCAGTTAAGGTCACAAGAATCACACTTATAATTATATCGAAATATGTATTCACACTTGAATAATTGATAAGGGGTCTCTTGCACTAATTTCCACGTATTATACTTAGTTCTAAAATTAGTCATTGCAGTAAGGAAGGAACAACTTGAATAGAGACAATAGAATCCGGCACAGCTGCTTTTAAGAGATCAGGGGCCCACGTGTACTGTCACCAACTGTAGGAACAATGCATGATTTCTAATTTTAGATTTACACTTATGCCCTATATGATCATATAACATCCCTTGTGTGAGCAGCTACCGCTCAACATTAATGCTCCGAAGATAATGCCAAGTGTATGCTATACAGAAAAGACGCAGCAAGTATATTATTCAAGTACTTTATTACATCAATTAGTTGCTCTGTAAATAAAAAGTTACCATATATTAGTAATGGGAATTACAAAATGTTATATTAGCATATAATCATACCTTTAGTGCAATGGCCCATCCTATTTTTGGTTTCATTGTACATTGGTCCTCTTCAGTTATGTCAATCGCCATATGTCCTGCAAGTAATACAGCTTTGTGTTCTGTTAAATCAGGATCAATAATTTTAACATCAGCTTCAACAATTCCAGATGGAATTTTGTCAATGTCAATGTAGGGCCAGGATGAAGACCGTAGTGTCATTTTGTCTATGGCTTGCCAGTTGCCTTCTATATCAAAAACACAAAACACAGAAATCCAACCAGACAGGTAGGTAGGGCCAGAACCATTGTTTCTCTTATGGCAAATTTTTTGCCAAAAATCCAAGTCAACATTTCCTTGCTTCGCTGCTATGAATTGGTGAATTATAGGTTCCAACAAGTCACACCAGTATTCTAATCCATAAGTCTTTAATTTAGGCAATCGTTGTAAAATTTTTTCATAATCTTCCACAGTCCCTTCTAAAGTTACCCATGGTATTCCGCACTCCAAACATGTTGTGTAGTCAAAGTACTTTTTCATTGTTGCCATGAACACAGTTCCACAGACAATCAAGTCCTCCTTTGTTGTCGTGGTAAAATTTGGTAGAATCCAGGCTTTTAGGTCCTTGTCAATCAAGTTTTCATCAATCTTATTAATCATCATGGACACCATTGAATCGTAGGATGCCTCACGGAGAGCTCCATTCATTGTAATGATCAATTCTCTCTTTCCTTGAAAATCTACAAATTGTTCTCTATACTTTTCAGAATTTTTGTTAATGTAAAATGAAAATTGTGTTATGATTGACGTCCAAATATCTTCAGGGCGTATTACTATATTATAATGGTTATTATAGCACTCAACAACCGTGCTAACGAAACCATTATTATAACTAGCCTTAGCTGTAGAGGGAAAGTCAGTTCCCTGTAAGAATTCTGTACAGCCATTCTTTCTGTATAGTCTCAATTGTGTCACTAAATGTTTTTTCTTTGGAGATGCTTTTGGCCCTTTGTAGGACTCTGTAATATTATGCGAAACTCTAAATTTAGATGCCATTGTTAACTAGTCAAAGATTTCAAGTGAAATGAAAACCTACAGTGAATATGTAATCTATATATGCATGACCATCATTCTATTAATAACTGACTTGTCTTTTATTCTTTGAAATTACTCATACAACTTGTGAGTGCCTTTTTTAGATAATCAGGGCTTTCAGTTGAATATCCATAAAACCGACACAATTTAAAAATGAGATCAGGAACGAGCTCCACCGGGAATTGAATGTGTTGAGTCTTGGTCCCATCCCATAACTTCATGTTGATGAACATTTTCCTGTTTTCTCTAGTGTAAAAGCACTTGAGCTTTCCATCGTCTTCAGTTGTCTATGTACAAATAGAATTAGAACACTAGTTATACAATGTAAAAGACATTAGCACTAGAATTAGTAGTGCTGCTAAGTGTAATAATAACCTTTTTGAACCACTGAGTAAGTTTTTGTTCATGAGCTGTTTCGTCTGGGTCCATTAAGTCAATGACATATGTTTCCCTTTCTACCTTAGCCCCTTCCATTTTAAATGATTTTTAAGAGATTAATTGATGTTGTTTCATCAAATTTTTAATTGCTAATGACTCTTTCAATCGACAACACTGCAAAGTATATCTCAAACAATACATACATAAATAGAATTGCATGAATGGTATATATATCTATTCGCGTTAGTATATATGTTAGTATAAGTTGTATAACTATACACTTAGGCATAAGGCTAAAGCAATGTCAAGTGTTAAGTGATCATATAGGGCTCATTCTTATAAACCTAATGCATAGTTACTGCTTATATATACATAAAAGGTTCCATCTGCTCAGCCTACACAACGCATACTGCCATCCCTCCCTCGCAACCAAAGCTGTCTCAGTTATAATCTTTATAACTTGCTCTCACATAACTTTACTATCTATTTATAACTTTCCTACTAAACCACAGCCGGTTCTGTTCCCTCCATGTGTTCCGCTTCACCCCACTCGGCTGTGTTTACTATTCATTGCATAATATTTACTTAACACACACACAGCATTGATTGTTAAATATAATCTAAATGTACATTATCATTCCAACTTTTCTTATTTGCTGATTAACTTATAATTGCAATTAAATTAAACTTATTTAGTCTTATACAACAACCCAGCCGGTTCTGTTCACTACATGTGTTTCGCTTCACCCCACTCGGCTGGGTTTACTACCACATTGCATAGCATAATATTTACTTAACACACACATAGCAGTGATTATTAAGTATGATCTGAATGTACATGATCACTCCCGCTTTCCATCATGCCTGTAGCTTTACATGCCATGCCGTTCTACCATCCACGTGGCTCTCCTCGACTCCCGCTCCACCAAGCCATGCCACTGCTCTCCTCTCCCAGCCAAGTCATGCCACAGCCAACGCATCGCTGCTCTCCTTCCCAGCCAAACCAAGTCATGCCACAGCCAACGCACCGCTACTCTCCTCCGATCCTTCCCAGCCAAGCCAAGCCATGCCGCAGCCAAGATCTTTCCCAACGCACCGCTACTCTCCTAGCCAAGCCCTGCTGCGGCTCGCCACTCCGCTCCTCTCCCTGCCAGCACTCCGTCAAGTCATGCCACTACTCTCTACAGCCTACTCTGATCCCAACGCACCGCTACTCTCCTAGCCAAGCCATGCTGCGGCTCGCCACTCCGCTCCTCTACTCCGTTCTTCTTCACACAGTCTACTCTTTCACACAGCCTACTCCTTCACACAGCCTACTCCTTTACACAGCTTAACACTCAGCAGCTGTGATTGGCTGACGCGTTTAGCCAATGAAAGACTTGCGTTCCTATTTCGTACTTCATTTCTCATCAAGCAACAGAAGAGTTAGTATCTCTCAGTGCGTTCGTGTGTGTGTATTGTGTGTATTTCAGTTGTTTTGAGTTAACCCCTGCAATTTGTAAGCTCTCAGCAGCAACATTGAAAATCTTTAGATTATTTTTCAAATTCTAAAGCTCTTTCAATGTTGATGTTGTGGGCTTTCCAAGGGCAGGTGGAATTTCATCATCATCATCAATTAACTACAGCATTATGGTTTGTGTTGTGTTACTTGTTTTCAAATACAATATTCACTGTAATGCTGTAGTGCCGACAATCGTCATGCAAGGTAACAAGAGATATTGTAATATTTAACTTTGTAATGTTTATCATTTGTAATGTTTAACGTGTATGATTTGTTATGTTTAACTTGTATGATTTATCTTTAACTTTTATCATTTGTAATGTTTAACGTGTATCATTTGCGATGTTTAACTTGCTGTGTTTAACTTGTATCATTATTTTGTGTAGTTAACTGTTTTTGAAATAATTGGTTTAAAAGTGATTAAGTGTAGTTAACTGTTTTTTGAAATAGTTGGTTTAATAGTGATTAAGTGTAGTTAACTGTTTTGAAATAGCCGGTTTAAAAGTGTATAACAGAAAGTATAAGAGTATAAAAGTATAAGTATAAGAGTATAAAAGTATAAGTATAAGAGTATAAAAGTATAAGTATAAGAGTATAAAAGTATAAAAGTATAAGTATAAGAGTATAAAAGTATAGGAGTATAAAAGTATAAGTATAAGAGTATAAGAAAAATATACTGGTGTAGAAGAGTACACCCTAGCTCCTCCCCTAGCTCCGCCCCCTAACCACTTAGCTCCTCCCTCGCTCCGCCCTAGCTCCGCCTCCCTTTCCGTAGCTCCGCCCAGCCAAAAAGTGTACGCTACCGTGCCACTTATCCCCTCAAACATCCATTCTACTATACACACAATTGTCTTAACACTAAAATCCCTTAATATTGATGCCACCAGCAATTTGATTTCCAGTAGTGCAAACTTTTGACCTGAAGAATTAATCAAACCAATTAAAAATTTCTTACAGTTAAATAATCTTCAAGCTATTTGTTCTAGAAAGAGAAATTAAGTTTTGATTACCTATGCAATTCCTTGCTCCAGCAGAAAATGGAATAAATGCGCATAGGTGTCTCCCAACACAGTTTTCAGGTAAAAATCTATCCGGATGAAATTTTTCTGGTTCTGGGAATGCTTTTGGGTCCCTGTGTAAAATAAACGGGCTAATTGCGACTTCCAGACCTTTCGGTAATACCATTCCATTGTCTAAAAATGAATATCGAGAAATTACAAATTGATTGGTAAAAAATATGATAGCTATAATATAACTATCGAAAAACATTTTCAGACACATTTTTTGAAAGTAATCATAAAATTGTGCAATTCATCGAGCAATCAATGGCTATAAAGTCAGAAAAATGAAAGAAATAAACACCAAGAAGGAGGTCGCTCTGCAGTTTACGCGTAAATCCAGGTACAGTTGGGTACAGTCTCAGAGTTTCCAAGACACAGCTTTCCAAATACTTCATTTGGGATAGATCCGTTAAAGAAATGTATCCCTTGTGTTTATTTTTGCTAAATATGACGTCAATTTCCTTTTGAACCTCTTGCTGATGGTGTGGATGGATGGCCAACATGAAGAGCACAAAATTAATTGCAATGCTAACAGTGTCATGGCCCTGCAGAAATAAAGGTAATTTAGTTAATATATTATAATTAAAACAGTTAATGGTGTTAAATAGACAATTAATTTCTATTAATGACTGATTGATATTTCATATTTGTTTTATATTTAACTATTTTATATGAATTCCACTCACGGCGGCTCCGAGAGTTAGATTTTCTTCGAGAATATCCTCAAAGGTCAGACTTTTGTCATTGTCAGCCGCGTCAAGAATAATATCCAAAAGCTTCTTTGGTCCATCCGAATACCCAGCGGTCCCTTCCTGTCGCTCTTTTATTTTTTGGTCGATAATCTGAAATATTCAATACTTTATATGTGAATACGATTACTAGTAAATTATTTTAAACATACGGATTATTTTTGCATGCATTTCCAAGGAAGTCACGGCCATATTTGACCATTTTAGCCATTTTTCTTCCTTCTGGCAAATTCCAATATAGCCATTTAAAGTGATATAACGGTCTGTATACCCTCAAGAATATTTCCCATATTCCTCTAAAATTATGACAAACACATTTATTTTGCACTCTAAGTTTTGCACTCTAAGTCTAAAGTTCAAAGAAATTGCCTCTTATGAAATATAATCTGAGTATAAAGTTGTTACAGTTCAAGTTTATAATTATTTTTTAAATATTATTTTCAAAAGGTGAACTTAGAGGTGTTCATTTGCCTATAAATTATTTCTTGCAATAAGAAAACGTTAACGGAACCTTTCCATGACACGATGAATCTCAGAACATTCATTAATTTGTGCCTCCACTTTCGTCCCCATCGTCGCTTCTAAAACGGTTTATTCAATTTTATTGCTAATTCATGAATGCAATTTTAGAAAGAACGTTTGTTCTAACCCAAAATGATATCCAAAGAGCATCTTGTGAAGAAATTAGAAATATCCTGAAACCCCTCAGCTTCATTTTCAATGTGGTCGAATTTATGGTGTAAAAGTTGCATCATGATGACACTCTGCTCGTTGAAAATTTTGATAAAATTGGGAAACATTTTGAATGCTAGGGAGGGGTTGATCAGTTTTCGGCGATGTTTCCATATTTTGGCTAAAAATATAACGCTAGAATATTATTATTTGGAGTTAATATTAAAGTATACACTTTGAAATACAATTCTGAATGTGATGCTATGTTTGAGAAAATGATTTTGATACGTTTGGAAGTTACTAGCCCATCGCCCAAATACTCCGCTATCATAGGATACCAATAGCCTTTCTCCAAGTGATTCATACTTAATAATACTTTCTATAAGGATGTCAATAAAAGATTAATAATCAATGGAATTCAGAAGATATTTCCCATGTTAAACTTTCTGAGGAAAGAATAAAAAAATTAGTTTTGTTTAAATCTACTCACGGAAACGGTTTCTGCGGTAATTAAAAACCCCATTTGGGGTCCGATATTCGACATAAAAATCAAGAAGCAACCAACTTCTCGAAATTCGCTTGCTATTTTATTCATGGCTCCCAAATATTCTGAATAAATATCAAATTACGTATGAGTAGCTTTTCTACCTTATTTCATTTATTTATATTATTTTATTTTCAGTCTATAGTGACCTATCTGTAATTATTTGAATTATTAAAACGCAGCATTTAATTTTGTAAATGAAATCCTTTCTTACCGTAGTCTTGCAAGAAGGCAAACAAATGCAGGTGTCCCAACAGTGGCCATCTTGGTGGACCAGGAAGTGCACTCAGTATCTTATTCACTTTGTATATTTTGGACCACTTCTGAATAATTTCACCGAAGAATATTAAAAGGACAACAAGTGTAGCAAATGTCCATACTAAAGTCATCTTTTCATTTGATAAATATCGCTTATGTAAGTAAACTGTAACCCAGGTGAAGAACTAAGAGGTAGAATAATAACCAAACGGAAATTAAATTACAGTCCGTTTTTTCCTTCCGCGAACAAAAGTGAAGGAAATGGCATATTTTTCTTGCCTGCTATTGGCTGAAAATATTTGTAAAATAAGCAGTTTTAGTGGTTCCTTGCCGACCGGCGGCCATCTTTTTTTCTTTATCAAAATTGTCGTTGTCAAAGTTCTGAAAAGCGGAGTCACATTCTCATCCGTTTTCGTTGTCCAGCCAATACTATTATACACACTGCGTACATAATAAACATTGTTTTGCCAACATAACACTAACTTGCAGAAATATTTGTTACAATTTCATTGAATTCAATACAGAATGACACGAAATGACTGAAAGACACAATATTTCAGGACATGAAGTAAGGATTTATAGTATTACAAGGTAATATATGACAGATTATTGTTGTACTGATAGTGCATAATAAGTACCTTGCGGTCATTTCATGTCATTCTGTATTGAATTCAATGAAATTGTAATATTTCAGCAAGTTAGTGTTATGTTGGCAAAACAATGCTTATTATGTACGCTGTGTGTATAATAGTAATGACTGAACAACGAAAACGGATGAGAATGTGAATCCGCTTTTCAGAACTTTGGCAACGACAATTTTGATAAAGAAAAAAAGATGGCCGCCGGTCGGCAAGGAACAACTAAAACTGCTTATTTTACAAATATTTTCAGCCAATAGCAGGCAAGAAAAATATTCCATTTCCTTCACTTTTGTTCGCGGAAGGAAAAAACGGACTGTATAAAAGTTATTATTACAATTGCCCTCAACTGATCAGAACAAACATGTGGCACTCGGTGCTAAGGAAGTCCTTTCTGATTGGTAGTGTTTCGTCATTTTGGGGCCTTCCCATAGGCTTTTTCGCATTTTTTCATTAAATATTTTTTAAATGCCAATCTGCCTACAGTTGCCCTCACCACGAGTGACAAAACAAGTGGCGAACGGTGCTATGGAAGCACTTTCTTATTGGTCGTGTTTCGTCATTTTGGGGCCTTCCCATAGGCTAATTAGCTTTTTTTCATTAATTATTTTTTTAAATGCCAATCTGCCTATGGGAAGGCCCCAAAATGACGAAACACGACCAATCAGAAAGTGCTTCCATTGCACCGTTCGCCACTTGTTTTGTCACTCGTGGTGAGGGCAACTGTATGGGAAGGCCCCAAAATGACGAAGCACTACCAATCAGAAAGTGCTTCCATAGCACCGAGTGCCACTTGTTTGGTCTGATCATTTGAGGGCAATTGTCAGGTTATAATATTCTAAAAAATTACCCTAATTTTTCACAAATAATTCCAACAAAGAGAGTAAAAATGGAAAATACCTCTTCAGATTATTGTAGCGAAGATATTTGCGGTCCCCCGAGTATTTTGCAATATTATTGCAGGTAGTATCGACACAATACCTTACCATTTTTGCAAATCAATTTTAACAACGAATAAGATAGTCACGTAGTCGGATGCGAAAAATATCCCAACGTTAAATAGCTTTGGGCGTAGATATTGTGAGCTATGATCAGAATCCACGTAAGCCAATTTAAAGTTTAAAGTTGATTTTTGTTCAAATTTTAAACAAAACGCAACTTCATTTGCTTTTCACGTTCCTTATATACTTGGAAACGAAATGTATGCTAGTTGCCGCCTCCACATTTACTCGAGCTATGCAATTATTGTTTTCTTTGGCAACAATTGTCGACTTTCGAAATCGCGATTCTCATACAATGAAATTTAGTTTTTTTTTAAATTGTAATTGTTTTAATAACACTTAATCCAAACTGTAAACATGTTTTACCATCATCATGTGTTCAATAACAATCGCTTTAAAAAATATTCTAAACTGTGGAAATTGTAGGATTCTCTTTTGTAACTTTGTAAGTTCACAGAATTGGGCAAGAGAAACGAACTTACTATAACTAAAGACTATTAGTCACAAAAACCTTTGTAATTCATTGTAGATGCAAACCAGATTATCGAGAGTACACACCCACACCATGCTACAACATTTTTTTCAAAGGGACGAGTATAAGGAACAAATGCAATCGACGCAATTGCACTGTAGCAGGTAATCAGTAATAACATTAACTCCTTCAGACGGAAAATGCCATGAAAATATTCATAATTATCTAACGAAGGTCGAGTGTTGCAAGAACATTATTGGTCCAACTACTCACATTAAAACCGTGAAGTAATAGAGCCACGCTTACTTCAAGGAAGGGAAGTTTTGAAAATCTAAATGAATGAGATTTGCCAATTAATTTGATCTTCTGACTTTTAGAACCATTTATATCAAAAATCAAATGTCGAGTTTGATCATTTTGGATAATATATGTAGCGCCAACTTTTCTCTCCAAAATAAATTTTTTGTCATGTAAAGGTATATGTAGTTCTGTGTTGTGCAAGCCAATGTTGAAATTAGCCACTGCATATTATCTCAAAATTTTACTACGACAAAAATTATTCCTTGATAAGGTTTGCTTTTGGAACGAATTTTTTGTCGGTTGAGCCTCACAATTGTTTTCTTTAATTTTATATCCATCGTACTAAATGGTCCAATTTGAAAATTTCTGTAGTGAATCGTTTATTTGTTAGTAGTTTTGATTACATTAATTTAAACACATTCACCCTAACCTTAGTACTTTAATGTAAGTAGCATAGGATTTAGAATTAAAATGTTAAAACCCTTCACTCTTCAGGCTAAGATATTTAAATATAGTAATTTTCAGTAAACCAAACACATCTTTATTTTTGGTCACTCGTCAGGTTGAAGTAATATGCAATCTATAAAAACAGTTCGGTGTGTCCAAGTATAGTTGCTTCCAAAGTGATAGTGAATTGATGGAACTCTACGGTAATTCGGCTTGATCTTCATTGGTTGATAATTTTACGTCTAATTGGCTAAATTCCTATGGCAGCCATCTTTTTTTCTTTATATCAAAATGCAGTTTTCCAAAATCGGAGAAGTAGGATCATATTCTCATAATAGTTGATTGTTGTCAAGAAAATCAGGTTCTTTTTCTAAGTAGACAGTCTCAGTAATAGTTTATTTCAACAGTTTGTTCAGATTGATACACTATTTTGGTAGGGACTTTAATTTGAAGAACAGTGACAAGAATAACTACTACTCGGCTTGTCACCGTCACGCTACTATTCTTCTTCTCTTACAATTCATACAATTATCCATCAAAATTATGACTTTGTTTATAACAACTACAACTTCATAAATATTACCAATAGTAACTACGTTACAATACTTGATACTCCCACCTTTGAGTTTTACACTTCTTGGAAAACTCAAACTGCATTCTAACATTATAATTTAATCAACCATTGTCAATAATGGGCAATTTCCATTTTGTATCATTCCAAGTACTATTCAACAAAACTTTAGAATACATTACTAATGAATATGAAATCTCAATCACAATTTCAAATCTTGAAAGATGAAAGATGACTTTCCAATTTTCCAAGCGATACTGAACCTCTTTGTCGAATTTCACTTTATGTCTTACATCAGAATTTTCACATCTTAAGATTGCAGTAACACAAGAAACTTCTTTGTTGTCCACATAAAATTGACTCTTTTTTGCAACAAATGTGTCCAGCCAATTTTCCCAACTTTTCATGTTATTTTCTCTTACTTTCCTCTGGTCGGCATTCTCCCACCACAGAAATTTTAAAACATTTCTGTCCTTTCTTACTTTAAATGGGGTCCTGACGACTTCAGTGACAGCAACTTCTTTAGCATGACCAGCTACATCAAATTCTTCAGCAAGACTAACTACAGCAATTTCTTCAGTATGACCAGCTACAGAAAATTCTTCTGCATGATTCTCGGCAAGACGGCACTTGACGAATTCAGCGGCAGTAACTTCATCTGCATGACTCTCGAAGAGACGACACTACGAGTTCAGCGGCAGTAACTTCTGCATGACTCCTGATGAGTTCAGCGGCAGCAACTTCTGCATGACTCCTGACGAGTTCAGCGGCAGCAACTTCTGCATGACTCCTGACGAGTTCAGCGGCAGCAACTTCTGCATGACTCCTGACGAGTTCAGCGGCAGCAACTTCTGCATGACTCCTGACGAGTTCAGCGGCAGCAACTTCTGCATGACTCCTGACGAGTTCAGCGGCAGCAACTTCTGCATGACTCCTGACGAGTTCAGCGGCAGCAACTTCTGCATGACTCCTGACGAGTTCAGCGGCAGCAACTTCTGCATGACTCCTGACGAGTTCAGCGGCAGCAACTTCTGCATGACTCCTGACGAGTTCAGCGGCAGCAACTTCTGCATGACTCCTGACGAGTTCAGCGGCAGCAACTTCTGCATGACTCCTGACGAGTTCAGCGGCAGCAACTTCTGCATGACTCCTGACGAGTTCAGCGGCAGCAACTTCTGCATGACTCCTGACGAGTTCAGCGGCAGCAACTTCTGCATGACTCCTGACGAGTTCAGCGGCAGCAACTTCTGCATGACTCCTGACGAGTTCAGCGGCAGCAACTTCTGCATGACTCCTGACGAGTTCAGCGGCAGCAACTTCTGCATGACTCCTGACGAGTTCAGCGGCAGCAACTTCTGCATGACTCCTGACGAGTTCAGCGGCAGCAACTTCTGCATGACTCCTGACGAGTTCAGCGGCAGCAACTTCTGCATGACTCCTGACGAGTTCAGCGGCAGCAACTTCTGCATGACTCCTGACGAGTTCAGCGGCAGCAACTTCTGCATGACTCCTGACGAGTTCAGCGGCAACAACTTCTGCATGACTCCTGACGAGTTCAGCGGCAACAACTTCTGCATGACTCCTGACGAGTTCAGCGGCAGCAACTATTTGTCCACCCTCCTGACAGACGGGAAAATCCAGTCCACTCTTCTGTTCAGGCTTATACAAATTTGGACTTTTCTTAAGAGATAGAAACGGCAATCCCAGCCAATCCTCAATTTCTACTTGAAGTGCAATATATTTCCATCTGTAAACGGTAGCTTCTTCAAATTCAAGATTATATTCTTCTTCAGCATCTAATTCGATCATGTCTCCTATTTTCCCATCGAGTTCCTGGATACTTGTGGCTAATTTTGCTAGCTGACCGAACAACTTGACAATTCCTACTTTTTCAGATACATCTGATGCTAATTGAATTTCCAAGTCCGCAGCAACCCCATCAAAACTTGCCCTTAATGAATCTCGACAGCATTTTAAATTTTCCATGATGAATTTTTCTTAGAATATCGAAATCTTGTTAATATCTTCTCTCCCAGACCAAAAGTGACTCAAAATCTTCTCTCTCCAGAAAAAACTGTTGCTTTTTTCTAGGGTTTCCAAATCTTCTGTTGAGTCCAGAAAAAAAATCTTCTCGAGACAGCTACTTGCTACTAGCCATGTCAAGAAAATCAGGTTCTTTTTCTAAGTAGACAGTCTCAACTATAGTTTATTTCAACAGTTTGTTCAGATTGATACAGTATTTTGGTAGGGACTTTAATTTGAAGAACAGTGACAAGAATAACTACTACTCGGCTTGTCACCGTCACGCTACTACTACTTTTCTTACAATTCATACATTTATCCATCAAAATTATGACTTTGTTTATAACAACTACAACTTCATAAATATTACCAATAGTAACTACGTTACAATACTTGATAATTGTCCTATACCATGACTACATGAACATGCACCATTCGTTGTTGGGAACTTTGACATGGCGGAATAAAGATTGCTACTCTCTTTTGCAACATAATTTATTACATAAAATGCACCGACAGAGAAGTGATAGTAAATGATAAAGCACTCAGCTGCACTTAACTGCACTGCACAACGTTTGGCAGTGGTATTTATTTGCAGAATAGAAATCCCAAATATCAAATGTTCATGTAGTCATGGTATAGGACAACCAACAATTATAAGAATATGATCCTACCTTTCCGATTTTGGAAAACTGCATTTTGATATAAAGAAAAAAAGATGGCTGCCATAGGAATTTAGCCAATTAGACGTAAAATTATCAACCAATGAAAATCAAGCCGAATTACCGTAGAGTTCCATCAATTCACTATCACTTTGGAAGTAACTGTACGGTAGCATATTATTACTGCAATTTGAAAGCCATTCCTGGATTGATATGTCAGGTTATCCAAAAGGAAATATGGTTTTTGAAAAATATTCCGCTGCCGGTTTCCCAATTATTTCCCAACTATGGTAAACAAATATTCCAAATCACGTTTATGTGACACATGAAAATATTTTTTCCCTTTTGGGAATTCTTTTTGAATTCTTGAATTTTCATTCTGTGCTTTTATATTATCAAGTAATGCATCATCCTCCTCTTTGGCATGCGAATCAAAATAAATGAAATTCAGTTGACTTAATTCTTCACGTGTTTCAACTTTGGAAACATTTATTATCATCATGTGTTCAGTAACAATCGCTTTGTATTAGGTAGTAGTAAGAAGTATTTACATACTAGAATGGATGCTATCAAAAATATTCTAAAATTTGGAAACTGAAGGATTCTTCTTGGCAAGTTCACAGAATTGGACATGAGAAACGACATTATTACAACCGATGACAACATTTAGTCAGAAAAACCTTTGTAATGTATTTGTATGCAATCCATGTAATTATAGCTTAAGACTTAAGACATCGCGAAGACATACTGAACATGAGAAGGTGGACCAACCCATGAGAACGCGGCAGTAGCGTGTGATAGTCCAGCTTTTGCATAATAAAATTTACACATGAAGTAAATACGGAAGTGCTTTTGAAGATGAATTTATTTGTCTAGTTACTATTGTTTTGTATTAATTTTCAGCACACGCACTTGAATTTAAGCACTTTATATTTTAACAATTAATCCTGTTGTCATCTTTTTGCAGGGAACTATTAACTCGAGGAATCAGTTTCATACGAATTGGCTTGACCAAAACAAGAGTAATGCTTGGAATAAGTTTCAAATCTTGCTCTTTATCTATTGTCCTAACATTAAATTCCCTTAATGCCGATACCACCAACAATTTGATTTCCAGCAATGCAAACTTTTGACCTGAAGAGTTAATCAGAACCAATTAAAAACTTACAGTTAAATAATCATCGAGATATTTGTATTAAGTTTTGATTACCTATGCAATTCCTTGGTCCAGCAGAAAATGGAATAAATGCACACTGGTGCCTTCTAACACAATTTTCAGGTAAAAATCTATCCGGATCAAATTTTTCTGGTTCTGGGAATGCTTTTGGGTCTCTGTGCAAAATAGATGGAATGAGCCAGACTTCCAAACGTTTTGGCAGTACAATTCCATCGTCTAAAAATCGGATATGGAGAAATTACAAATTATTTGGTGAACAAATATAATAGCTAACTACCAACAACATACTCAGTACTAAAAATGTGTCTGTAAATTTAAATTTAGAAACAGAGTTTTTGAAAGTAATCATAAAACTGTGCTACTTATCGGGTAGTCAAAGAGGCTCAAGTTAAAAAATGAAAAGAAAAAGTAAACACCAAGATGGAGGTCGCTCTGCAGTTTACGCATAAATCCTGCTACAGCTGGGTACAGCCTCAAAGTTTCCAAGACACACCTTTCCAAATACTTCATTTGGGATAGCTCCGTTAAAGAAATGTATCCTTTGTGTTTATTTTGGCCAAAAATGATGTCAAGTTCTTTTTGAACTTCCTGCTGATGGTGTGGATGGGTGGCCAACATAAAGAGCACAAAGTTCATTGCAGTGCCAACAGTGTCGTGACCCTATGTTAATAAAGTTAACATAATATAATGTAATTAAAATTTTTATGGTGTTAAATGGACAATAAATGTCTATTTATCAATGATGTTTTATATTAACATATTTGATAGGAATTCCACTCACCGCGCCTCCGACAGTTAGAGTTTCTTCGAGAATACCCTCAAAGGTCAGACTTTTGTCATTGTCCGCAGCATCAAGTAGAATATCCAAAAATGTTTTTGGTCCATCCGAATATTCGAAGGTCCCTTCCTGTCTCTCTTTTATTTTTTGTTGGATAACCTAAAATATGCAATTCCCTGTATGTAAACGATTACTTGGTTACTTTTTTCTTACACTCTTATTATTCTTTGCTTACATTTCCACCGAAGTCATGACAATATTTGAGACGTTAATCGGAAAAATCAGGTATATGAATTTCCAAAAAATTAATTTAATTTTAATTAGAATTTTTTGAAATAACCATGGCAAAATCATGGTTTCTTTCATGGCCAAATTTTTAAGCTGGAATCACCAAGGTACCCTGAAGTCGTGGTTACCTATACAACGCAATATAAGGTTTGGATAACTATTTCAACTTTCACTCAAAACCACACAGAGGAACTATTAGACAACTGAATTCTTAATCATTTCTATTTGTAGCTATACAGCGTTGGAAACTTTATAACCCCCAAGGCAAAAACGGGGTTGGCCTAGCTAACAAGATGCCGTCTTGGCCCTGTTATCTTCGTTTATTCCTGCACCCAATTTGTGGCATATGTATCCGAAATTGGGTGCAAGATTATTTTTACTTACAAGTTACCCTTTCTTCCTCATTTTATTCATCTTTACAAATACTATATGCATTTGGGTAGGAATAAGCTTCACAACTTGCCATTTTGAAATTCAAAGTATTTTAGAATTGCACCTAACCGAATAAGAATAATCTTGCACCCAATTTGTGCTACACATGCCGCACATTGGGTTCAGAAAACGAAGATAACAGGGTCAAGTATAGGCACCTTGTTAGCCAAGCCAACCCGTTGGTATGGCGATTCAAATTGCCTTGATAACCCCCAGTGGTTTGGAGTGAATTTTGAAGTAACCTTCTTCAAGCTTGCATTACCTATACGTAACCATCATTTCAATCTACCTTGGAAAATACAATATGTCACTAATATCACTATCACTACATATTTAAATCCCTTCTGATTCTTAATAATTCTGATTCTAAGTAGCACTGAGGTTGAGGAGTAAAATCGACCCGAGTACCGCAGATCCATTTGAAGTAACCATTGTTAAAATCCTGTAGGGCTGTGTACAGTTTTAAGAATGCTTATCAATTAATTTTAGGACGCAATTTAAAGTCGTGACACAAATGAGTGAAACCAGAAACAGGAAACTTTTCTGTGGACTGGATGAAAAGCGAACTGTTTTCCGGCTACAGAGAAGTTGCTAAATGAAATTGGGGACTACTATATTAATAATGAATTAATACGGGTACGGATTTTCTATGGCACATGGAAAGACTGTTGTATGCTTGTACCTAGAATGTATGAGGGTGTTAGGTGCATATGATAAGGCAAGTGTTCAAGCGCAGAATAGCAATGGAAAATATCTTTTTAATGAGTCTATTGTTAAGGTTAATACACTTAGGAATACAAATTATATTACAAAGAATTTCTCTGTAAATGTCAAGTATTGTAGTAATAGGTATAAAGGTATAATTATCTTTATAATTTGCATGATATGGATAAGCCAACGTTAAGTAAAACAGCCTAAAGAAATACAAAGAATTAGTCAGATTAAATTAGTCGAAAATAGTGTAAGGAAATAATTTAATATACGGTGGACGTATCAGGGCATATGATAAGGGCATTAATATTACTGTATCGAAAGACTTTTCCTTGTTTTCTTTGGACGTCCCCTTTTCCTCTTCTGACCTACAGGAATAGTTTTGGCCCGCAGTGGAATTTCGTAGTTACCTTTCATTGCTGCCACTCCAATTGTATGTTTACAGATAAAACATTTTAAGAAATATGGACATGTACATTGACATTGAGAAAGAGACGAGTGATATTTAATTTGCCAGATTTGCAGTTCCGATAATAAAAAGTCGATGTTTTTGTTTTGCGATGTTTTGCGATGTAACCCAACAATACTTTTGGCTGATGCAGCGGACGCAATCACAAATGGCTTCAAGTCTGTATTCGGTGACAATACCAAACGTGGCGTTTGTTGGGCACACGTTGTACGAGCATTTGACAAAAAATTGCTTATGATTAAAGATGCAGAAATTCGGCAAAAAGTACGAAACGATATTACTGATTTGCAACTATCGTCGTCTCAGCTTGTCTTTGAATCAGGCGTCAAATTGTTCTTTAAGAAATGGCAGCGCAAAAGGTGTGGAGGTGTTAAGTCATTTGTCTCCTACTTCAAAGCTGAATGGATTGACAGGAATTCTGGCTGGTTTGAAGGGTTTGCTCATTTAGTGCCCTCTACAACAAATAGTCTTGAAAGTACAAATCGCGTCATTAAGACTGAATGCACAAATAGGAAACGTAAACCTTTGGGTAAGAATGCAGATTATAATAACTAATATGTTATTAATACTATAATATTATTATTCTTATTATACCCCAGGTGAATGCCTTAATGCGCTGCATTCATACTTAGGCAAATGGTCTGCAGCAAGAGATCCTGTCGCAAAAAATTCACAGCAAATAGCTATGGAGCCTGCTATCTCTCTTCCCGAACAGACTAAGGCCTATCAATGGCTAAAAAGTGATCCTATTGTTATCCACATGAGAGATAATGGCCAAATAATGTGTTTCACTGCGGCCACTGGGTGTGAACCAGTCAACCAAACTACCGCTCTGAAGTACATGGACACAGCGAAGACAACCAAGTGGGCCACCTTTGAAGACTTTTTATTATCGGAACTGCAAATCTGGCAAATTAAATATCACTCGTCTCTTTCTCAATGTCAATGTACATGTCCATATTTCTTAAAATGTTTTATCTGTAAACATACAATTGGAGTGGCAGCAATGAAAGGTAACTACGAAATTCCACTGCGGGCCAAAACTATTCCTGTAGGTCAGAAGAGGAAAAGGGGACGTCCAAAGAAAACAAGGAAAAGTCTTTCGATACAGTAATATTAATGCCCTTATCATATGCCCTGATACGTCCACCGTATATTAAATTATTTCCTTACACTATTTTCGACTAATTTAATCTGACTAATTCTTTGTATTTCTTTAGGCTGTTTTACTTAACGTTGGCTTATCCATATCATGCAAATTATAAAGATAATTATACCTTTATACCTATTACTACAATACTTGACATTTACAGAGAAATTCTTTGTAATATAATTTGTATTCCTAAGTGTATTAACCTTAACAATAGACTCATTAAAAAGATATTTTCCATTGCTATTCTGCGCTTGAACACTTGCCTTATCATATGCACCTAACACCCTCATACATTCTAGGTACAAGCATACAACAGTCTTTCCATGTGCCATAGAAAATCCGTACCCGTATTAATTCATTATTAATATAGTAGTCCCCAATTTCATTTAGCAACTTCTCTGTAGCCGGAAAACAGTTCGCTTTTCATCCAGTCCACAGAAAAGTTTCCTGTTTCTGGTTTCACTCATTTGTGTCACGACTTTAAATTTAATCCTTAATTTTATATCGCAGAACAAAATATAATATTCATAATTTAGTTGCGCCCACTGGGAAATGGCAGAAATTCTTGTCCCCCTGGGGAAACATTGGGTGAAATCCATGACTACAATTAATTTATGAAAACTGGAAACTCATATACCTGATTTTTCCGATTAACGTGTCATTTGACCATTTTAGCCATCCTTCTTCCCTCTGGCAATTTCCAATATAGCCACTTAGAACGATACAACGGTCTGCATAACCTCATGAAAATTCCGCGTATTCCACTGAAATTATGATAAACCACGATTAATTTTGACTCTAACTGTTTTTAAAGTTCAAAAAAATTGCCTCTTAAGAAATGTAATGTTTATACAAAATGGTTGTGTTTCAAGTTAGAATTAGTTTGTTTTGATGGTATTTTAGTAAGCTAAACTATTTGGAGGCTTTCATTTGACTTGAACATTAAACATTCATCTAAATAAATGAACTCAGCGGCTAATTGAATTAATTGGGCATCCGATGAATTTATCACTTTTTCAATTTTAATGGTTTAATTTGACTGCTATCTGTTGATTATTATTATTACTTATGTAGTTAATATGTTTTGTCAGTGTAATAGTTACTAATTTATTTTAATTTACGTTGCATTTCATTTCAAAATTTACTAACACTGAAAGTCTTGCCGTTGTCCTTTAAATCCCTTAAAGTGCTATAAATTTGTGCACCATTTTTTGAAATTGTCGATGTCTAAATTTGTTTTTCAGTTTGCTTTCTTAACGTTTCTTGGAAATCAATGAGTGCCACTAGTAAACTGGACCAAGCACTTATTATCCAAATTCACGACCAAGAACGAAAACCACAAATTTTATATGAATTGCAATATATATTTCTGACATTTCGGTTTTCTGGCTTAGATGCCAAATTCATTTACAGAAGATATTTAGGATGAAGAATTCAAACCATGCCAAAGTAATCCTAATTAGTCGCTAGATTAATTATTTTGGTAGACAGTAGACACATCAATTGACACCCGTTATTTCTTGCAATTAATTAGAAAAGTTAATGCAACCTTTCCATGGCATGATGAATCTTAGAAAATTCATTAGTTTGTGCATCCCCCTTCGTCCCCATCGCTGCCTCTAAAACGTTTTAATCAATTCTAGGTTAGTTCATGTAATGTAAATTGGAAAGAACTTGCGCTATCATGTTTGTTCTAACCCATAATGATATCAAAAGAGCATCTTGTGAAGAAATTAGAAATATCCTGGAAACCCTCATCTTCATTTTCGATATGATCGAATCTGTCGTGTAAAAGTTGCATCATGATGGCACTCTGCTCATTGAAAATTTTGATAAAATTGTGAAACATTTTGAAAGCCAAGGCAGGGGTGATCAACTTTCGGCGATGTTTCCATTTTTCGGCTAAAAATACAAATGATGTTAGGATAAAATTATTTAGGATTAATTAAAATCTGTGAGTGCAATTCTGTAAGTACAGAATAATGAATGAGAAATTCTTTTGATACGTTTTGAAGTTACTAGACCGTCGCCCAAATACTCCGCTATCATAGGATACCCATAGCCTTTCTCCAAGTGATCCATACTTAGTAAAACTTTCTGAAATGATTTCATTTTTCTAATGATCGCATTATGTCATTCAGAAGATATTTCACACACTAAATGTTTTCATAGCAAAAAATATAAAATTTTTGTACAAATAAATCTACTTACCGAAACGGTTTCGGCGTTAAATAAAACCCCCACTTTGGGTCCGAAACACGTCAGAGAAAGCACGAAACAACCAACGTCTCGAAACTTGCTTGCTATTTTAGTCACGACTCCAAGGTATTCTGCATAAAAAGATTGAGTAACAATTGTTGTTTCATGCACTTATATTTTATTCAGTCTACAGTCTACAGTCTACAATGACCTATCTGCATTTATTTGAATTATTAAATCGCGGCATTTAATTTCGTAGACAAAATCTTTTCTTACCATAGTCTTGCAACAAGGCAAATAGATGCAGGTGATCCAACACTGGCCATCTTGGTGGACAAGGAAGTTCATCTAGTCTCTTATTCCATTTGGATATTTTGGGCCACTTCTGAATAATTTCACGGAAGAATATTAGAAGTACAACAAGTGTAGCAAATGTCCATGCTAATGTCATCTTGATTTAAAAAACTGCTTGTAAACTGTATCTATAGCCCAGGTTGCAGGTTAGTAGGTTGGATAAGAACCAAAAGAATGAAATATTGTTAAACTTATAAAATAGATTTGCAAGTAGAAATCAGCTATTCATGACCAGAATCCCACTTAAGCAACTTTGAACAAAAAACAACTGTGGGCAGCTGCTGTTTCCACATCAACTCGGGCTATGGAATTCTTGTTTTCGTTGGGAACAATCATCGACTTTCGAAATCGCAATTCTCATAGGATGTATAATAAATGAAATTCAGTTGATTTATTTCTTCACATGTTTCCAGTTTGGAAATATGTTATATCATCATGTCTTCAGTAACAATCCCGTCGTATTAGGTAGTAGTAAGAAAAATTCACATGTAAAGGATGCCAATAGAAGTATTCTAAAATGTTGAAACTAAAGAACTCTCTTTGGTAAGTTCCCAGAATAGGCCATGAGAAACGGAAATTTACTACCGAAGACAATTAACATGGTCAGAAAAACCTTTGTAATGCACTGTAGATGCAAACTCGATTATCAAAACCACAGAACATCCAGTACATCATGGTACAAATTACAAATCGTATCCACAAGTTAATTGCAAAGGGACAAATATAAGGAGCAAAAATGTAATCGACTCAATTGCACCATACATACATTCAGAGTTAGTTACTTTTGTATATTGTCGTTGTTATACACGAGAAGAGTGCGGAGTAAACACATTTTCAAGAATTGACGATGAGGTGGGCCAGGGTGGTCAACCGGATGGACAGCATCCCCGTGGTCCAACTACCAATATACAGTTCTCATCATCGTTGTGTACAATTTGATGGCGGTCGTGGATATGGAAGCATTCTCTTATTGGGTGAAAAATGAATAAAATGTGGGTACCCTGATTGACCGAATAAAATATCGTGTTCATAGAAACAAATATTAACAAATCCCTTGGCTCATATTTAAATAAATGATGTCATTTTATTCATTTTTCAACCAATAAGAGAATGCTTCCATGACCACGACCGCCATCAAATTGTACACAATGACGATGAAAACTGTACTATGTAAGTTACAAGGCTCGAGATACATAGTGCTGTTCAATAATTATGACGATTATTGTTTGCATGAGTTACATAAGCTACCTATGTACGGAAATCCTTTCGCTTTACACCTTTTGGCAGGGTCATAGTTTCCAGACAGACTCTTATTGCACAATTGCTTATCCATTCCTTCACGAAGTTTCAACATGCTCGCTCCATAAAGATTTCTTTTCTTTCAAGAAGAACTGTTTTCACATGATGTGTCCACAAATTTATATGGTAGTGAGGTTATATTTAAGTGCACCATCACTCTGGGTGTCCTAGGGACAAATGATTTTCAATTTAGCATTATCTCTGCATATGGGCACAACTTGAAGATTGTGAGTTTTACACGAGTCTTCACAAATTTGTGTACTGTTTCACTAAAATACAGATATAATATTTGAAAATAAAATGCAGCCTCCGTGATTTCTAAACAATTTCCGACTTCCAATAAATAAGTACATTTTGCACCATTCTTACATTGAAAGCTTGATGTCCTAAATGTACATCATCAACGGGTACATCTTTGAATGCTTGTATTAGGGCTTGCCAAAATGCAACAACTGCCCTTCACAATCCAATTAATTTATTCTGCTTTCCATGTCATGGTGTGTTGTAAATTAATTCGCGCTGAAATTGTATTCCAAAAGACATCCATAATAAAGTCCATAAATCGCTTCCATAATAGTTTCCAAAATTACCCTAGTAATGTTCTTCATACTTTAATATTCTTATTGATGAAATTTTTCTCCCAATTTCTGTTGCCTTAAAATAATTTGAAAATAATCAGACCATCTTGCTGAAATACAATAATAAGCATATATCTAAGAATACTATTATTGTATGACTTATAATTAATCGTTCGTCTTAACATTTGAAATTTTCGTCTTTCTCCGTTGAATATTTCGTCATTTGAATTTTTCGTCTTACCATTTAATGTGTCGTCTTGCATTTACATTGTATTTACATTTATATACATTATTTTTAGGTGATGTCTAAATTCTAAGTGATGTATTAAGTAAAAGCTCTGGGTAAACAGCTTAGCATTCTAGGATTTAAGGTTCACACTTTCAACAACAATGACAATTGTCACATTTATGGTAAAATGTAATGGTTATGAAGCAATATTTTTATTATTCTGATTAAGTAGTGGGAGACAGTCTCATTCTCATCAGAACACCTTACGATTCAATTAGATAACTGAAATTCTGATTTCAGTTATCAATTGTCAAACGGAACAGTTGTCAAATTAATGAGATCCAAAACATAGGTAAGAAAACTGTTAAAAATGGGCAAGTTTGTTGGACTATGGTATCAAAATAATATTTCTGTCAAAACCAGAGGTCAAAAGATAGATGGGAGCTATGAATGTAGTGTCGGGAAAATATTGTAACTTTGCCGTCGCCACGCAGTTCCCGTTTTTATTCTATCAGTTCCGTTTTCAAACAGTCCGTAAAAAGACCCCCCTGTTCACGACTTGGTTCCTTTCCGTACCCAAATTAATCCATCCAACGCCAACAATAATAAATAAGATATGTTTCAAATTTCTTTATTAGCATTTTAAATTATCAGCGTACATTAGCAACAAAAGGTCTTTAATTTCTTCCCACTCAGTAAAAATTCCAGAGTAAAAAACGGAAAGCAGACGCAGATGAAAAATATCCATGAATAAAATGCAGAAGATGAATTTATTTGTCTAATTATTATTATCCTGTATTAATTTTCAGCACACGCACTTGAATACTTGAATTTAAGTTGATATGTTGTCATTTTTTTGCAGGGAACTATTAACTCGAGGAATCAGTTTCATACGAATCGGATTGACTAAAATAAGAGTTATGCTTGGAATAAGCTTCAAATCTTGTTCATTATCTATTGTCCTAACGGTAAATTCACTTAATACCGATGCCAACAGCAATTTGATTTCCAGTAGTGCAAATTTTTGACCTAAGGAGTTAATCAAACAACGTAGAAATTTCTTACTGTTTATTAATCACCGAGGTATTAGTTCTAGAAATTGAATTCAGTTTTGATTACCTATGCAATTCCTTGCTCCAGCAGAAAATGGAATAAACGCACATGGGTGTCTACCAACACAGTTTTCGGGTAAAAATCTATCCGGATCAAATTTTTCTGGTTGTGGGAATGGTTTTGGGTCTTTGTGTAAAATAGATGGAATGATCCAGACTTCCAAACGTTTTGGCATTACAATTCCATTATCTAAGAAATGAATATCGAGAAATTACAAATTTGGGGAAGAAATATAATGGCTTACTACCAACAACATTTACAGACACATTTTTTGAAAGAAATTATAAAATTGTGCTACTTATCGGGTAGTAGTAAATTTAGTGACTAAAATCAGAAAAATGAAAGAAATAAACACCAAGATGGAGGTCGCTTTGCAGTTTACGCATAAATGCTGATACAGCTGGGTACAGTCTCAAAGTTTCCAAGACGCACCTTTCCAGATACTTCATTTGGGATAGATCCGTTAAAGAAATGTATCCCTTATTTTTATTTCCGCTAAATATGGCATCAAGCTCTTTTTGAACCTCCTGCTGATGGTGTGGATGGGTGGCCAACATAAAGAGCACAAAGTTCAGAGCAGTGCCAACAGTGTCGTGGCCCTATATTAATAAAGTTAACATAATGTAAGTAAAAAGTTAATGCTGTTAAATGGACATTAAATGGACAATTTCTACTTATGGGTGATGTACGTTTTTTATTTATTTTATATTAACATATTTGATTAGAATTCCACTCACCGCGCCTCCGACAGTTAGAGTTTCTTCGAGAATACCCTCAAAGGTCAGACTTTTGTCGTTGTCAGCCACGTCAAGAAGAATATCCAAAAACGTTTTTGGTCCATCCGAATATTCATCTGTCCCTTCCTCTCGCTCTTTTATTTTTTGTTGGATAACCTAAAATATATTTTTCCTATGTGTAAATGATTACTTGGTTACTATTTTTTTAAACTCTAAATTATTCTTTGCTTACATTTGTAGCGAAGTCGTGACAATATTTGACCAATTTAGCCATCCTCCTTCCCTCTGGCAATTTCCAATATAGCCATTTAGCACGATACCACGGTTTGCATAACCTTGTAAAAATTCCCCGTACTCCACTAAAATTATAACAAACCACGACATTTAATTTTGACTCTAACTAATAACTGTTTTTAAAGATCTTAATGTTTAATTTGGTTACCATCGGTTGAATATTATTATTACTTATGTAATTTAGATTTTTATGTCATTTTAACAGTTACTAGTTTGTTGTAATATAAGTTTCACATCATTTCAAAATGTTATTTACTTTATGTAAATCGGGCATTCACCTTACATTATATACTTTTACACCTATACCTCTTATATACTACCATTCATTACCAAGCCAAGAACGAAAAATCCAAATAACACATTTATATGAATTCTAATATTTCTGACAAGCCATTTCTTTTAGGTTTAGTATATGCCAACTTCATTTACCGAAGACATTTAGGATGAAGAATTCATAGGATGCCAAAGTAATTCTAATTAGTCGCTAAATTAATTGTTTTGGGAGACATGTCAATTGAAATTCGTTTTTTCTTGTAATTAGAAAATGTTGACCGAACCTTTCCATGGCATGATGAAACTTAGATAATTTATTTGTTTGTGCTTCCCCCTTCGTCCCCATCGCCGCCTCTAAAACGTTTCATTCAATTCTAGTGTTAGTTCATGTAAATTGGAACAAACTTTTAAGCTATTATGTTTGTTCTAACCCATAATGATATCAAAAGAGCATCTTGTGAAGAAATTAGAAATATCCTGGAAACCCTCATCTTCATTTTCGATATGATCGAATTTGTCGTGTAAAAGTTGCATCATGATGACACTCTGCTCATTGAAAATTTTAATAAAATTGGGGAACATTTTGAATGCCAAGGCAGGGGTGATCATCCTTCGTCGATGTTTCCATTTTTCGGCTAGAAATACAAATGTTATTATTTAGGATTAATTAAAAATTGGAACGCAGTTCTGTATGCGATGAATAAGAAAATTAGTTTATTACGCTTTGAAGTGACTATGCCATCGCCCAAATACTCCGCTATCATAGGATATCCATAGCCTTTCTCCAAGTGATCCGTACTTAGTAAAACTTTCTGAAATTTCATAAATCTAATGATCGCTATACAGTTCCCTTTAACTAAATTGACAAAACAAGTGTCCAATGGTGCTATCGAATCATTCTGATTGGGTGAAAATTCAATTCAGAAGATATTTCACAAACTACATTTTCTCAGCAAAAAAAGCTTTTGTTTAAATTCACTTACGGAAACGGATTCTGCGTTAGTTAAAACCCCCATTTTGGGTCCGAAATCCATTAGAGAAATCACGAAGCAGCCAACGTCTCGAAATTTGCTTCCAAATTTAACCATGGTCCCAAGATATTCTGCAAAAACACCAAATTGCGTATGAGTAACAATTTCTACCTTGTTTCACGCACTTATATTTTATTTTTGTGGCCTATATGTAATTATTTTTAATTATTAAACCTCAGCAATTAATTTCGCAATCGAAATCGTTTTTTACCGTGGTCTTGCAAGAAGGCAAATAGATGCAGGTGTCCCAACACTGGCCATCTTGGTGGACCCGGAAGTGCACACAGTATCTTATTCCATTTGGATAGTTTGGACCACTTCTGAATAATTTCACGGAAGAATATTAAAAGGACAACAAGTATAGAAAATGTCCACACTAATGGCATCCTGATTTAAAAAATATTGTTTATGTGAACTGTAACACAGGTTGCACTAATGCAGTAACTAGCAGGTTGAGCAGGAACTAGCAGGAACCAAATGAAAATGAATATTAAATTATTATTAAATAGTTTTGTAAGTAGAAATCAGCTATTCATGACCAGAATCCCACTTAAGCAACTTTAAACAAAAAATAGCTGTAGGCAGTTGCTGCTTCCACATTAACTCGGGCTATGTAATTCTTGTTTCCGTTGGGAACAATCATCGACTTTCGAAATAGTGATTCCCATACGACGTATAATAAATGAAATTCAGCTGATTTAATTCTACATGCTTCCAATTTGGAAATGTTTTATCATCATGTCTTCAGTAACAATTTCTTTGTCTTAGGTAGCAGTAAGAATAATACACATGGAAAGGATATGCCAGCAAAAGTATTCTAAAATGTTGAAACTGGAGAATTCTCTTTGATAAGTTCCCAGAATAGGCCATGAGAAACGCAAATTATTACAACCGAAGACAGTTAACATAGTCGGAAACACGTTTGTAATGCCTTGTAAATGCAAATCAGATTATCAAACCCACAGCGTAGGGTTAGGTAAATTACAAATCATATCCACAAGTTAGTTTCAAAGGGACAAGTACAAGGAGCAAATGTAGTCGACTCAATTGCACCATAGCAGGTGTAGCAGAGCAGGTGTTGTTGAGTAGATCTTTGTGATGAAAATTTTGGAAAATTTTAACGTGTTTTCTCATATCCATTGGTCCAAGTTAACACCAGCAGCATGTCTGAGACAAAGAATATTTTCAAGTCATCAGCATTTTGACAAATGGAATGATTCCAGTGCAAAAATGCATAATTAAAAACTCCATTGGAAATGGCTTCATGAAAGTCTAGCAAACTCTAAAGATAAATACTTGCTTTTATAGTGAGAGATTTAGTACTACGTAAAGTTTAGCTACCCCTGTCCTTGTGAAGTAATTCTAATGTATGTTTTACGCAGCATAAAATAATACCACCAAGGTCATATATAGCTCCCACACAGACTCCTGTTGTCGCACAATTGGGTATTCATTTGCAAAACCATTCCTTCACAATGTTTCAACACGCTGAATCCATAAAGATCCCTTTTCTTTCATAAAGAACGAGTCTCATATGGTATGTCCAAAGCGACTGAATTACTATGGTTATTAAAGATTCTTATAAAGTGGTGCTAGTTGGGGCCATTTACACGGGCAGGTATAAAATAAACCATGGGGACACTGACATTTGTACCCCTTTCCTTCAGTCCCGTCCCGTTCCCACAGAGGTACCAAATTACATTGCATCGTTCCCATAGCCTATTATGAAGATTTTTCATTTGTCACCACTTTATAAGAATAATTAATTACCATAGTAATTTACTCGCTTTGGGTATGTCCCAAAATTTTATAATACGGAGGTGATATTTGCACCATCATTCTGAATATCCCAGGGACACCTGGTTTTCTATTTAGCATTATCTCTGCATATGGGCAAAACTTGAAGATTGTGAGTATAACATGAGGCTTCACAATAAATTTGTGTACTATTTTACTAAAATAATATTTAATATGTGAAAATAAAATGCAGCCTCCATGATTTCAAAACAATTTCCTGGCGTCCAATAAATAAGTATATACATTTTGCACCATTCTTATACTGTAAGCTTTATGTACATTATCAACCGTCGCATCTTGGAATGCTTGTGCTAGAGTTTGCCAAAATGCAACAACTACTCTTCACAATCCAGTTAATTTATTTTGCTTTTCATGTCATGTTGTGTGTTGTAAATTAATTCTAGTTTTATCGGCGCAAATAAATTAAGTACAGTACCCTGAATGTCCTCATAAATGCCAATACAACGCAATATTACTTAATCAGAACATTTAATTAACCATAACATTTAATTATTGTAAATTACTGATTACTGACAAAACAATCAAGAAGTTGCTTAATTTTACGAATTTGAATTTTCGGTAATCTAAGAGCATATAATACATGTAGTCAAAAGGCATATGCAGTATACAGGTACATATGAAGACAAATTACTTTACATTGTAATGTAAGTAGTTAGTTCATGACTTTCATGAATGTAGCAAAGTCAAATGCAATCAATATCAGAAAGTATCCTAAATAGGTAGCTTTTTTGTTTTGTTGCTACGAAAAGGAGTGTGGAGTGGGAATACATAATATGCTGTCGAATGTTCTACTCGGTTGTGTGTTATATAAGTTATGGAAAGGAGTGTAAAAAAGTCGCGCAAAGAATACTATAAAATATAAATGAATTTTAACGAATTTTAACAATGCGAGCAATACGTTACGAATTACGAATATTTGATATATATGATAATTTTTGTTCTGGATCCCAGCAAAACAGGCACAAGTTTCAACTCGGTATTTCAATTATCTTATTACTCGGTTGTCCAGACAGACAGGCATGCAGACACAATTTAAAGTAGCTTTATATTGTAATAGTGTTTTATCAACATGAATAAATTACAATAGAATGTTCTACAGGTTTCGGGTTGTCCTTTATTGTAGAAGAAAGTAATAGTTATCGGCACTTCGTATGTAGAACTTTCTTGAAATACTTTAAAACGACTTTTAAAACATTTAATAATTCACTCATAATGCAATTATTCCTGATTTGCGTATTTTATATTTTTGTGGTGCAATTACAATTTTCAATATGTCTTAATTTACAAAAATCAAGACCGATAATAGAAGCGACTATAAATGAGAATTACCCGAGGTGTAATCATTTTGTATTCGTATTCAATGCTTCAAATTCAAATACTGCATTTCTGAATTCATTGCAGACTCCTTTTGTTCTTGTAGAATTCTTGAGTTGGAATTCTAAAACAGTATCTGATATTCGAAAGGCAAAATCTGATTCTAAAATTAAATGCCCAGAGAACATCAAGGGTATAAGGTTTTATAAATGCCGTAATGAAAAGAAAGACTTATCAAACCGCATAAGCGCCATCGCCCGAAATATTTCAATGAAAAGCAAAGAAGCGTTCACCACACAAGTTTTTCGGAGGGACTCAAAAATGAACATTGAAGGAAGACACGTAAAGGGGATTTGTCATCACATGGTCATCACCGGAGACGAAGAAGTTGACGAAATAAGGTTTGCCTTCGAGATGATGGACTTGATTTGGACACAGTCATTTGAACGAAAAGAAGTTAGTGACAAATTCATGTCTCAAACATCTCCACATAACTCTTTTACGAACTTCTTCGTCCTCAATGGTAATTTCAGTGAAGCTGTCTTGACATTAATTAGCGAGCTTCAAGGACGCCACCTTCTACCAGAAAATACATTTCTTTTTTCTATTCAGAATGAAAAACCTTTCCTTACAAAGTATTCTGTAATCAAAAGATTCCCAGGACATAGGACTCATCAAGAAGACCTCAATGAAAAGACGTACTTCTTTTCAAGCTGCGAACCGTGGGACAAAAAAATAAACTTTAAAGAAGAGACAAGCAGACGGCACGAATTTTTTTGTAGAAAACCTAAATTGGACATTTGCATAGAGACTCCCATTTACCCTACTTCTGGTTTATCCACTCATAGAATACGGAATTTCACTCCGTCATTTCGATTTCCAAAGCTATCTTCGCTTCACATAAATTTGGCACTGGTATTTCACGATTTTAATGCGAGTCTTACACTGTGTTTCGGTTTGACAAGGCAACATTTGATGGGTAGGGTTTTCGCCACACTCGTCACAATGTCAATTACACACGAAGATTTTCAAGGGATTCTTTACCCAACAAAGGAAGAAAGCGTTAATTTTATTACATGTTACGGAGCTGTTGAGTCCATTTCTTTCACACCCTACACTTGTCCATTTGAAACAGATTTGTGGATAGGCTTTTTGGTAGCCACCTTTCTCTCAATAATTTGGTTTGCATTTACAATGCATCACGCAGGGTGTTCAGACCCCACTTTGTCACATGTTATCCTTATTTCGTTTCTATTGTCCAGCTCTGTGAATTTGTCAAGACGAATGTGCCAGCATCAGTATCATAGATTATTTTTGACAGGGTTCCTTTTCATGTGCGTTATTCTCACAAACTATTACACAGCCATCGTTACTGAACACATGATGATAAAACCCGTTCAGAAACTGGAAACATTTGAACAACTAAAACAGTTGAATTTCACTTATTACACACCCTATGCAAGTGAAGGAGACGATGTATTTGATTATAGATTGTACGAGGGCAATTATATATTCAAATGGTCTCGTCCTCGTCAAAAAGACACCAGACCTCAATATGTGGCACATCACACAAGATTCGGAAGCTTTGTCTACCATAACGAGGGAGCCTTGGGAAAACTGCTGGTCGAAGAGTACTTTTCCAAAATCAGATTTCCGTATGGATATCCGTATGTATCCTTCCAAGAATCCCTTTCAAATTGCAGTAGAAAAATTGCATACGTGGACACGCCAATCCGATTTCCATTATTTTACAATAAATCAAAATGGAATTCATTGGATGGCCAACTTGAAAATAAAATCAGTCGTTTTTACCAAGGGAAAGACAATAATTTCGCCAAGATATTCTACTGGAATTTGTACTCTCACAATTTCATGGATATTTTTGAAATGCGTCTGTTAACTTTATTCCATTCTGGCATTTTCATCAAGTGGGAAGAAATCGAAGAATATCAACGGAGCAAAGGTCATATTTCAGGGATGCGGTCCACTATCCAACCATTTTCAACAATTAGCATCGATTCCAACATTATTGTTGTGTTTTATGTTTATTTTGCTTGTCTGATTGCCTGTTTCTTATTGATAGGAGCAGAAATATGCTATGGGTTTGCATCACGGCTATTCTACAATACATATGTTGTTAATTTCATCTAAATATAGACATAACTTGTCAGTTTTCTAATGAAAGAAAGCATTTCCAAAGGAATTTATATTTATAGCTCAATATTAAGATTGTACTCACGTTTAGGAGTGAGATTCGAAATTAGGTAGATGTAAAATTTGGGGTTGTTACATAATATAATGTACACATTGAAAAATAAAATAATTTTATTCCACCTAAATAAAGTTTTCAACCGAAGGTTTTTAATTACGTGTGTGGTGAGCTATTTCAAAGTATTATGAGCATCTCATGCTCAGATAAGTAGGACCTAATAAAATATGATCCGCTAAATGAGGTATTACTACTTTACTATGATGCCAGCATGAAAGGGTGAATGTTTAATTAGAAATGGTCTGTTCGAAGAAATTGTCGTCCTTTTGCTTGGGTTTCCTTTTAGGATCTATAATTTTACTTATTAATTTTTAATTCAGCAAATAGAAGAATGTTAAACTCATTTTATAATTCATTTGCAATGCTTGGCTTTGGTTTAACATTCAGAAGAAGCAGCACAAATGAAGTGTTACAGTGCAGTTCCAGCTTTATCTACTCATCTCAATAATGACTCCGTCTATCCATTTCATTTTTTATTATCAGCTTCAATTGGTACACGAAAGATTTGTTTTTCGTTCATTTCAAAGTGGTTTTATTTATTCCATGGATCCATTAGTTATCTACTTTAATATAACTGAACATTGACTTCAATTTAGTGTTATGTAGTAAATGTCGTACATGTAATTGTAACAAATCAACCGCTGCCCGATTACGATTGAGATAAGAAACATGATCACCTGTAACTAATAGGTACATGTGTCACCGCCTCTGAGAGAACGCAGCCTATGAGACTCATAGGATGGCTGCTAAAAGAACAAACTCAAAGACATGTAGGACAAGACTGTAAGGAAAAGCCTCTGAGAGAATCTCAAAGGTACTGCATGTTGCGAGAATGATATTGATGCTACCTATATATATTTCTCATGAAGGTCTACATTACAAAGACGATATCGACCAAAATGGGACCCATCCGGGGGCAACCTAGCCCCCGGACGGGTAGTCAGGCTAGGAGATCGACTTCACCTTCAAAACTCGATTTTTATAAATAATTATAGCTTTTCATGCACAATTTTTAAGGTTCCCTTGAACCTTGCTAGATTTTTCCTTCTTTCCATGTTCCCAACCACCAAAATATGATTTATTTAGCTGACCCGAACTGTTGTTAGTGCTTGGCTCACATTGGAGTTCCATGGGACTTATGGCAATTGATATATAGGTATAACTATCCCTAAAAAGCCTAAATTTTGTGCATAAGAACCATTGTTTTTCTAATGTATACTCTGACCGATTTTTATGCATGAACTAAATATATTAAAAATATATTGTTATAAATATTATAAAATATTGACTAACAAGCAATTATTCTCACCTACAGAGCATCTTTTTGTCAATCTAATGAGCCCAACTACTTTCAAATCGCTTGAGATTTGCTTTATGAAAAAATGAAAACGAAAGGCTAGACTCTTTAGTCCCAATTGAAGGGTGATAATTACTATATAATATCCTTCCCTGCCCTTACATTATGCTAGCCTATTATTTTGTTCGTTCAGAGGCTAGGTAAGCGTCTCATAGGATGCGTTCTCTCGGAGGCGGTGTCATATATGCACCATTAGCTAAGAAGCTAAATATTTGTCAACTCTGCTTCTTTGACAAAAATATCAAATGTTTGCGCATTGCTTTGTCACAATAATCTCTAGAATTCCAGTCTTAATACGCCTATGTAATTAATTACTATTGTGCTTGACCCGTGACTTATCGCAATCACAGCCGCCAATAAATTGGAAAAACTTAACCAAGCATTAAATGCTTCAGTTTAACAATTATTTTAGTTGAATAATTAATTGTATCAGTTAACTAAAATGAAAAGAAATTATTTTTGTTTAGTAATTTCCTTCGCGATACTATTTGCATATGTTGAGTGTCAAAACTCTCCGTGTCCGAAGTATCCGATGTGCCAAGTCAAAGATCGATTCGATGATTGTGTTCCTGGACAAGGCCCTGAGGAATGTCCTGGAGGTCAACCAGCATGTATACGAAATGTAAAACCGTAAAACATACTTTATTTGTTGACTTGCAATGCACTCCTTTCTTATTCTAACAGGCCGAAACATCTGAGATTGAATCTTGTTGCTGTATATTATTTAATTCCAAATACAAGCATTTGACCACTGGAGATCCAAAACCATTTTTAAGACCAGGAACTCTACGCACTTATTACATGAGGTTTTGTCCTTTTTCCCAAAGAGTAATGCTCACAACTAAAGTGAAACAAATCAAGTAGGTCCATCAACATTTTTATTCATTACTTTAATTTAGTACATAAGTGGCAGGCGAAAGAGGGTGTTTGTTTTGGTTTATTTAGCGTGGATGACATTTATGTGAATTTGAAATACAAGGCAGATTGGTTCGTGTGGCCTTTAGGAGGGGGTGTCCCTATCATTGAAAGGCCACAGGGACATATTACAAATGATTTAATTGAAGTGGATTATTTGGATGAAGATTTTTCATATCCCAGGAAATTGCACTCATCAGATCCCTTTCAAAAAGCAATGGATCGACAACTGGCAGATAAATATAACAAAGTAAAACAAAAAAGCATTCCTGTTTTTTGACATTTGTAGTTTTAAAGTTTGTTTTGCATTTGCCATATATTGAAATCCATTGATTTTGTTGCCTTATGGTTTATTGTAAAAATGGAAACCTCAATTAGTAATTTTTGTCGTATTTCAGTACATTCCTAGTGCTTTGTTTGATATTTTGTATGGAACTGGATTGACTGACCCAACACAAGTTCCTCAGCTCATGGAAAACTTTGAAAACTTCTTGAGTGGATATGCGGATGAATTATCCAGACGGGGAACTAGATTTTTCGGAGGTTTGTTTTATTTTTTTATTAAGCATTTAATTTCAGAGATTTCATTACAATTTATAAGTTGTGATTGGATAGGAAATGAATATCCGGGATACTTGGACTACATTATGTGGCCATGGATTGAACGTAGGGAAATATTTCCAGCCTTTTATCCACGCGCTTATGACTACAATGCCACATCCAAGAAACTTGTAAGAATTGTACATTATTTTGTATTTTGAAATTTGGACAGTTTTATAAAATATGCTCAATGTTCCAATGTTTCCAGGGACAATGGAGTGAGGCAATGAAAGGAGACGATACCATTCAGCAATTTTTGTTCTCCAAAGAAGTTCATTATGAGTACGCCAAAAGTGTTAGAGCTGGAGAACCCAATTATGACATGATTGCAGGATTTTAAAAGATTACTCTTCTATGCTTGTCTTTTACCTATTTAACGTTGTCAAGTTAATAATTAATTAATTAAATAATTACTGATGGAAATTCGTTATTTTGTATTTATTATTCATTACTACAAACTCCTCTACTTACAAGACACATTAATATAAGTCTTTGTATAATATATAATAGCGCCAAATAGTGCATATGCACGGGAATGGGAAATTGATGTTATTGTGAACAAATCAAATTAATCAAAGAAATTGTAAAAATCTCAGTGATGATTTACCTGACTTCGGTATCGGTCCTGCATTATCAGTAAATACGTTTACCTTACCAAAAACTGACTTTTGTAGTGTTAATTCAAAATTCATCTTTCCATATACCCAGATCAAAAGTAAAAGAATCTTCTGTTCTGAATAATATTGGTGTTGTCTTTATTGTAATGGATGTACCATGCATTTTCTTTTCCAAAGTTTACAATGATTTCCATTAAAATTTCAAAAAGAGTTTCAAAAAGTGGTTCTCGTTCGTGCTGCGGTATCGTTTTATGGTATCGTAGTTGGTGCTTTGTACATCGTGGTATGCATAAAATAATAAATCAGTTCCTGGCACTACCAAGACCACATTTTGTCGCTATCCGATCTGCATTCCATGCACCGTATCACCACGTTCCACTCACCTTCGTCCTTACTAGGTGTACTAAGCAAATGAAACTCAGCGAAATGCAAATGATGTGCAAAGTCCAGTATTTTCAAGAAAAGAACTTTGAACAGTTCTACGAAAGCCAAGAGGCAAAGATTTGAAGAAAGTACAAGAAATATTCTTCCCTTTTCCAACACATTTCTGATTTAAATGTTTTCAACCAAAGTACGAAATACGTTCATCTCAAAAATTGTATTCTTCTTATTATTACTATTCCTTTTAATGTTAATTTTGGGTCCAAAGAAGAATTCAACTTTGGATTCTGGGGCTCTTCAATTTGAATTGGCTGGGGACAATAGGGAATGGAGACTGGTGGAGACAACTGAGGTGGAGATGAGTCTGAGTATAAATACCATGAATTTTGACAGTTTGCATTAATTCTCTCCGCAGCTCGTCAAAATAAGTATCGCCTAAACGAAAAGAGGTCATTCTGAATAGTTTCGAAAAATCTGAGTGTCCTATCCGAACAACAACCAGAATTTTCACATTTTCAGCTAAGTATCCTTTGGAAATCATTGGTAAGTAATAAATAGTAATAACAATAATATGTACAATTACTTTCTAGAATTTCTCAAAATCCTTTCCTCGAAAAATCTATAATATATTTTGATAAAACGTATTTTAATTAGATCTTTACGATGCTTATTTTGGATCTAGATTTAACGTGATAATGTCTTCCGACCATTCCGACCATTCCAATCATTCCGACCATTCCAATCATTCCAACCATTCCAATCATTCCGACCATTCCGACCATTCCAATCATTCCAACCATTCCAATCATTCCGACCATTCCAATCCTTCCGATCATTCCGATAATTCCGATGATGAATCCGACTGGACTATTCAAACTAATGTCAAGCGTTCTGCTGCTGTGCAACTGGAGAATATGAAAAAGAAAATGACTCCCCAGAGAAGGCCAAGTCCACTTCCGAAAATATTCACCCCAGAAGCTTTTGAATGGCATCGTGAGTCCTTGCTAAAGAAGGAGGATCTTCCGGTGCAGTCAGGAATTATTGATTGGTATTTGGAATCTCAACAAGCTGAATTCACAGCGACCAAGAACTTCGCATTAAACCTTGATGGCCAGCCAGGGAATCAACCAACTGAGCCCCAACCCTTGGATCAAGCTGATCTTCCTCTAAGCAGTGGTGCCTTGGTCCAAGAAACGCATACAGAAGACATCTTTCAACTCTCCGAGACCGATTCGGATCCAAATCCACCTGTGGCACCAGAAACTCTTCCTCAAGGGTCCGAGGCTGAAACGGATCCAAATCCACCTGTGACACCAGAAACTGTTTCTCAACTCTCCCAGACCGATTCGGATTCAGATGCAAAACTGCCAGCGGAAACTTCGCAACCCTTAGAGACTGAATCGGATGTAAATGTACCTCTGCCACCAGAAACTCTTCATCAACTCTCCGAGGCCCAACCGAATCCAGATCCACCAAGGCCAACCGAAACCCCTTCTCCAATTAGCGACAGGAGTGACTCCTCAAGTTCCTCCAGGAGCTGCTCAACACTCTCAAGTGACTCGTCGAATTTCGAGGATCATTTTGCAAACGGAGTACGGTAAAACAACATTCCCGAAAGTATACACCTAAACCTACTTCAAACGCATTAAATATGGTATTTATTAATTATAATGCATTAATAATGTTTTCATGATTTTTCTTACTAAAAGAATTCATTGAATAGTATGTGTTTACTATATTGCTTTGATGGTTTGAATTTTTGAAAATGTCAATTTGTGCCCCAAGCAGCATCAGTTTTCGTTAGTAATGTATTTTTATAATTTAGTGATATTAGAACTGATCGCATGTTTAATATTTAATTGTAATTGTAATTCGGTAATATCCGGGGGCATTCGAAAACAGTATCCTAGTTTATGTATGGTAAATGTGCACCGCCGTATAATGAGTATTAATGAGTAAATATACCTATTATAGAGCTATGAATTTTCTTTTGGTCTTTGCATTATGTATTTCAATTTGCAGTTATGTATGATGTGTTCTCCGTTGCTCCTCTTCTATTATAAGTTTGTAGATATGCACTTGAAAATTTTGTTGAGTAAAGCGTTGGAGCTAATTTGTTGGTGCTCGAAATATAATTGTTCTTATGCAGGGTTGTATTGTAGTAAATTTATATTGCTTGCAAACCATATTTGTTTTTAGGTTGCAATTACATTTGTAATGGTAGTATAATGAAATGTTACACAATTAGCATATGATTTGTTGTGCTTATTTTGGAATTTTGTTATTAGATATAAACCTGTTTGTGATGAATTTAAGATAGCCATAAATAATAATAAATCCAAAATTATATTAGAAAATTTTATTGACTTATTTCATATGTTGCTCATTTCCCTTAGTATTCTGCTCATAAAAATACGTCATTATCATATAGATATAGATACATACAGAAAGATATATTTCCACAAAAGTAGTAGTAGTGAGCATACAAACTCATACTTAAATAATCATAATTAAGGGATGAAAATTCGTATTACTTGCAAAGGCAGGATCGGTAAAAGAGGTGGCAAATAAATAAGTAAAAATTTATTTTCTGAAATCAAATGCGGCGGCTGCGGCGCGGCGGTCCCAAAGTTGAAATATCTCACTTCGTAATTCGATCGTTCTTTCAACCCTTTTCAACAATTGGATTTGATTCGAACATTGTCGGTATGTTTTGTGTTTACTTTGCAAGCCTGATTGTTTGCTTTTTAATGATAGCTTTAGAAATAGGCTTAAGATGCATATGTATCACGGTTAATATACAGTGTTGGCCGCAAGTCACGCATCATGGGGAAATAACATTACCTGTGGCCACAAATAACGCATCATAGGGAATTAACATTACATGTGGCCACAAGTCACGCATCATAATGAAATAACATTAGGTTTGCAAGTTGAAGATTTTAGCTTGAAGGATGAAGTGGTACCTGGCTTAAAGATGTTCAATGTGATGACCATTTACTGTCCCCGTAAAGAATTTAACAATGATGAGGTCGTCCAGAATTCCGGCCCACACCATAAATCCAGGAGACCCTTGTTCCTGTAGCCCTGCCATCCAGTGGGGATTTTCATCGGATTAATACCGACAATTGTGACGATGGAAGACTCCTTTTAAATGAAATTTGGTTTCATCACTGAAAAGAATTGTTTTCTTCTTCTAAAATTGACTGCGCCCACCGACAAAATGCAATTCTCCTTGCCGGATCTTCTGGTTTAAGAGCCTGGAGAATTTTCATTTTATATGGTTTAAAATGATGTAATTTCAGGATGCGACGAACACTGGTTCTTGAAATGTTCAGATCTCTGGCCACCTCTCTCGGCGTTCTTCTTGGACTTGCAACAAATTTTGCAAGAACGGTAATTGAAGTCTCTGGGTTTGTAGCAGTCTTAGGAGCCCCAGGTCGAGGGGCATCAGCTGTCGAACCTGTCTTCTTAAATTTGTTAATCAGTCTAACAACTGTTGATTGGTGGATGGCCTTATCAGGATGTCTCCGAGCGAAATCCACTGCCACGGCTCTGGTGGATAAGCCTGGACGTCCAGCCAACATTATCACTACCACTCTTTCATCTTTCGAAAGCCTCATTGCGCAAATGATACACTTACTCGATAAAAAGAACTTACAAAATAAATGTTAGTCTGCTCAAATAAAGGTGCATTGGAGCTGATTATTGAATGAAATCGAAGGTTCTCCTACACACCAATGTTATTTCATTATGATGCGTGACTTGTGGCCACATGTAATGTTAATTCCCTATGATGCGTTATTTGTGGCCACAGGTAATGTTATTTCCCCATGATGCGTGACTTGCGGCCAACACTATGTATTTATTTGATATTTCTAAGGCCTTTGAACTTGTCGACCACAATTTACTAGTAAATTACCTGTATTCAGAATGTAAGGTGGATTTATTCACCATAATGTGGCTTGTAAGTTTTCTGAGCGATAGAACCCAAAAAGTTAAGTGTGGGACACGTGTTTCTAGCCCTCTAACGTGTAGTTGTGGTACGGCTCAGGGCACAAAAACTGGGGGATTGTGCTTTTTAGCTCACTTAAATCCTGTATTACGAAATTTTGAGGCCAAATATGGTAATGAGCATTTTTCAATCTACGGATTTGTAGATGATACCACGGTGGCTGAAATTGTAACGAATAAATTACCAAAGGGTCAAGAAATGCTCAATGACATGACACTGTGGGTAAAGGAAAGGAAAATGTCATTCAACCCCAAAAAGTGTGGATATATGGTTATCGATTTTTCCAAAGATAAATCAGTAAGTGACAGTTGGAATTTTTATATAGAGGGAGAACCCATACAAAGATTAGAGAAGGCGGAGTTACTAGGGGTAACAATAACGAAAGATTTAAAATGGGATATCCACATATTAAAAATTGTGAAAAAAGCAAATTCGAAATTGCACATGTTGTTAAGTCTAAAAAGATCTGGATTTAATGAAATTGAACTCCTACATACCTATAAATGCTATATTAGACCGACATTAGAATATGCCTGTGTACTTTGGGGACCAGCATTAACATCAGACCTTAAAGACTCACTTGAAAGTGTACAAAAACGGTCGTTAACAATTATAAAAGGTCATAAGATAACCAACAATGATTATAATAATGTATGTTTAGAGTTAGGACTAGAAACCCTTGACGAAAGGCGACTAAATCTACTTAAACGTTTCTCCTTACAATTATTGAACAATGAACGGTTTAGGAAATTCCTACCTCCTTTGAATATAAAGCATGATATTTGCACAAGAGTAAAAAGACAAAATTTGCTGAAACCGTTCAATGTCAAAATTAAGAAAAGGTATGAGAACTCAACCCTACCTAAAATTGTAACATTAATAAATTCTATGTATGTTAACGGTGAATTAGATTATGATGGTTAACTTTAACAAAATCTAAATTAGCTAAGTAATTAAGAAATTCTTTGAATCTGTAAAACTAAATTGTATTTCCTGGTTGTCAAATTCCAGTCCTTGGACTGCCTTCGACCTTTCATGAATAATAAACCTAATTCCTAATTCCTAATTCCATATACATATCATTGCTATATCATTAGAAAACGGAAAATCTCAATATTCAAAGGAAAGTCTCAAAAATGAGTTCATAAACCAATTATCGCTTAACATTTAAAATTCAAATTTGTTTTTGCAATTTGTACGCTTGCAGAAATGATATAAAATTATGTGCATTAAAGTGGGACTAATGCTAATGAGTGTAATGAGTAATGATCAAATAATTCATTATTCCATATAACACTCTTAAAGGCTGTGATATAGAAAAACTTTTTAGAAACTTTTAGAAAGATTTCGAAGGAGTTGGAGCAACTATGGAAAATACCTAGGCAATGAATAATTCAAATGTTAGAATGTTCAAATGTCAAATGTTAGAAATTCATCGTTTATATTTATTTACGGAAAAGATGACACAGTTTATGCAACAAATTCATAAGGTATTGGTTGTAGAAGTTGTGGCTCGTTATTTTTCGTCCGAACGATGTGGGCTGGACGAGGTTGAGCAGGCTGTTAAACAAAATTTAAATAAAAATACTTTAATTAACGGAAGTAATACATATAACAACTTTAAAATTATTAAATTCGAATCAAATTGAGCACGAATGTTAATTGTAATTACATTATTTATGTCATGTCAAAGTCAAAACAATTTGGTACAATTTAATGCATTAAAGGAAGAATTAACATGTCAAAAAAGTTATTGATTTAATTTTCTCTCTATGTTGCTACACAATTGATAATGAAAATACTTTCTACAGTGAGAATGTCTTCATTTAATGTCTGCACAAACTGCACTTCACTCAATTAACGTAGTAAAAGCAAATCTCCTTGAACTCAAGTAAAAGGTATTATATCATTTTACATTTCGGTATAATAACTATCCCTATCATATCATAACTTCTTAATCTTATTTGATAATAAATGTAAAAGAAGTAGAACAAAAGTGCTTAAATATATTCACCTGTCGTTTACAAACAACTCTGATTCCTTGGTTTTTTGCATCAATCTTTAGCTTTTCATTTTCTTTAACACGATCCAAAAAGTCAGTACGGCATTTTGAATGATTAACGTGCTCAACTCTAACGTTGATTCTGTTAAAAAAATATGACAGGATTTAATACAATCTATTATAAATGGGTCAGTTCAGTTGGTTGCAATATTTTGTTAATTAGTATTTTAAAACCCACCTTTTTGGAAGAATCTTTCCTCGGATGCGCTTGTTAACAATTACTCCCAGAGCTCGTTTGGTGACATTGTACACCCTTCCAGTTTTCCCGTGGTAATATTTATACGGCATTCCTTTCTGAACGGCTCCATGACCCTACAATGGGCAAATAAAAACTGTTTGAAGACATAATATACAACTAACGATATCAAATCACTCCATAAAGTATTTATTCATTTAATGATTTGAATTAAGAAACGCAAAATAAAATATAAAAGGAAATACTGGGAAAACTTCTATTTTTATAAAAATTTTCATGAAACGCACAAAATAAAATGACGACAGAAAACACATATTAAAGACTTTAGCAGCGCATTTAAATCAGAGATACGTTTTTACAAAAGTAGTACTGCCATAAAATGGAAAATAAAATTATTGATTTATATAACCCAGTTTTGTACATCTTATATCGTGGCGGATTTAACTTTCGAGACAATAAAACAGATGAGTTAAAAATAATGGACTCAAGGAACAGGTAATAAACTAGATGAACTCACATAGTGAAAAATTACACGAAATTAGATTCTAAAAAACAGCCAAATTAGTTTACTAAATAAACTCAAAGATGCATACAGTGCTTTGGTTGAAAAATGAACAATTGAAAAACAGCAGTATGAATCGAACCGACAACCGGTCATCTGCTCTGTACCTTTAACATAATTTGCCTATTCGGAAAAGTAAAGCAACAAAACTACACTTACTTTGAGAAAATATTTCCATAGAAAGTTTTGGCTTGCAGGATTAGTTAATAATGTTAAAACATTTAATTTTATAATTGTCGATGTTCAACTTGCAGACTCTAGACTCAACTATCCATAAATTGGCATAAATATTTAGAAAATCGCCGTTTTACGGGGGAAAAATTAATAATAATGATTTACCTTAATGTCGACAATATCACCGACTTTGTAGACCTTCAAGTAAGTACTCAAAGGAATCGCACCGTGTTTTCGAAAGCGTCTCGAGAATAAATCCCGAGTGCTCCGTCGATAACCTTTTGAATTGGTCATCTTAGTTTCCAATTATCTAGACGAAATATACGCAATAACGGTAATAAGTAAACTACATAAATTGCAATTGATAATATATAACATTATAATACTAGTTGCAAAATTATTTTTTGTTACCGAATTTCAAAATAAGGGTCCAATGGACAAGAAAAAATTGACAATTTCTGCACTCACTCAATATGCTTTCCAGAGCAGAAACCTGCTTGGTCGGTTTCAGTTATGGCATGCAAATGCAATTCAAAACGACGAAAACTTCCCTCCTCTCCTTGGCCCCTGTATCTTATCGCATGAAGTATATTCCAAGTAATGTAGATGTCACTTGCATTTCGTTTCTATCATTAAAGTAAGTTGCAATTGTTACAAAGATTGCAGTTTTTTCAATCTTGCGAAATTATTTATGTGAACCGTGATTTCCGTGATGCGTGATCCCACAGAGGTGCCTATTATTTAATTTATTTATTTACCCATGTTTATCTACTTCATTTCGCATTTAATAGAGTTATGTGACTAAATTTTAATTTTAATGTAATTTTAAATGGTTACATGTGTACGTAGCGTAGTCTAACAATTATAAACGGTGTACCTGTAAGAAAAATAACCACTTTACCCCAATTTAGCTAATAAATATTTATCAAGTCTCAGTCTCAAGTATCATTACTCGATACTCGATACTCCTCCGAAATGAGAATATAATATAGCTTTGTCTCAAGTTTTAATGCAATTTGCTAATGCCTTAGTACATTTACCTCAAGAAGTATAGTGAAGATATTGTACGTACTGTGCTTGATCTAAGTGTACTAAAATAAACATGTACCGAATTGCATTGTAGAACTTGAGGCAATGGGATATTATCAGTTTGGAGTAATGATATTTGAGACTGGATAAATATTTATTAGCTAAATATATGAGGTAAAGTGATTATTTTTGAGGTTCGCTTAAATTTCCCCATTGTTTTAAATTTTAAAATACTAAATGATAAGGAATGAAATTCTGAGGTAATAAATTGTTTCAGAAATAATAGAATTAAGGAAAAACTTGTATCTTGTTATTTTCTGGAGTAAACTCATTTTCTAAGTTCTTTATTTATTAGTTTGGCATATCATTCGAATACATGAATTTCAATCTGCATTGAACAAGTTAAACCCGACTTTAAGACGCTTGCAAAGAGACTGGTATTTAACCGTTTTTTCCCAGTCGACTTATATGTATGCCCTAAGCTACTTCAATATTGTAATAATTGTAATGCGAATTGACGTTGGTAGTATATTTACAAAATTGCATAAACGAATATTAATACTAAATTGTACGTGGTGCATAAAATAACAAAATATGTAACATGAAAAAAGTACAATAGAATTCATTGTGCGTAAATGGTAAAAGTAATACTGATCGTGATTGAATGGATTAAAAGTTGGAAAAAGTTGCCTTAGGCCTTAACACCGTAAATTTGGCGTGGCAAGATTATTTTTTGGTGTTATGATGTACAAACATTGGTCACAATTGGCACCCATGTCTTTTATTTTACGAAGGTTGTGCTCCTCAGGCAATGGATACCTCTCCAGCAGTTTGAATTCTGTCCAGTTGGCATACAACTCCTTAACATCGTGCTCATCCACAACTCGAGGTGGCCCAGCATACTTTGTTCTGTCGTACTCCACTGTCTCCAGAAGGTAGCGGAAACAATGGTCTAGTCACAAACAAAACAAAAATAAGTTAAAACTTGTATTTAAATGCACCACAGAAATAAAAAATAATCGGTTTATCTCAAGAAAAATAATCACCTTACCCCTTATAAATACTTTTATTACCAAATAAATATTCATTCAGTCTAAAGTATCATTACTTCGAACTGACAATATACTTTTGCCTCAAGTTTTGATGCAATTTGCTAGTTTTAATACATTTACCTAAGTACAGTGAACATTTTATAATCTATTTGAGTTAAATGTACTAAGACCTTAGCAAATTGCATTAAAACTTGAGGCAAAGGTATATTATCAGTTTGGAGTAATGACACATGAGACTAGATAAATATTTATTAACCAAATGTATTTATATGAGGTAAAGTAATATTTTTCTGGAGATAAACCGATTATTTTTGAGGTGCGATTAAATTTTTCCCATAATTTATTATTTTGATGAATTAAGAAAAGAGATGTAAGTAAGAATAAAGCTCTCCTCAAAACACGAATTTATTTTTGAGTTGAATTATGAATATTAGGAACTTACATTGACTGTTGGCGTTCTTCAAACTTCTTTGAATGACTTTTATGTAAGCAAGACGATGACTGTACTCGACTGCAATGAGAGAGCCTCGGTCCCACAGATAGTCGAACGGTCCCCACTTCTCAATTGGACACTTGAAGAAATCTCCGTAATAAATTTTGAGTTTCTTATCTGTGCTTTCATAAATGGATTCCTTTTCGTTGAATTCCAATTGGAATTCGTTTTCCTTCTCCAGAGTTTCAATGGCCAACTTAGAACATTCTACGGCGAAGACTTGGAACCCCAAACTGAGTAAGTACGCCAAATCCCTGGTTTTGCCACACAGTGGAACGAAAAATTTCTTGAGTGCATTTTTACTAATTATATCCGGACTTCGGCTGCTACACTTATACCCAGTCAGCATTTCCATGTAAAGTACGAGATTTCCATTGATGCTGTTAACGTGCCATCCGGTTTTGTTTTCCAGCCACCTTTTATTCCAGTAGTCAACACTGTTTGCTAATTCTTCCTCCGGGACAACATCACTTTTTCTTCGCCGAAACATTGCTTGCTAATTGTATCAAGTACGTATGAAATATTTAACCCGTAATTTCACAGTTGACTATTTTATGTGCTATATCAACACAATCGTCCATTTTCCATTTTGTATTTATTAGTCAATGAGATATCTTGCATTTGCATCCCAGTAAGCTTCAATAATAAGGAACTTTCCATCAACCTCAGTAAATAAGGTACTGCTTTAACAATTGTGAAAATGGATCAGAGAAATGCCCTCAGCTGAATTCTTGAACTTTGGTTATAAGGAAAACGGATGGCAGAGCTGCTTTCATCAAATTTTACCCTTTAATATTTGTCCGGGTCAGGTCAGGACTTACGGCAACACAATTTCGGTATCAGACAACCAAAATAATCAGCTATAAAGAAATTAAAATACTAAAATCAAAAGCGGATAACAAATTGTCAAACTCATTTCTAGAAAATTTTACATTTTAGAAAATCCAACTTTAGGTTTGCAATGTTTTAAATTACATCTGTAATTAGTATGATTGGGGGTTACTTACTTTCGTAAATAGTATCGTATTATTCGTATTTGACAAGGTATCATCAGTCTTAACGGAGTCTCACGGAAAGATATCTGCAATTAATCAGTGATTTTGCGAATTAGTTTTTTAATTTGAAGACGACCTTAGATTAGATCCTTGTGAACAGACATCTTCATTATAAGATTCAGTTTTTAAAACAAATAACGACAACTGCTGACCAATGTACAATAAATTAATTTTTACAGTACTTCGGCAATAATAGTTTGATTATACATTATTAAAAATTTTTACCTAAGCCTAATAGTGAAATATAAAAAAATTATTATTCATACATTCTTGAGTAACACTTAATAAGTGTCACTTATACTATTAATAAGCGCAAATAGAACTGGTTTGTAATTTATTTTCAGGTTTTGTTGTTGAACTGAAATGTGGTTATCTACTATTAGTTGTTGATATTATTATATAGGTAATTCTTTAATTGAAACAAACAAAAAAGTGAGCTTACTGGCGTATTCTTTTGAGATTTTTAGCTAAATTTTGCACTAAAGCCAAAATATTATATTACTGGAAATTCAAAGGCTTCTTCCTGAACGAATTTTAAAACAATGTGTCTTACCTTTATTTTTAATAGGTTTGGTATTTCCCATTTTGTAAATGCATTTTCAAAAATCACTGCAGTGCAGTAATTCTTTGAAATATGCGCTATCCAAGCCTTCCCTGATCATTGATTGTGGAATTACAGCATTATCCTCTTCGCCCCTTTCCGTTGATGTCTTTTCAACATTTTCTCAAGGTGCAATAGAAATGTTTCCTTTTATTTCCTTCTTTCCTTTTACTATGTATAATGCAGTGGTAATAATATTTCAATATTTTCATTGTTTCTGCTGCATCTTTAAAACATTAGTTTAGGGGAAACGTAACTACAATTATTGTTTTATTTTTATAAGTACAAAATTAGCTGAGTCTTTTCTAGTTTACCGCAAACCAACAAATACATAGATAGGGAAGTCAAAAGTTAGAAAATTCTAAATATAGGATGTCCAGAATTAGGAATTCTTTTTATTAGCAGTCTCACAATTAAAAAATTCTGAAATTAGAATACTCTTACAAAGTGGAAAAGGGGAAAACTTACTTTCATCATGCACGTTGATATACTACAGTTTGCAAACTTTTTAATTTTAATTTTAGATATTGGCTAATAAATTTAGAATCTCCATGTTGCAATAATTACCCCATGAAAAAATTCTTAGGTAAGTAAAAAACTATTTCGGCAGGATTGAAGCAAAAGCATCGAAGAGCATAATTTGATATTTTCTGTAGCTGACAAAATTGTTATAATGATGAGATTTCTCATGGCACTTTCTTGTATTTGTAAACTTAAAAAACTGCATTAATTTAAATATATTTTAAAATGTACTTGTTGTGACTGAGCGTATGTATTAGTTGTTGTGTAAGCGTATAGAGTGTTGATTGAGGGCAAAGCTATAGTCATTCGAATAATTATTTAGTGTCTTTTTATTAAATGCGACATATTTCATATGCGGTCTGGCCATCTATTCGTTCAGAGAATTTTTCTAACAGAAAATGTGTGCGCTGAAGCAGCAGATGTTTTTTTAAAAGAAATAAATTAGGTCTTCCTGCCTAAATCGGTAAATGCATCACCACGTTGAATGAGTATTCAAAAGATTTATGCAAATGCACTCAACAACATATTATAATATTATTACTACTAAAACGTCGCTGCTACGATGCACACGGCCTTCAAATCTTTTTGTTTATTTACCTCTCTACACTTTGTACTTTAAGCCAGGCAACAGTTCTCAATCCTGTAGACATGAAATGACATGTCTCTCCTCCCCCGAGTCAAATGAATTCCACTCTAGTCGTCACTTTCGCCAGGATAATTAATACACAATTAAGACCTAAAAGTATGTCTGCGGATGCATAGTGATCATACGATGAGAATCGTATGATCATGATGAATCATTCGGCCTTGTTTGGCTAAAGTTGAGTGTCCGCTTCTCCAGCTCTTCTTCTAGGTACATCTTGTGCTATTGGCACATTGTAAAAATAAATTAGGCTAAAAAATTTAACTCTATATAAATAATAAACTTTAAAATGTACTTGTTGTGACAGCGTAAGTTTTGAACCATGTTATGTAAAAAGCGTAGAAGTGTTGACTCTGAATCATCATATGATTATTTGAAATATTTATAGTGTCCTATTATTAAATGCTACATATTTCATATGCGCAGTATTAAAGTAAAGTATGTAGTATTTCATAAGCAGTGTACTTAAAAAGTTCATGCTTTTTAAAAGAAATAAGCTTCATGTCCAAATCAGTAAAAAGTTGAACGAGGAGATACTATAATAATGCGATGGCGATGGCAGGTCACATAATGTTCTCTTCAAACGTTTGCGTCCAAGTCCTTTAAATTCAAAAGATTGTTGTGTCAACATATTGTTAGAAACGTTGCTGCCATGACTCATAAGAAGATAATGTGTTTCATATCTTTAAGTTTTGAAAATGCACTATGTAGACACTTATTAATCTCAATCCTGGAGACGTGAAAGGTAGTGTTCAAGGGCGTAACTAGAGGGGTCACGGGAGAACGTACCCCTAAATCCGAGAAAGTAAAGTTTTTCAGATAAAGCATAAAGTCGTAAAAAATTCTTAGCGCCTCGTTAAAATAGAATAGCATTTGACTTATTTGACTAAATATAGCTAAAAAGACAAAATTTCTGACGCTTCGCTTCATCTGTTCGTCACCTAAAATTCATCTGTTTAGATGTTTGGAAACACTACTTGAAACTTGAAAATTTTGTCGGAATTCGCTTAATATGCATTTTTTACCAAATAGAGCTGAAATTTACCAAATTTCTCGCAGAGGCGTGCGAAAACGAGACGCTTTTCGCAATATTATTTGACGTGCCCCCTTGATCAAATTCCTGGATACGCGCCTGTGTATCCAGGAGTAGTGTCTCTTCTCCCTTGCGTCAAATTATTTCAATCGTATTAACCGTCACGTTATCCAGCATACTTCATTTATAGCATGAGTATGTATGTGTTTCTCTTGGGATTAAAGGATACTAATAAAAACTGGTGAAGTCTGTCTACATTGTTTAGTTGGTGTCCGCCTCCTGAACAGTCTGGAACTCTTTCTCCCTGGTCGATATCTTTTATTATTGGCACATTATAAAAATAATTTAGTTAATAGTATTTTCTTTCTGAAATTATTTTCTCCTTACAATTCATTTCAATTTTTCCAGTTACTAAAACTAGTGCGATAGCTGACATTTAAAATTTTTTCCCCAGTTTACTTGCTACAAAAAGTTACACTTTGTTTCAAAATTCTAAACGGTAAGTCGTTGCATGTAATTCTGATATATACAGCTATACAGGGTGTAACAGTAACATGAATTTGTACTTTTTGTACCTTCTTTTCATTATTGCTATATTATCTCAGGAACCACTCACCTTGCGATGTATATCGTCAGAAATTCCAACTCAATTTTGTCTAGGAAAAAGACTTAGAAAAGCGCTCAGGCTGACGCTAGGTTGCTGCAAAAGTTTTGTTGATTTTCTCCTTGACACTACTTGAGTTACTCTTACTAACGATGTACATTTCAATGTTCATATTACACTCTGCACATGCATACAATTTTTGATCGAAAATCTTTGGTTGTAATTGGTAGATGCATATTGGCAATTTACATTGCTTAATTAACCGTCCACATATGAGTTATCCTCTGGTCAGATTAATTAATAGTTTAACAAAATTAGGTAAATAATTTGCATTACCGACTTATCAGTGTGCATTGTGGATATATTATGCTTTATTCAGTAGCGGATATCTGCAGGTCTGTCCATCTGTCCTTTAGTTAGCGTTAGTGGAGGTTCAAATATCTCATGAATGCATTCAAATATTTTGGTGAAGTTTTCAGTGGCGTTTAGGAACTAAGTGTAATTCCCTTTCAAAAATGGAATACGTTACTGACTTATGATCTCTGAATAAACCTGAAAAATTAATCAAAATATTTTGCACATTACTTGTGACTGGTGTCAAGATGTTTCTGCGTTTTTCTATTGTTTTGCTTTTCGCTGCTGTACTATATATGGGCTATGTGTATAGGTATAGATTATAGATAAACTTCGTTTTAAGCATTTTAAGGAGTATGCTATATTATGCAGATCTAAGATAATGTGCCGTCAAGTACTTGTCTTTGTCCTTGCCTGCCTTTTAAACTTTTGACTCCTGATTCATCAGTGACTTTTGAATTAAGCAAGTTGGTGTACAATGACCTATTAACTTGTTTTCTATGAAATTGACCACAGAAACCGAAATTCATTAGAAATTTTACGATTTGTCTAGGCATTTTCGTAATAGCCTGATTTCTCGAACATATATAAGTGGTATTTTTACGAACCTGCTTTGAATAGCAGAATGCAAATCATGCATCTGTCTTAAGTGCATTTTCTAAGACTTGTGTTTAATTGTCCCTAAAAGCAGATTTTTCACAGAAAGCGTCATTTTTCTACAACTATACATAATCATCAGTACTTACTACTCATTATAATTATTATAATTGTATTTCGTAATTTTGTAAGGAAATAGAATTTTATTGTTATAGTTGTGAAAAAATGACGCACAATTGTGCAAAACTGCCTATTTTGTGGGTCCAATAAAAATATTGTAATTTCCTATGGTTTCTTTTATTTGCAGATGGTGGTTGAACATAACTTGAACAGCGTTAAATCTATGTTCACCCCACACATAGAAAGACCAGGGCCAGCTCCGGCTCACTACGGTGGGGCAGGAAAAGCGGGACGAGCCGTTGCACTTCATGGAGACATGAAACCCAATGTGGGTTTTTCGGTGGGTCAGGGTCTTGAGTCCGTGATTGACAACCACGACAGGGAGGCGGATGCTTTCGCGACAACACTTGATGCCAATGCGGGGTCATATTCTACCCGCTCTTCGACAGGATTGTATGCCAAAGCTACAACAGCCGAGGCTGGAGCCCACTATAGCGTTTTCTCTGCAAATGCCCGTGGACCTTCAGCACAAGCTGGTTTGCATAACGGTGCAAACTTATCCGCGTATGCTAGTGCAGATGTGGCACGCGCTGAGGCCTCAGCAGGACCTGTGACAGTTGGAGTTGGGTTGAGTGCCTCTACAGGGGTCTCTGTTGGTGTCGATGGAGCTAGTGCATCCTTCCTAGGGTTTGGAGTTACCGTTGGACCCAGAATGGCAATTAAAACGCCCGTCATTGATCTTGGGTGCACCGTTATGTAATGAATACATACAATGGGCGGTTGTAATTATAACTTTTGTTCTGATTACTTTCTGCTATGAATTAATATGCTTTCTGTGGTAGGGGTTCTAATATTCTCATCTAGTAAATTAGTTTAGGTCTTGTTACAAATTAATTTAATTGGGCATTATAGCAAATTAATTTAAAGGTTCCAATAATCTCTATTATGAATCCATCAATAAAACCATGAAATAATCAATTAAGTAAAAGATAGAAATAGTGCACTTGACGGCCAAAATAACTAATGTGCAATACAGAAACAAAGTATTACTGATCTCTCTGAAAAATTTAAATAATTCGGCATAATACTTTTCTGAAGCAGTAGAAGAATATGTAAAACAATACAGGTGTTACAAGTATATTAATTATTAACCAAATAAAGCTGTTAAGGTGGGTGGAAAGATACTATAAGTCATTATGATGTTAGTCAAGATGTGTTAATTAGATGTATTGTTAAAGTTTATATTTCAGAGTGAAAAATATATCACAGATATAATGATTTTGTACTTTTATATCACAAAAATACAGTGGTCTGTAGACGTTGGATTTACAATTTACAATAATCATAGATTTATATTTTTCCATGAATATTAACTTTACGAGAGTTAATTGTTATTATTAATGTCTACATGAATAAATCCAAATCAAGACTAACGCTTTTCGTTTTATTTTGTACTGCATTATTGCATATAAACATCCAATGCAAATGAAAAACAAACCATCAACGAATATTATTATACTCTTGGCAAAGTAAGTGCAAAATATTTGCAAACTAATTACCAATAAAGTTGGCCTTTTACTCGGTATTGTACAATGTGGTTTATGAGGTTGTACTACATAAAGGCACTATCTACTTGAACTGCAAAGTGCAAACTTAACCATGCACTTTATAATCATGATTATATATAGTAGCATTATGAAATGATATGTTGATTAATGATGAAGTCAACAACTCCACTTCCTTGTAATCTTGAATGGTAAATCGTTGATACCAGTCCGCCATAAGAATTACCAAATAAAGCATATCTGATAATTTTAGACGTCAATATGTTTCTGCCTGGCTAAGCACAATCTTCAAATGAGTATTCATTGTCGTATAAAGCACTCTCTTGAATAAGTTCGTGATAGTATTAATAAAAGTCAAATAACAAAATCCTAATGCAATTATTTGATATTGAATGCATATAATTTCCAATTTTATCACGTCAGAAATGCTACTCTATAATTTCATTTCCGTAATTGGAAGTATACTGATAATTAACATCGAGGTTTGTTGGAGCCACGTTCCACCTAAAAATCCCATTGAATCATTCCAGTTAGTTAGCCCCAATAGGACTGAGGAATATGTAAATGAAGTTGAAGACAATCAGTTTCACGTTTTGACCTCTACAAATGTTCGTTTACAGTGCCTGTCGGTATCACCAATTAAAATCATTTTCCTAGGAGTCACGGTAAGTCCTATTTTAGTTAATTAACGATTATTATCCATTTAGAACTCAAAACTTTACTTATTTTACTATCTGAATATACTTAAGCATCTTTTCTTTCAGCTGAATAAAATAGACTACACACTCATGGAATGGAACCATACTACAAATCGGTATAAAGTATCCATTGGGTTCAAAAGCACTCCTCAAGCTACTGGTTCCTACTCTTGCGTCACTGTTGATGAAAAAGAGGCGCTCAATTCCACAATTTACATTTTTGCAGATGATGGTTTGAAAATTACACATGTTTTGTACGAATACTGCATTAAAAGTCGATATTGTAGGCTAATAAAGCATTATTTCCTGAATGAATATATAGGGACATCGGAACCCTTTCTTCTGCATTGGAACAGGAACACGACGGAATACATTGAGATCCAGGAATTTAAAACTGAAAATAAGATTCTGCTACCGTGTATTACATTCAAACCCTCTCCTCGTTTATTTTATGACAATCAGTCACAAGATGTAAGTCCATGAATTACTCGCTATCATATAATAGATGACGTCAATAATGTAGAAGATTGGCAAATTGGCAGTATAAGATAAATATATTTCATTTTTAGCCTCCTTATGTCCCGAATGGAACGTACACCTACAAGCCTTCTGAAGGATTTCTTGTTAATATTGATAGAAGTAATTATACTGCGTTCAAATGTGAATTGACATCAAATTCAAGTCTCAAATTTAAAATTGCAGGTAAGGTAAAATTATGTAGTTCGTGTCAATTAAATTTGTATCTTTGCATCTGTAGAATATCTAAATTGCAATGTAATAACAATCATTTTATTTTTCAGATGTAATATTGAAAGTCTACCCTGTTGGAGAAACAGAAGTAGATAACATTATATATTGGCATCCTAATATAAATAAGATTTTCGTGGAATGTAAAGCTATTTACCAAGTGGAAATTACCTTTGAAATTAAAGGATATACGACCAGTTTGGATGGGAAAGGACATTCAACATCTGAAACGAATTCCTTTTATAAACACATAGCGAAAGTATCTGTAAATCCTACTGTCTTCAAAAATAATAGTAAAGCACTATATGGACTTATCACCTGCAAAAGCACTAAAAATGGAAAAGTTTCGGTCTCTCGGATCATTAAAAATGGTAAACAATCTTCACATTATTTGGTTGAGCCTTTTACCATTTTCTAGTTAAATTAATTAAATAGATTATACTGTTAGTATTGCATAACAAGATGACCGTTTTAATATTGCTTTGAGGAATAATGCCATTCATGGCAAATAACAAAAATTTAAAGCGCGTGGTATTTTATGAAAGAGGAGACTAATTATTTCCCGTAAGCTCGTTGGGAACTTGAAAATACAATTTCCTGGTGAATTAGTCTTATGATTATAAGAATGGCTCAACAAAGTTATATTCCTCTTCATAAAGTACTTATGAGAGATATTAAACTTGAATCAATAAACTCATAACAAATGAATTTCATGTGCCAATTAGAATTTCCTCCTTTGTCAACCAGGAGGGTCAATTTCAATAAAGAGACGAATCAGTTCTATTGCAAGAGTAGTATATCAAACGAAATTCCGATAATGACTGTGACTGATTGCAATAATTTGGCAAACTGTGATACTGTTCGACGATTCAGCCCACTAATTAATATGACTAAATGGGTAAATATTAAATTAAAGCATTAATTACCAACCAAATGTAATTGATACCACTGTAGTGTTAGCGATAATGATAATACGTAGTCATTAATTAAATGTTTTGGTTTTCAATAGGAAAAATACAATAACTCAACAGACAAATACATGACAGCTGAATTATACGATTGTAAAAACAATGATTGTGCAGTTGTAAAACGTCTTCCGTAAGTAAAGATATATAACTTGCTGTTTTTAAAATTTTGTTTTTGGAAAACATTTTTACTTTAATAATGATATTTGATTCAGGGATGCCAAATTTGGAATGGTTCATTGCCTTTTCGGTGGAAAAGCACCAAATGTTCATAATGAGTCTTCAATCGCCAGTTTGCAGTACTTCATCGATTTAAATAACAATACAGGTGCCTAAATATTATTGGCTTTAATTGCTAAATTTTTTTTTAATTCTTGTGATGTTTCACCGCACCATTCCTTTTTATTGTAGTGCTGAAAAAAGATTACAAGGATGTTAGAGTTGAAGATGTACTAAAGATACACACTACAAACGCAGTAATGTATCGTGGAGAAACCGCTACATTTACATGTGAAGCTTCAACTTTTATGTTTTCCAAGGGATTGCAGTTTGATATTATTTACAAAAATTCGTTGATAATAAGTAAAACACGTAAGTAATAATTATTAATTATTCCTTAACACTGATTTGAAGCAATAATTAGCGTGTTAGTTGTTAATATTGCAGAATTGCTTCATTCCCCTTCAGATGATTGAAAACTGTAAAACACAAATTCTAAAGTTTTGCTATCAAATGTATAAATGAATATTATACATTTGTTCATTATTATATATAATTTGATGTATATGCCTATGAATTTTAGAGATATAGGATTGTGTTTTAATTTAATAGCTGAGCAGCATCTTCGAAATTCTGTTGAGGTTGACAATGGCTACAAAATTACACTCAATAAAACAATATACATATGGACCAAACATATAGAGTCGATAAGATGCAAGGCCAAGAAGTGGCATCACAAAGGCTGGATGAATATAACATTGAAAATTGCAGTGAAAGGTTTTATTTATTTGGTTGAAATATGCATGTCATCCATATATATATATATGTAGTCATATAGCTCACAGGTGACAATTTTATAAGTCTTTACACCTGCAAGTCATTGCTTTTTCTTCAACGAAACAATAATGTTCACTTTCGTTGGACTACATTATTTCTAGGTTTACCGTGATAATTTAAGATAGGAAACATTAGTTATTTAGTTATTTATAAAACATTAAATATTTATAAATTGTTACATGACATTTGTAGTCAAATCTCATGACATTTTCGCCAAGCATGACATTTTTAGTCAATCAAGACATTTTTAGTCAAATTTCATGACATTTTTTAGTCAATCATGACATTTCTAGTCAAATCTCATGACAATGCACTTCATTTCAGTGGCACTATAAAATAATTAAGCCGTTTTATCTTAACTGCTTTCAATAGAACCTTAAATTAAAAAAATTATCTATGATGTGCAACTTTAAAAACGTTTAATTATTATACTTCCCATGAATTATTCGTTCCCAGATTTTTAATACGTCCTTTTTAGGTTAAATCTTCATAAGTTTCGTACATCATTTTATGAAAAATTTTGTATTAAAATTTAATTTGCAGAAAACAGGAAACCTTTCATTGATGCTACTTTCGGGGACGCCCGTTACAACAGCGATAATAATTCCACTAAAAGTATTTTCTTCCAAGAACACAATAGTAGTATTACATGTAATGCAACTGGACTTCCTTTACCCGAAATAGAATGGTTGAGAATAGAAGTGTGTAATTTAGTTACTTAAATTTTATTTTAAATATCGCATTCTTTGAAATAAATTCCGAAGAATGCGATATGGTAAGTATACTAAATTCCCTTATGTGTATATTTTCAGAGTTTGAGTACTTTGAATGCAATTTCTTTCAACCATAATACTAATATAAATATAATTACGATCAAAGCGGAAGGCATGGTATTTAGCAGCACCATAGTATTTACTAAAGTATTTCCTTCAGACGAAGGCTACTATGTTTGCAAAGCAAAAAGTTCTGTCGGGGAGACAAATGTGACCTTCAAGATAACCGTAGTTTTCAAAAGTGGCAATCGTAAGCGATATTTTAGTATTTAGAGCAATAACAAAATGGCATAAACTAAAATAAGGGATGTATGAATATCTTAAACCGAAAATTGCTTTGAAGGTTCTCTTTCTGGTGAAAATGAATATCCATGGATGGTGTATGTCATTGTGATGATAGGTTTAATCATGTTACTGCTCCTTGTGGCAATTGCCCTGTTTTGGAGAAAACTTAAATCGAAGCAGGTAAATTTTATATAACCCGTTTATCAATGAAAACTACTTTGGTGTTTGGTTTTTTCTTATGTTATCAATATAATGCAGAATGAAATTGAAAACCTCAGTAGAGTAGAAATTGAGGATTTCATGAATGGAAATGAAGACATAGCTAAGAAATACCGGGAGCTACATGAAGTTGCACAGTACCTCCCATACCAAAAAGCACTCCTATACATATACCATTCATTTCTAATGTGTTGGTGTGTAATTGAAGACTGACCCTGTACCTTGAGGTGGATTTCGATAGAAGCTATACAGTATTGCAAATACTCAACGAATCGGATGTTTGGGCTTACGGAGTAACGCTGTGGGAAATCTTTCATTAGGTGAAGTTCCTTATCAAGGCTTTCTTGGGGAGAAGAATTTGTACAGGAACTTTGTAATGGATACCGAATGAGAAAACACATATGCTACAATGATATGAAACCACAATTATAACTAAATACCATCACTAACTAAATGGTAAAGTATTTCTTGATCGTGGTGTTTGATTAATAGTCATAATACAATGTCGGAATGCTGGAACGCATCTGCAAATGAAAGACCATCATTCAAAGATATTTTAAGCAATTTTAAGGAGCTCCTGGAAAGAGTGAAGGTAGAGCATTTTCTGAATATAATTATTTTCAGAAGAAATATTTAACTTGGAATATGAAATGAAATTTCTCCTAATCGCTAATCCATGAATTTATGCCCAGCAGGATGTGACACAATTGAAACGGAAAATATGGCCCAAAAGAGTGTAATTCCTGAAAAATTTATTTGCAGTGAAACTGCATGACAGGACGTTTTCCTATTTTTAGTTACACAGAGCACGGTAATGACTTTTATAAATGTACATGCTTATTGTACCAAAACCCGTCGTGAATTTATGGAAATCGAAAATGCTATCACTAGCGTGTTTGAAGAATTCAGCCGAAATTCTCAAAATCCTCCTCCACTGACCACAATTAATTTACTTCAATGGTGCTACCAAATTGCAAGTGGGATGGTGTATTTAGCAGAAAAAAATGTATAAAAATTTTCAGAACTTTTATTCACTAATTTAAATAAATTACTCTCAATTATGTCGTGTTTAGGTTATTCATGGAGATTTAGCGGCTCGAAACATATTGATCACAGATAACCTATCTGTTAAAATAACCGATTTTGGATTGGCTAGACATTTGTACGAATATTCTAACTACGTTACTAAAGAAAAGGTACAGTTATCCTTAGTATCAAAAAGCTCTCCTATACATATACCATTCATTTCTAATGTATTGGTGTGTAACTGAAGACTGACCCTGTGCCTTGGAGGTGGCTTTCGATAGAAGCTATACAGTATTGCAAATACTCAACCGAATCGGATGTTTGGGCTTACGGAGTAACGCTGTGGGAAATCTTCTCACTAGGTGAAGTTCCTTATCAAGGTTTTTCTTGGGGAGAAGAATTTGTACAGGAACTTTGTAATGGATACCGAATGAGAAAACCACAATATGCTACCAATGATATGTAAACCACAATTATAACTAAATGCTATCACTAACTAAATGGTAAAGTATTTCTTGATCGTGGTGTTTGATTAATAGTTATAATACAATGTCGGAATGCTGGAACGCATCTGCAAATGAAAGACCATCATTCAAAGATATTTTAAACAATTTTAAGGAGCTCCTAAAAAGAGTGAAGGTATAGCATTTTCTGAATATAATTATTTTCAAAAGAAATATTTAACTTGGAATATGAAATGAAATTTTCTCCTAATCGCTAATCCCATGAATTTTATGCCCCAGCAGGATGTGGACACAATTGAAACGGAAAATATGGCCCAAAAGAGTGTAATTTCTGAAAAATTTATTTGCAGTGAAACTGCATGACAGGACGTTTTTTTATTTTTTGTTACACAGAGCACGGTAATACTTTTATAAATGTACATGCTTATTGTACACGCAGAACACACCACATGAGTTAATGCTTTAAATGTTAAAAAAGATTTATATTTACCTAACAATCTTATTTTGTCCACAACTAAATATATTATGTGCTCAGGCAACCTCAATGTTGTGGTCAAACACTATTTTCATTGTATTTCTCGTTTGCACATTTGTTTCAGGTGGTCCATACCACATAACTGCACAATGTAGATGTATATGTTTGTATGGAAATAATAATGGTATTTCAATAACCATTAGTAAAAAATACGGCTTCATTATTCATTACGGATATTTCATTCAAGTCCAAATAAAAGTACACTTTTGTTTTATATATAACACAATGAAGTACGATAAATCATTTTTTTCTCTCCCTTAAATATGGCAACTAAACTTCTTAATGATTGGGCATGATCTTTTTGCATATAGAAGTGATTACACTTTAGGGTAAGAAAATGCTGGCACCTTATTTCGCTAGTAATTATAAATATACTACATTACATTTTTATTATGATTTTTGTATTACAGTAAATAAGTGTCCCCTCTCAATGTAGGTTGACGTTTATCATGGTAATTTAAGGTAGGAGTCATGACAAAATGCATTGTATTTATATGTACAGTATGCCCAAATTGGATGGATCGGTCCTGTTTTCCAATGTAAAAATATTAGCAGTACTTTTACATGTAAAATTCGCTTTTAATTGGCAATACAACACCCGTATCCTTAGTGATTTTTTGGAGATGAATATCAGGCCGTCTTGGTCATGCATGACTGAGCCGGGTTTCCAATTTAATTCAGAAAAATGAAACCATATTTGAGACAGTAACCATGGATATTGTTGTTGTATTGCCAATTAAAAGCGAATTTTACATGTAAAAGTGCCGCTAATATTTTTACATTGGAAAACAGGACCGATCCATCCAATTTGGCCATACTGTACATATTTTGTAAAAGATTACGATTAAACCACATTACTAAAAACATATTACATAAAAACACTGAAAAGATATTTCGACAAAAAAATCAAATAATCTCTGGTTTAAAAGGACATATTCCGTGTTAAAAATCCAAAACCCAAAATATGCAATGTGCACAAAGAAATCCAGAAGAAACAACAGGATCACTCATGACAGAATTTTCTAATTTATTTGGTCTAAAAGTGAATACCTAATCACAATACAACACCAAGATTGAGTATTTACAATTTTCCAAAAGAAATGATTTTCATTAATACAGGAATTAAAGGGTATCTTTTACTGCTACTATACAAATGAAAATTGTCAATTGATAATTAAGTAGACATTTCGACTTGACAATTACAAATTGTATATCACTTTCATCACATGTCCCTCTTATTTGTGTCGATTACTTTTGATCTTATAATATACCTGACCTTGTCCTTCCTTACATGATAACACATGTATTTTCTTCATTGCTTGGTGCAAATGATAGTTGACTTGGTTCTTGAGTATGAAATTCAGAATTCAAGTGTTGAACCTGACAGAAATGTTCAATCCGGCTTAATGGCAACATTATGTGTCAAGAAAGAATCAGATGAAATGACGGAGCTCAAAAATAAAATTTCTGGTTTGGAATCACAGCTGCAACTATTGAAAGTCGATGCAACTCCAGTCACAGACAGTAAAGATGCCCGCGGCAGACATTCAAGAAATTTTCGTAATCAAGGAAGATTTCAAAAGGACAAAAGAAACATTCAATGTTACTCATGTAATAGGTATGGACACTATTCATATGAGTGTAACAGTCAAAATAACAGGAGAAGATTTACAAATTATGGAAGAGGTTCACGACAACGATATTCCAGAAGAGACAGTGACTACAATGATCGTGACAGACGTGAGAGAAATTCGTCTGCAAAACGTGAAAGACAAAGATCAAACACCCCTGAGAGGAAACGTGAACAGTCAAGTTCGAGATCGGAAAACGAGTCGCGTCGGACGAAATGATTCGTCCACCCTTACCTAAAAACATTGATAATCCGGTAACAGAAAAAGTAAACTCTACTATTAGTATTCCAAATATTTATACTGCATCAAATTCAATACAAGGTCCATTAACAATTCGAATACAATTAAATGACAATTGGGTCACAGCAACAGTAGACTGTGGTGCAGCAGCATCATTAATTCATGATGATCTTGTTCAAGATTTAAAATTATTTAATAATCATACCTTCCACTTATCCGGCATAGGAGGTCATGGACTACAAGATTATGGTTTCGTAGTTCCAAAATTACGAATTGGTCAAGCAACAATTAAATATCCATTTTTAGTAACGAAGAAAGGACCACCAGAATGTCTATTGGGTTTCGACTTCCTTGAACAATTTAAATGGGATATTCTTCAAAGTAAACGATATATGGAAGCAGAAGGTTTTGGAAAAGTAAAATTCACAAGTCCTCCTTTGAATTTTATGAAGCAAATACCAGATGAAGTCCGAGAAGAAGTTTTCGGCCGTAAGTCCATTACATCAGTAAATATAGGAAAAGCTTCAGACATTGAATATTTTGGAAATTCCAATAATGAACCTACTCCTAAGAAAACATTAATTCAAGTAATGAGATTACAAGTTTCTCGCAGTGTTACTATTCCGGCAAGATCACTAATGTACATTCCAATTTCTATTGATGGATTAGAAGAAGGACAAGAAGCAGTACTCGATAAAAGCGAAAAACTCTACAATTCTGCAAAACTGCTTACTCCATCCATTTTATTGAATAATACAGTAAAGCACATTCCAATTATTAATCCTACATCATCCAGAAAATTCGTACTTCGTACTACACATATTGGAAAACTTTCTCTATTTGATCATAAAGTACAAGAAGTAGTAAAACCAGAATCTACTAATGACATTAAAGACTTTAAAATTAATCCTAATATTTCAGATGACGACAAGAAGAAATTGATTGATTTGTTATCACAGTATTCAGACATATTCCAGCTTGATGGAAAGAAACTTGGTCGGACAAATCGAGTGAAATTTCAAATTGACACAGGAGACACACCACCCATTAAACAGCGTCCATTCTTACATTCCGAAGCTCATCACAAGATTATTCAGCAACATATCGATTCTATGTTAGAATCAGGTGTCATCGAGCCCTCAGAATCCGATTGGGCAAGTCCTTGTTTTCTCGTTCCGAAGAAAGATGCTGATGGAAACGTAACGGGTATGAGATTTACCATAGATATGAGAGCTTTGAATTTACATACGAAGAAAATGTGTTTTCCACTTCCAAGAGTTGATGACGTATTACACAGATTACGTGGAAGTATATATTTTTCTCAATTAGATTTAGCAAGTGGCTATTGGCAAATACAAATGCATGAAGATTCGAAATCAAAAACAGCATTCGCAACACGCGATAACCTTTATCAATTTAAAGTATTACCATTTGGATTAACGAATGCACCTGCATATTTCTGTAGACTCATGGATGTAGTCTTAGCTGGACTACGATATGATATATGCCTTTGCTACCTTGATGATATCGTAATATTTTCAGATACAGTCGACAATCATCTAAACAAATTGAAAATGGTATTCGACCGTTTACGTCAAGAAAATTTAATCCTGAAACCAAGTAAATGCAATTTTCTTTTCACAGAATTGAAACTACTAGGATATGTTGTAAGTGCAGAAGGAATCAAGATTAACCCTTCACATACAGATGCAATTAAAAATTTAAGAGTTCCAAGAAATTGTAAAGAAATTCAACAACTTATGGGATTATTCAGTTATTTCAGAAAATTTATTAAGAATTTTAGTGCTATATCAGCACCTATTCAAAATCTGGTAAAGAAAAACACAAAATTTATTTGGTCAGATCCACAGAAAGAAGCATTTGAAAAACTGAAAACAGCATTAGTATCAGCACCTATACTTTCGATGTTTGATCCCGAAAGAGAAACAATATTGCAAGTTGACGCATCATTTTCAGGCCTAGGAGCAGTACTATTACAACGTCATGGAGATTCACTAAGACCAGTTTCATTTCTTAGTCGTGGATTAAATAAACATGAAAAGAATTACGGAGTTACAGAATTAGAACTCGCAGGATTAGTTTGGTCATTAGACCGTCTTCGATATTTTCTACTTGGAGTTCCATTCAAGATATACACAGATCACCATGCCTTGTGTTGGCTACTATCAAGTAAGAAAGTGAAACTTCCTCCTAAGTTCAGTCGAATGACATTACTACTATCAGAATACAATATTGAAGGAATTCATCATATTTCCGGTGCTCTGCATAAAGTTCCAGATTGTTTGTCAAGATTTTCGACAAAAGAATATGATCCAGAAGAAGATGATTTACGTGAACTACCACTTTTGAAAGTTGATATATCATCTATTCGAAATTTACAATCCTCAGATCCAGAACTTTCTAATGTGCTAAAAACTTTGATCGATCACCCAAATGATTCTCGATTGAGTCATAAATATGTTTTAATTGATGGTATTCTATGTTTTTCTAGCAAAAGCCTTAAAAGTCCAACCGTTTGTATACCTAAGGTCCTACAGGATATAGTCCTAGCTGAATGTCATGATTCATCCCTTGGCGGAGCACACTTAGGATTTACCAAGACATTAGAAAAATTGCGACAACGATACTATTGGAGAAACATGAGGACTCAAGTCAAGAAATACGTTAGTTCCTGTCATACGTGCCAGACAAGAAAAGTTCCTAGATGCAAGAAATCCGGTCTTATGCAGTATACACCTATTCCAAGTAAGGCATTTTCCCGAGTACAAATTGACGTGATGGGACCATTCCGAAGAAGTAAATCCGGTAACTGCTATGTCGTGACAGCAATCGACTACCTGACAAAATGGCTTGAAGCAAGAGCGATTAAGACAGCATCCACTGAGGAAATCGTAAAGTTTTTTGTACAACAAATTATATGTAGACATGGCGTACCTAAACATTTACAATCCGATAGAGGTACAATCTTTCTAAATGAACTATTTTCGCAGTTAACACAGTTCTTAGGTGTTAATCATCATTTCAGTACATCGTTTCACCCTCAAGCGCAAGGAGCCATTGAGAGAAGTCATTCTACATTGACAGACTGTATAGCTATGTATACCTCGTCTCATCAACAGGATTGGGATATCTTTTTACCACATATAGTGTTTGCAATCAACACCAGTGTTCAGGACACTACGAAGTTCAGTCCATTTTATTTGTTGTATGGACGTGAAGCTATTTTACCTGTTGAAGCTGCTATTTCACCAACGAAATATGTGCCTTTAGAAGAATTAATTGCTCGAGTGCAAGATGCAAGACTCATAGCAGCAGAAAGGATTGAGTCATCACAAAAGGCAACGGCTCAACGTGTTAATGAAAACAGACGTGATGTAACATTTAATATTGGTGACAAAGTTTTGATTCGTAGATATATTAAGAAAAAAGGACATAGTGCAAAACTGTTTCAATATTTTTATGGTCCTTATACTATTGTTTCAAAAGTGTCAGATGTCAATTATGCAGTTGAATATAAGAAGCAGAAAAGATCTATTCGTGATACTGTGCATGTTGATAAATTAAAATTGTATTATGATAGACCAGTATCTAATGAAATTGTTGTTAAAGATGTTGATGATGATAAAAGTTGTAATGATGATACTAGTTCTACTAAAGTTATTGTAAGTAATGATAATAATGATAATTCTAATGAACATGGTTACAATTTAAGGTCTAGAGCTAAGAAAGTTAATGCAAGTGTTAATGTTATGTTTACTATGATTCTATTTTTGTGTTCAGCATTGATTTTTGGTTTTGTGTAATGAATAGTTTTGTATTTTTGAAATGTTTGCATGAATTTTGAAATTGTGAAATCTACTGCGTGTAGATGGGCTGCGCGTCCAATATTGTTGATTTTGTTATTCCTACTGCGGGTAGAAGGGCTGCGTGTCATATATTATTGATTTTGTTGTTATTCCTACTGCGTGTAGAAGGGTTGAGGTCATTCATTTATTGTTGTTATTCCTACTGAGTGTAGAAGGGCTGCGTGTCATAATTGTTATTGTATTTCCTACTGCGTGTAGAAGGGCCGTGTGTCATATTATATTGATTTTTGTGTTTCCTACTGAGGTAGTGACATTTTTGATTTGAATTTTGTTGAAATGTGTGAATGTATGTGATGTTTAAATTTATGTGTTTAATTTGTAACATTTAATTAGTATTATGGTAGTTATAGTTGGATGTACCAACATTCATGCAATGTTCGTTGAGACATTTTGACCCAAAATTTTTGTTCTCCCCTTATATTTCAATGTATATATCGGTGAGGACACCGACTTCCCGTCGCCGGCGGACATTGTCACACATGGATTTTGGTACTGTATAACAATAAGTAAGTTTTAGCTTAGGTTATAGTAAAATAGATGTTTCTAGAATATTATAGTGTATTATAGGATATTAGTTTGTAGTATTCTAGTCTAGTATTCAAGATTAGGCTAGATGAGACAACGTCTCTTATTGGTTAAGATTAGTTAAGGAATGCACGCTCATGAATGCGTAATTAGCTAGTCTTAGTTGTAAGCAATAGTACGTAACCTAGCATGTAAGCGATAGAAAAAAGAACTATTCGAGAAGCCCATGCGGTAGCACGACTGCGAACTGCGGTCCAGTCAATCCAAATTATTAAAGTTAAATAAATACAATTAGTCTTTTATAATATTAACCTCTAACTAGCCAAGCACTTATTGAGTAGAATAACTCATCCCCATATAGTTAAAATATAAGAGAAAACCCCCCGTAACAGCTCCTAGTGGCAATTGCCCTGTTTTGGAGAAAACTTAAATCGAAGCAGGTAAATATATAACACATTTATCAATGAAAACTACTTCGGTGTTTGGCTTTTTTCTTATGTTATCAATATAATGCAGAATGAAATTGAAAACCTCAGTAGAGTAGAAATTGAGGATTTCATGAATGGAAATGAAGACATAGCTAAGAAATACCGGGAGCTACATGAAGTTGCACAGTACCTCCCATATAAACAGGAGTACGAAATTCATCCGTCCAAAATAGAAAGTTAGTGAAAATTAAACCGAAGTATAATTTCTGAGTATTTCTCAATGCATCATCTGAAAAACTTGTACACACTGATTGCATTTATCAACAAATTTACAGTTACAAATGAAATGTTGGGAGCTGGAAATTACGGAACTGTAGTTAAAGGAATATTGGAAAAATCGGGTAACAAGTTTGCAGTAGCAGTAAAGACCGTTAAATCTGGAACCGACATTTGTCATTTGAGGGCCCTTTTGTCAGAAATAAAAATTATGATGTACATTGGAAAACATCCATTCATCATCGAAATGATTGGGGCTATCACCAAAAATCTCCAAGATGGTAATCAACCCTACAACATTATAATATTAGATATTACAGACAAAAGAAGCAAAGTATTACATGCAAATTAAGGAGCAATATTCTTATTAATCAATAAATTTTTGGTCTTGAATTGTACAGGGAAACTTTACGTTGCCGTCGAGTTTTGCTCGAATGGAAATTTGCAAAGCTATTTAAGATTATGCCGGCCAGAATTTCAAAACCAAATAGTTGAAGATGGAATAAAAATTTTCCTAGAGAAAAGAATGTATGGAGTGTACTTCCTATAATTAATTATGGATTATTAACGAGGTTTAAAATGTAATATCTATGCAGAACCAAGACCCGTCGTGAATTTATGGAAATCGAAAATGCTATCACTAGCGACTTTGAAGAATTCAGCCGAAATTCTCAAAATCCTCCTCCACTGACAACAATTAATTTACTTCAATGGTGCTACCAAATTGCAAGTGGGATGGTGTATTTAGCAGAAAAAAATGTATAAAAATTACTGAACTTTTATTCATTAATTTAAATAAATTACTCTCAATTATGTCGTGTTTAGGTTATTCATGGAGATTTAGCGACTCGAAACATATTGATCACAGATAACCTATCTGTTAAAATAACCGATTTTGGATTGGCTAGACATTTGTACGAATATTCTAACTACGTTACTAAAGAAAAGGTACAGTTATCTTTAGTACCAAAAAGCACTCCTATACATATACCATTCATTTCTAATGTGTTGGTGTGTAATTGAAGACTGACCCTGTACCTTGGAGGTGGCTTTCGATAGAAGCTATACAGTATTGCAAATACTCAACCGAATCGGATGTTTGGGCTTACGGAGTAACGCTGTGGGAAATCTTCTCATTAGGTGAAGTTCCTTATCAAGGCTTTTCTTGGGGAGAAGAATTTGTACAGGAACTTTGTAATGGGTACCGAATGAGAAAACCACAATATGCTACCAATGATATGTAAACCACAATTATATCTAAATGCCATCATTAACTAAATGGTAAAGTATTTCTTGATCGTGGTGTTTGATTAATAGTCATAATACAATGTCGGAATGCTGGAACGCATCTGCAAATGAAAGACCATCATTCAAAGATATTTTAAGCAATTTTAAGGAGCTCCTGGAAAGAGTGAAGGTAGAGCATTTTCTGAATATAATTCTTTTCAGAAGAAATATTTAACTTGAAATATGAAATGAAATTTTCTCCTAATCGCTAATCCCATGAATTTTATGCCCCAGCAGGATGTGGACACAATTGAAACGGAAAATATGGCCCAAAAGAGTGTAATTTCTGAAAAATTTATTTGCAGTGAAACTGCATGACAGGACGTTTTTTTATTTTTTGTTACACAGAGCACGGTAATACTTTTATAAATGTACATGCTTATTGTACACGCAGAACACACCACATGAGTTAATGCTTTAAATGTTAAAAAAGATTTATATTTACCTAACAATCTTATTTTGTCCACAACTAAATATATTATGTGCTCAGGCAACCTCAATGTTGTGGTCAAACACTATTTTCATTGTATTTCTCGTTTGCACATTTGTTTCAGGTGGTCCATACCACATAACTGCACAATGTAGATGTATATGTTTGTATGGAAATAATAATGGTATTTCAATAAGACTAAAATTTAATCCTTCCATGCAAATGAATGATATCCGCAGGAAAGAGAAAGTCTGCGGACTAATGACATTCGCAGGCGGCCAATATATATGCAAATGAAAGTCGCAGGCGGCTAATATATATGCAAATGAAAGTCGCAGGCGGCTAAAATATGTGCAAATGAAAGTCGCAGGCTGGCAATATTTGTGCAAATGAAAGTAGCAGGAAATGATTTAAATTAGCATGAATTTTGCAATGCATATCAGTGCATATCAGAAATTGTCGTTGAATTTTCGGCAACAGCAATAATTGTAGAAGCCTGGTAATAGTTGAATTAAAATATGAATACGAAAACAAAAATTAGTCAGTCAATGTGGTAAATAAGGAAATACAGTTGTGAGACATTATAGTTGGTGTGAAAGACATTTTTGTGTGCGCTTAGGACGTCCCCTTTTTCTCTTCTGGCCAACAGGAATGTATTTTGCTCGAAGTTGAAACTTGTAATCGCCTTTCATCGCCGCAACTCCGATGACATCAGGAGACAAATAATTGCACACCTTCACTCCTTTGAAAAGCTCACTATGTGCAATACACTGCCACATTACCCGACATTAGACATACATGTCTGTATTATACTGTTGTCATTAAACATTTTCTATACATATGCATTGTATAGGAAACCGTTATAACAAAACGAATATAAAGACAGTTGAGAGAGTGGGAGAAAAATATTTCTTGCTAAACAATCGAACTAACTACATTGTTTTCAGTCTACAGTTGCACTTCATGCTAATTTAAATCATTTCCTGCTACTTTCATTTGCCCAAATATTGCCAGCCTGCGACTTTCATTTGCACATATTTTAGCCGCCTGCGACTTTCATTTGCATATATATTAGCCGCCTGCGACTTTCATTTGCATATATATTCGCCGCCTGCGACTTTCATTAGTCCGCAGACTTTCTCTTTCCTGCGGATATCATTCATTTGCATGGAAGGATTAAATCACGGCCTTTCAATAACCATTAGTAAAAAATACGGCTTCATTATTCATTACGGATATTTCATTCAAGTCCAAATAAAAGTACACTTTTGTTTTATATATAACATAATGAAGTACGATAAATCATTTTTTTCTCTCCCTTAAATTTGGCAACTAAACTTCTTAATGATTGGGCATGATCTTTTTGCATATAGAAGTGATTACACTTTAGGGTAAGAAAATGCTGGCACCTTATTTCGCTAGTAATTATAAATATACTACATTACATTTTTATTATGATTTTTGTATTACAGTAAATAAGTGTCCCCTCTCAATGTAGGTTGACGTTTATCATGGTAATTTAAGGTAGGAGTCATGACAAAATGCATTGTATTTATATGTACAGTATGCCCAAATTGGATGGATCGGTCCTGTTTTCCAATGTAAAATATTAGCAGTACTTTTACATGTAAAATTCGCTTTTAATTGGCAATACAACACCCGTATCCTTAGTGATTTTTTGGAGATGAATATCAGGCCGTCTTGGTCATGCATGACTGAGCCAGGTTTCCAATTTAATTCAGAAAAATGAAACCATATTTGAGACAGTAACCATGGATATTGTTGTTGTATTGCCAATTAAAAGCGAATTTTACATGTAAAAGTGCCGCTAATATTTTTACATTGGAAAACAGGACCGATCCATCCAATTTGGGCATACTGTACATATTTTGTAAAAGATTACGATTAAACCACATTATTAAAAACATATTACATAAAAACACTGAAAAGATATTTCGATAAAAAAATCAAATGTCTTACTCTGGTTTAAAAGGACATATTCCGTGTTAAAAATCCAAAACCCAAAATATGCAATGTGCACAAAGAAATCCAGAAGAAACAACAGGATCACTCATGACAGAATTTTCTAATTTATTTGGTCTAAAAGTGAATACCTAATCACAATACAACACCAAGATTGAGTATTTACAATTTTCCAAAAGAAATGATTTTCATTAATACAGGAATTAAAGGGTATCTTTTACTGCTACTATACAAATGAAAATTGTCAATTGATAATTAAGTAGACATTTCGACTTGACAATTACAAATTGTATATCACTTTCATCACATGTCCCTTTTATTTGTATCGATTACTTTTGATCTTATAATATACCTGACCTTGTCCTTCCTTACATGATAACACATGTATTTTCTTCATTGCTTGGTGCAAATGATGCTGTTTTTCGTCGTTCCTCCAATTCCTCAAAGTAAGCTTCGGTCTCTTCAACCGTTAAGTCTCTTCCTTGTGAATTATTCTGCGGTTCTCTAAGAATGCCTTGTACAGATATATTTTCCTGTGGTGCAGCTCTTCGTGTCGACTGGGATTGAGGATACATTGCGAAAGTACCCCTATGCATCGGCTGAGGTACCGGATTGGTCAAGGGCCCCTCAATATCGGTTGTGATGACAAGGCTGCACTCGTTGTAGCTTGTGGTTCCAAAGTTTGCCCGTAGACCGCCTGACGCCTTGATATCAAAGCCTCAAAAGTTTCTCTATTCAAGGTTTCTGAGATAGGTATTAACTGAGGTAAGCTTCTCCGACGTGACGGTAATAGGTTCCAGGTTCGCCTAAGTGCCGCCGGCTCTGGTGACGAAGTTCCCCCAATTGTGGACTGTGGTGTTCTGGTTCTTCCAAGTGTTGATTGGGGTGTCAATAAGGTATCCCACGGTTCTGTTTGTGATGCAGGGTTTGATGAACTCGCTCCTTCGTTTATTCGAACGCTGCTCTGCTGGGTCTCCTGCCCTCCAGAATTCACTTCAGAAATTTTGACGTTTAAAAACCACATTTTTTCTCCATTTTCTACCAGTGTTGATTTCTTAAGAATATCTTCCGTGTTTGTTTTTAAACATGTTCTACTGTCGACATAATTAGCAATGGGAGTATTATTGTCTGCAGTCAAGTGTCCCACTGGTCCACTCCACTCTAATTTTGGCAACGTCTGCAAAAATTGTGTTTAAGAATACCAAAATTTAATATCATATTTATTTCAGTAATATTACATTTTACTAATAAGTATGTTTGCGTTACTTGTGCATTTGCATTTTCAATTGTTAACGTTGCTTTGAATGTGTTCCGGTCCTTATGGGTGCCATGAAGGGCGATCCATATCCAAATGGCTGATTGTTTTTGATGACACTGAACGATGAATTTTCTTTCTCGAAAGAACATTATAAACATTTTACTCGGACCATCTGAAATCAATACATAGACATCGTATTTGAGTTGTATATTCACTGCATTTGGTAGTGGAATGAAATTAAAATAAAAAGTATATAGTCGGAATGAAATTTTGATTAGTATGACGCACTTCTTATCACATATTTTCCTCGGACGAAATTTCTTCTAGTAAAAACTCCATTTTCTCGTTTTACAAAAAGTACTTTATGAAAGTTTTCCAAGTGTTCAATGTAATCAGCAGTTGGAATATTTGCCTGTTCCCCACATCCATCCAAATGAGGAAAGCAGCATTTGATTGTTGTTTGTTTAGGTCTGATTTGCTCAGCAAGTTTTTCTGCCGTGAAATTTCTGGTCCCCGAAAAACGTCCTCGACAAAGTGGACATAGACTCAGGCTTTCTCTGCATTCACCACAAATATCGTGACCGTTGACGCAAACGTATATTGGCGGTTGACAAGTGTCAAGGCACACCGGGCATTCCAATAACTTTTCAATGAAATTCAAATTCAGCGAACTAGAAGCACTTTCCGCATTCCCGTTTCCTGCCATCTTGGGAATACTTTAACTGCAATCCAAGGATGTGGAATAATTAATTTGCACGAGTAATAAGTGCTTAGTACTAAAATATGCCTAATCCTAGTCGTCACTTACTGTTTCCCTTCCCAAATCCAAGTCGACCTAATGCAAAGAGAAAAATGACGTGCTACCCTCAACTTTGCTATTTGTTTAAGGAGAGACCTTTTCGTTTACATGACTTGCGATAGTCTTCCGAATATCATAACCCTTGTTCTAAAAGAACATATTCCTCTACTGAAAGGTGTTGAAGACTAACAAAGAAACGTTTTGGAAATGAACATTTCAAAATTGTGTACATCATTATCCACCAATAATCACAATTTTAAAACATTTTCCATCGTGAGCATGTGCTAACATTCTTTAGCATTAAAAGTATCAGTGTGAAAGTATACTAGCCAGGATTTCTATGAAAGGAGTTTTCAATATACTGTTTCAGTGTTTAGAATAACTGCATTGAGATAAAAATCATTTTAAGCCGAAAGTTCTGAATTTTAGTCAAGCCCATTAGACCGAATAGTACAATCGTAGTTAATGTATATCAAGCATTTTCTGTAAAAATAATTATCATTAGGTTAGTGTGGGAACTTCACTGCAAAATTGGTTTCATTAATTCCATAACTAGAGGTCAAGGTTCCTAAAAGAATGTTATATTCATATCTGAAAGTTATTCCAAACTCTGGAACACTATTGGAGAACTATATTTCTATGTTCTTTTTCGATGGGCCAAAGTAATAATACTGTACACATACATAATCATGTTACTGTAAATCGTGTTCAATACAAAATTTGTGATCAGTTAATTAATGGTAATGAGACATTTCCATTTCTTGCCCAATTTCTCAAATTATCCTTTATAATTACCTAACAAGCTTACTTTGTCCACAATTAAATATATGCGTGCTCAGTGCTCAGGGAAGCTCAATTTTGTGGTCAACCACTATTTCCATTGTATTTCTCGTTTGCACATTTGTTTCAGATGGTCCCTATCCCTATGACATAACTGCACAATGTAAACGCATACGTTTGTATGAAAATAGTGGTATTTCAATAACCATTAGTAAAAAATACGGCTTCGTTATTTATTATATTATGGATATTTCAAGTTCAAATAAAAGTACACTTTTGTTTTATATATAACATAATGAAGTACGATAAATCATATTTTTCTCTCCCTTAAATATGGCAACTAAACTTCTTAATGATTGGGCATGATCCTTTTGCATATAGAGGTAATTACACTTTAGGGTAGGAAAATGCTGGCACCTTATTACGTTAGTTATTACTTATGAATATACTACATTACATTTTTAATATGATTTTTGTATTACAGTAAATAAGTGTCCCCCCTCAATGTAGGTTGACGTTTATCATGCTAATTTAAGGTAGGAGTCACGACAAAATGCATCGTATTTATATGTCCATATTTTGTAAAAGATTATGATTAAATCACATTATTAAAAACATATTACATAAAAACACTGAAAAGATATTTCGACAAAAAAATCAAATATCTTACTCTGGTTTAAAAGGACATATTCCGTGTTAAAAATCCAAAACCTAAATATGCAATGTGCACAAAGAAATCCAGAAGAAACAACAGGATCACTCATTATAGAGAATTCTCTAATTTATTTGGTCTAAAAGTGAATACCTAATCACAATACAACACCAAGATTGAGTATTTACAATTTTCCAAAAGAAATGATTTTCATTAATACAGGAATTAAAGGGTATCTTTTTCTGCTATACAAATGAAAATTGTCAATTGTTAATTAAGTAGACATTTCGACTTGACAATTACACATTGTATATCCCTTTTATCACATGTCCCTTTTATTTGTATCGATTCACTTTTGATTTTGCAAGATACCTGGCCTTGTCCATTCTTACATAACAGCGCATGTATTTTCTTCATTGCTTGGTGCAAATGATGCCGTTCCTCGTCGTTGCTCCAATTCTTCAAAATAAGCTTCGGTCTCTTCAGCCATTAAGTCTCTTCCTGGTGAATTATTCTGCGGTTCTCTAAATATGCCTTGTACAGATATATTTTGCTGTGGTGCGAAAGTACCCCTATGCATCGGCTGAGGTACGGGATTTGTCAAGGGTCCCCTCAATATCGGTTGCGATGACAAGGCTCTACTCGTTGTAGCTTGTGGTTCCAAAGTTTGCCCGTAGACCGCCTGACGCCTTGATATCAAAGCCTCAAAAGTTTCTCTATTCAAGGTTTCTGAGATAGGTATTAACTGAGGTAAGCTTCTCCGACGTGACGGTAATAGGTTCCAGGTTCGCCTAAGTGCCGCCGGCTCTGGTGACGAAGTTCCCCCAATTGTGGACTGTGGTGTTCTGGTTCTTCCAAGTGTTGATTGGGGTGTCAATAAGGTATCCCACGGTTCTGTTTGTGATGCAGGGTTTGATGAACTCGCTCCTTCGTTTATTCGAACGCTGCTCTGCTGGGTCTCCTGCCCTCCCGAATTCACTTCAGAAATTTTGACGTTTAAAAACCACATTTTTTCTCCATTTTCTACCAGTGTTGATTTCTTAAGAATATCTTCCGTGTTTGTTTTTAAACATGTTCTACTGTCGACATAATTAGCAATGGGAGTATTATTGTCTGCAGTCAAGTGTCCCACTGGTCCACTCCACTCTAATTTTGGCAATGTCTGCAAAAATTGTGTTTAAGAATACCAGAATTTAATATCATATTTATTTCATTTACTAATAAGTATGTTTGTATTACTTGTGCATTTGCATTTTCAATTGTTAACGTTGCTTTGAATGTGTTCCGGTCCTTATGGGTGCCATGAAGGGCGATCCATATCCAAATGGCTGATTGTTTTTGATGACACTGAACGATGAATTTTCTTTCTCGAAAGAACATTATAAACATTTTACTCGGACCATCTGAAATCAATACATAGACATCGTATTTGAGTTGTATATTCACTGCATTTGGTAGTGGAATGAAATTAAAATAAAAAGTATATAGTCGGAATGAAATTTTGATTAGTATGACGCACTTTATCACATATTTTCCTCGGACGAAATTTCTTCTAGTAAAAACTCCATTTTCTCGTTTTACAAAAAGTACTTTATGAAAGTTTTCCAAGTGTTCAATGTAATCAGCAGTTGGAATATTTGCCTGTTCCCCACATCCATCCAAATGAGGAAAGCAGCATTTGATTGTTGTTTGTTTAGGTCTGATTTGCTCAGCAAGTTTTTCTGCCGTGAAATTTCTGGTCCCCGAAAAACGTCCTCGACAAAGTGGACATAGACTCAGGCTTTCTCTGCATTCACCACAAATATCGTGACCGTTGACGCAAACGTATATTGGTGGTTGACAAGTGTCAAGGCACACCGGGCATTCCAATAACTTTTCAATGAAATTCAAATTCAGCGAACTAGAAGCACTTTCCGCATTCCCGTTTCCTGCCATCTTGGGAATACTTTAACTGCAATCCAAGGATGTGGAATAATTAATTAGCACGAGTAATAAGTGCTTAGTACTAAAATAGGCCTAATCCTGGTCGCCACTTCCTATTTCCTTTCCCAAATCCAAGTCGACCTAATACAAAGAGAAAAATGACGTGCTACCATAACTTTGCTATTTGTTTAAGGAGAGACCTTTTCGTTTAGACGACTTACGATAGTCTTCCAAATATTATCATTACCCTTGTTCTAAAAGAACATATTCCTCCACTGAAAGGTGATGAAGACTAACAAAGAAACGTTTTGGAAATGAACATTTCAAAATTGTGTACATCATTATCCACCAATAATCACAATTTTAAAACATTTTCCATCGAGAGCATGTGCTAACATTCTTTAGCATTAAAAGTATCAGTGTGAAAGTATACTAGCCAGGATTTCTATGAAAGGAGTTTTCAATATACTGTTTCAGTGTTTAGAATAACTGCATTGAGATAAAAATCATTTTAAGCTGAAAGTTCTGAATTTTAGTCAAGCCCATTAGACCGAATAGTACAATCTTAGTTAATGTATATCAAGCATTTTCTGTAAAAATAATTATCATTAGGTTAGTGTGGGAACTTCACTGCAAAATTGGTTTCATTAATTCCATAACTAGAGGTCAAGGTTCCTAAAAGAATGTTATATATTCATATCTGAAAGTTATTCCAAACTCTGGAACAGTATTGGAGAACTATGTTTCTATGTTCTTTTTCGATTGGCCAAAGTAATAATACTGTACACATACATAATCATGTTACTGTAAATCGTGTTCAATACAAAATTTGTGATCAGTTAATTAATGGTAATGAGACATTTCCATTTCTTGCCCAATTTCTCAAATTATCCTTTAAAATTACCTAACAATCTTACTTTGTCCACAACTAAATATATGCGTGATCAGTGCTCAGGGAAGCTCAATTTTGTGGTCAACCACTATTTCCATTGTATTTCTCGTTTGCACATTTGTTTCAGGTGGTCCCTATCCCTATGACATAACTGCACAATGTAAACGCATACGTTTGTATGAAAATAATAGTGGTATTTCAATAACCATTAGTAAGAAATACGGCTTCATTATTTATTACGGATATTTCAAGTCCAAATAAAAGCACACTTTTGTTTTATATATCATATAATGAAGTACGATAAATAATTTTTTCTTTCCCTTAAATAGGGCAACTAAGGTTCTTAATGATTGGGCATGATATTTTTGCATATAGAAGTGATTACACTTTAGGGTAAGAAAATGCTGGCACCTCATTTCGCTAGTAATTACTTATAAATATACTGCATTACATTTTTATAATCATTTTTATATTACAGTAAATAAGTGTCCTCTCTCAATGTAGGTTGACGTTTATCATGGTAATTTAAGGTAGGAGTCATGACAAAATGCATCGTATTTATATGTCCATATTTTGTAAAAGATTACGATTAAACCACATTATTAAAAACATATTACATAAAAACACTGAAAAGATATTTCGACAAAAAAATCAAATAATCTCTGGTTTAAAAGGACATTTTCCGTGTTAAAAATCCAAAACCCAAAATATGCAAAGTGCACACAGAAATCCAGAAGAAACAACAGGATCACTCATTATAGAGAATTTTCTAATTTATTTGGTCTAAAAGTGAATACCTAATCACAATACAACACCAAGATTGAGTATTTACAATTTTCCAAAAGAAATGATTTTCATTAATACAGGAATTAAAGGGTATCTTTTTCTGCTATACAAATGAAAATTGTCAATTGTTAATTAAGTAGACATTTCGACTTGACAATTACACATTGTATATCCCTTTTATCACATGTCCCTTTTATTTGTATCGATTCACTTTTGATTTTGCAAGATACCTGGCATTGTCCTTCCTTACACGATAACGCATGTATTTTCTTCATTGCTTGGTGCAAATGATGCCGTTCCTCGTCGTTGCTCCAATTCTTCAAAATAAGCTTCGGTCTCTTCAGCCATTAAGTCTCTTCCTGGTGAATTATTCTGCGGTTCTCTAAATATGCCTTGTACAGATATATTTTGCTGAGGTACAGTATTGGTCAAGAGTCCCCTCAGTATCGGTTGTGACGACAAGGCTGCACTCGTTGTAGCTTGTGGTTCCAAAGTTTCCCCGTAGACCGCCTGACGCCTTGAAATCAAAGCATCCAAAGTTTCTCTATTCAAGGTTTCTGAGATAGGTATTAACTGAGGTAAACTTCTCCGACGTGACGGTAATGGATTCGGGGTTCGCCTAAGTGCCGGCTCTGGTGACGAAGTTCCCCCAATTGTAGACGGTTGTGTTCTGGTTCTTCCAAAAGTTGATTGGGGTGTCAATAAGGTATCCCTCAGTTCTGTTTGTGAAGCAGGGCTTGGTGAACTCGCTCCTTCGTTTATTCGAATGCTGTTTCGTTGCCTTTCCTGCCATCCCGAATTCACTTCAGAAATTTTGACATTCAAAAACCACATTTTTCATGTTCTACCGTGTATTCACCTGTTCACTCTCGAATTCTTCAGTTTGTTTTTAAACAAGTTCCAATGTCAGCATAATTAGCAGTCGTCGGAGTATTATTGTCTGTAGTCAAGTGTCCCACTGGTCCACTCCACTCTAATTTTGGCAACGTCTGCAAAAATTGTGTTTAAGAATACCAAAATTTAATATCATATTTATTTCAGTAATATTACATTTTACTAATAAGTATGTTTGCGTTACTTGTGCATTTGTATTTTCAATTGTTAATGTTGCTTTGAATGTGTTCCGGTCCTTATGGGTGCCATGAAGGGCGATCCATATCCAAATGGCTGATTGTTTTTGATGACACTGAACGATGAATTTTCTTTCTCGAAAGAACATTATAAACATTTTACTCGGACCATCTGAAATCAATACATAGACATCGTATTTGAGTTGTATATTCACTGCATTTGGTAGTGGAATGAAATTAAAATAATAAGTAAATAGTCGGAATGAAATTTGATTAGTATGACGCACTTCTTATCACATATTTTCCCGGACGAAATTTCTTCTAGTAAAAACTCCATTTTCTCGTTTTACAAAAAGTACTTTATGAAAGTTTTCCAAGTGTTCAATGTAATCAGCAGTTGGAATATTTGCCTGTTCCCCACATCCATCCAAATGAGGAAAGCAGCATTTGACTGTTGTTTGTTTAGGTCTGATTTGCTCAGCAAGTTTTTCTGCCGTGAAATTTCTGGTCCCCGAAAAACGTCCTCGACAAAGTGGACATAGACTCAGACTTTCTCTGCATTCACCACAAATATCGTGACCGTTGACGCAAACGTATATTGGCGGTTGACAAGTGTCAAGGCACACCGGGCATTCCAATAACTTTTCAATGAAATTCAAATTCAGCGAACTAGAAGCACTTTCCGCATTCCCGTTTCCTGCCATCTTGGGAATACTTTAACTGCAATCCAAGGATGTGGAATAATTAATTAGCACGAGTAATAAGTGCTTAGTACTAAAATATGCCTAATCCTGGTCGCCACTTCCTATTTCCTTTCCCAAATCCAAGTCGACCTAATACAAAGAGAAAAATGACGTGCTACCCTCAACTTTGCTATTTGTTTAAGGAGAGACCTTTTCGTTTACACGACTTACGATAGTCTTCCAAATATATCATTACCCTTGTTCTAAAAGAACATATTCCTCCACTGAAAGGTGATGAAGACTAACAAAGAAACGTTTTGGAAATGAACATTTCAAAATTGTGTACATCATTATCAACCAATAATCACAATTTTAAAACATTTTCCATCGTGAGCATGTGCTAACATTCTTTAGCATTAAAAGTATCAGTGTGAAAGTATACTAGCCAGGATTTCTATGAAAGGAGTTTTCAATATACTGTTTCAGTGTTTAGAATAACTGCATTGAGATAAAAATCATTTTAAGCCGAAAGTTCTGAATTTTAGTCAAGCCCATTAGACCGAATAGTACAATCGTAGTTAATGTATATCAAGCATTTTCTGTAAAAATAATTATCATTAGGTTAGTGTGGGAACTTCACTGCAAAATTGGTTTCATTAATTCCATAACTAGAGGTCAAGGTTCCTAAAAGAATGTTATATTCATATCTGAAAGTTATTCCAAACTCTGGAACAGTATTGGAGAACTATGTTTCTATGTTCTTTTTCGATTGGCCAAAGTAATAATACTGTACACATACATAATCATGTTACTGTAAATCGTGTTCAATACAAAATTTGTGATCAGTTAATTAATGGTAATGAGACATTTCCATTTCTTGCCCAATTTCTCAAATTATCCTTTATAATTACCTAACAATCTTACTTTGTCCACAATTAAATATATGCGTGCTAATTGAGCTCAGGGAAGCTCAATTTTGTGGTCAACCACTATTTCCATTGTATTTCTCGTTTGCACATTTGTTTCAGGTGGTCCCTATCCCTATGACATAACTGCACAATGTAAACGCATACGTTTGTATGAAAATAATAGTGGTATTTCAATAACCATTAGTAAGAAATACGGCTTCATTATTTATTACGGATATTTCAAATTGAAATAAAAGCACACTTTTGTTTTATATATCATATAATGAAGTACGATAAATAATTTTTTCTTTCCCTTAAATAGGGCAACTAAGGTTCTTAATGATTGGGCATGATCCTTTTGCATATAGAAGTGATTACACTTTAGGGTAAGAAAATGCTGGCACCTCATTTCGCTAGTAATTACTTATAAATATACTGCATTACATTTTTATAATCATTTTTATATTACAGTAAATAAGTGTCCTCTCTCAATGTAGGTTGACGTTTATCATGGTAATTTAAGGTAGGAGTCATGACAAAATGCATCGTATTTATATGTCCATATTTTGTAAAAGATTACGATTAAACCACATTATTAAAAACATATTACATAAAAACACTGAAAAGATATTTCGACAAAAAAATCAAATATATTACTCTGGTTTAAAAGGACATTTTCCGTGTTAAAAATCCAAAACCCAAAATATGCAAAGTGCACACAGAAATCCAGAAGAAACAACAGGATCACTCATTATAGAGAATTCTCTAATTTATTTGGTCTAAAAGTGAATACCTAATCACAATACAACACCAAGATTGAGTATTTACAATTTTCCAAAAGAAATGATTTTCATTAATACAGGAATTAAAGGGTATCTTTTTCTGCTATACAAATGAAAATTGTCAATTGTTAATTAAGTAGACATTTCGACTTGACAATTACACATTGTATATCCCTTTTATCACATGTCCCTTTTATTTGTATCGATTCACTTTTGATTTTGCAAGATACCTGGCATTGTCCTTCCTTACACGATAACGCATGTATTTTCTTCATTGCTTGGTGCAAATGATGCTGTTCTTTGTCGTTGCTCCAATTCTTCAAAATAAGCTACGGTCTCTTCAGCCGTTAAGTCTCTTCCTGGTGAATTATTCTGCGGTTCTCTAAATATGCCTTGTACAGATATATTTTGCTGTGGTACGAAAGTACCCCTATGCATCGGCTGAGGTACGGGATTTGTCAAGGGTCCCCTCAATATCGGTTGCGATGACAAGGCTCTACTCGTTGTAGCTTGTGGTTCCAAAGTTTGCCCGTAGACCGCCTGACGCCTTGATATCAAAGCCTCAAAAGTTTCTCTATTCAAGGTTTCTGAGATAGGTATTAACTGAGGTAAGCTTCTCCGACGTGACGGTAATAGGTTCCAGGTTCGCCTAAGTGCCGCCGGCTCTGGTGACGAAGTTCCCCCAATTGTGGACTGTGGTGTTCTGGTTCTTCCAAGTGTTGATTGGGGTGTCAATAAGGTATCCCACGGTTCTGTTTGTGATGCAGGGTTTGATGAACTCGCTCCTTCGTTTATTCGAACGCTGCTCTGCTGGGTCTCCTGCCCTCCCGAATTCACTTCAGAAATTTTGACGTTTAAAAACCACATTTTTTCTCCATTTTCTACCAGTGTTGATTTCTTAAGAATATCTTCCGTGTTTGTTTTTAAACATGTTCTACTGTCGACATAATTAGCAACGGGAGTATTATTGTCTGCCGTCAAGTGTCCCACTGGTCCACTCCACTCTAATTTTGGCAACGTCTGCAAAAATTGTGTTTAAGAATACCAAAATTTAATATCATATTTATTTCAGTAATATTACATTTTACTAATAAGTATGTTTGCGTTACTTGTGCATTTGCATTTTCAATTGTTAATGTTGCTTTGAATGTGTTCCGGTCCTTATGGGTGCCATGAAGGGCGATCCATATCCAAATGGCTGATTGTTTTTGATGACACTGAACGATGAATTTTCTTTCTCGAAAGAACATTATAAACATTTTACTCGGACCATCTGAAATCAATACATAGACATCGTATTTGAGTTGTATATTCACTGCATTTGGTAGTGGAATGAAATTAAAATAATAAGTAAATAGTCGGAATGAAATTTTGATTAGTATGACACACTTCTTATCACATATTTTCCCCGGACGAAATTTCTTCTAGTAAAAACTCCATTTTCTCGTTTTACAAAAAGTACTTTATGAAAGTTTTCCAAGTGTTCAATGTAATCAGCAGTTGGAATATTTGCCTGTTCCCCACATCCATCCAAATGAGGAAAGCAGCATTTGACTGTTGTTTGTTTAGGTCTGATTTGCTCAGCAAGTTTCTCTGCCGTGAAATTTCTGGTCCCCGAAAAACGTCCTCGACAAAGTGGACATAGACTCAGACTTTCTCTGCATTCACCACAAATATCGTGACCGTTGACGCAAACGTATATTGGCGGTTGACAAGTGTCAAGGCACACCGGGCATTCCAATAACTTTTCAATGAAATTCAAATTCAGCGAACTAGAAGCACTTTCCGCATTCCCGTTTCCTGCCATCTTGGGAATACTTTAACTGCAATCCAAGGATGTGGAATAATTAATTAGCACGAGTAATAAGTGCTTAGTACTAAAATATGCCTAATCCTGGTCGCCACTTCCTATTTCCTTTCCCAAATCCAAGTCGACCTAATACAAAGAGAAAAATGACGTGCTACCCTCAACTTTGCTATTTGTTTAAGGAGAGACCTTTTCGTTTACACGACTTACGATAGTCTTCCAAATATTATCATTACCCTTGTTCTAAAAGAACATATTCCTCCACTGAAAGGTGATGAAGACTAACAAAGAAACGTTTTGGAAATGAACATTTCAAAATTGTGTACATCATTATCAACCAATAATCACAATTTTAAAACATTTTCCATCGTGAGCATGTGCTAACATTCTTTAGCATTAAAAGTATCAGTGTGAAAGTATACTAGCCAGGATTTCTATGAAAGGAGTTTTCAATATACTGTTTCAGTGTTTAGAATAACTGCATTGAGATAAAAATCATTTTAAGCCGAAAGTTCTGAATTTTAGTCAAGCCCATTAGACCGAATAGTACAATCGTAGTTAATGTATATCAAGCATTTTCTGTAAAAATAATTATCATTAGGTTAGTGTGGGAACTTCACTGCAAAATTGGTTTCATTAATTCCATAACTAGAGGTCAAGGTTCCTAAAAGAATGTTATATTCATATCTGAAAGTTATTCCAAACTCTGGAACAGTATTGGAGAACTATGTTTCTATGTTCTTTTTCGATTGGCCAAAGTAATAATACTGTACACATACATAATCATGTTACTGTAAATCGTGTTCAATACAAAATTTGTGATCAGTTAATTAATGGCAATGAGACATTTCCATTCCTTGCCCAATTTCTCAAATTATCCTTTAAAATTACCTAACAATCTTACTTTGTCCACAACTAAATATATGCGTGATCAATGCTCAGGGAAGCTCAATTTTGTGGTCAACCACTACTTCCATTGTATTTCTCGTTTGCACATTTGTTTCAGGTGGTCCCTATCCCTATGACATAACTGCACAATGTAAACGCATACGTTTGTATGAAAATAATAGTGGTATTTCAATAACCATTAGTAAGAAATACGGCTTCATTATTTATTACGGATATTTCAAATTGAAATAAAAGCACACTTTTGTTTTATATATCATATAATGAAGTACGATAAATAATTTTTTCTTTCCCTTAAATAGGGCAACTAAGGTTCTTAATGATTGGGCATGATATTTTTGCATATAGGTGATTATGTCAATTACACTTTAGGGTAAGAAAATGCTGGCACCTCATTTCGCTAGTAATTACTTATAAATATACTGCATTGCATTTTTATAATCATTTTTGTATTACAGTAAATAAGTGCATGTCTCCTCTCAATGTAGGCTGACGCTTAACATTATGGTAATTTAAAGTAGGAGTCATGACAAAATGCATCGTATTTATATGTACATATTTGAACAAAATTATGATTAAACCACATTATTAAAAACATATTACATAAAAACACTGAAAAGATATTTCGATAAAAATAATCAAATGTCTTACTCTGGTTTAAAAGGACATTTTCCGTGCTAAAAATCCAAAACCCAAAATATGCAATGTGCACAAAGAAATCCAGAAGAAACAACAGGATCACTCATGACAGAATTTTCTAATTTATTTGGTCTAAAAGTGAATACCTAATCACAATACAACACCAAGATTGAGTATTTACAATTTTCCAAAAGAAATGATTTTCATTAATACAGGAATTAAAGGGTATCTTTTTCTGCTATACAAATGAAAATTGTCAATTGTTAATTAAGTAGACATTTCGACTTGACAATTACACATTGTATATCACTTTTATCACATGTCCCTTTTATTTGTATGGATTCACTTTTGATTTTGCAAGATACCTGGCCTTGTCCATCCTTACATAACAGCGCATGTATTTTCTTCATTGCTTGGTGCAAATGATGCCGTTCCTCGTCGTTGCTCCAATTCCTCGAAGTAAGCTTCGGTCTCTTCAGCCGTTAAGGCTCTTTCTGATGAATTATTCTGCGGTTCTCTAAATATGCCTTGTACAGATATATTTCGCTGAGGTACAGCATTGGTCAAGAGTCCCCTCAATATCGGTTGTTATGACAAGGCTCCACTCGTTGTAGCTTGTGGTTCCAAAGTTTGCCCGTAGACCGCCTGACGCCTTGAAATCAAAGCATCCAAAGTTTCCCTATTCAAGGCTTCTGAGATAGGTATTAACTGAGGTAAACTTCTCCGACGTGACGGTAATGGATTCGGGGTTCGCCTAAGTGCCGCCTGTGGTGACAAAGTTCCCCCAATTGTAGACGGTTGTGTTCTGGTTCTTCCAAAAGTTGATTGGGGTGCCAATAAGGTATCCAACGGTTCTGTTTGTGATGCAGGGTTTGATGAACTCGCTCCTTCGTTTATTCGAACGCTGCTCTGCTGGGTCTCCTGCCATCCCGAATTCACTTCAGAAATTTTGACATTTAAAAACCACATTTTTTCTCCATTTTCTACCAGTGTTGATTTCTTAAGAATATCTTCCGTGTTCGTTTTTAAACAGGTTCCAATGTCAGCATAATTAGCAGTCGTCGGAGTATTATTGTCTGTAGTCAAGTGCCCCACTGGTCCACTCCACTCTAATTTTGGCAACGTCTGCAAAAATCGTGTTTAAAAATTCCAGAATTTAATATCATATTTATTTCATAAATATTTCATTTTACTAATAAGTTTGTTTGCATTACTTGTGCATTTTCAATTGTTAATGTTGCTTTGAAAGTGTTCCTGTCCTTATCGATTCCATGAAGGGCGATCCATATCCAAATGGCTGATTGTTTTTGTTGACACTGAACGATGAATTTTCTTTCTCGAAAGGATATTATAAACATTTTACTCGGACCATCTGAAGTCAAATATATAGACATCGTATTTGAGTTGTATATTTACTGCATTTGGTAGTGGAATGAAATTAAAATAATAAGTAAATAGTCGGAATGAAATGTTGATTAGTATGACGTACTTCTTATCACATATTTTCCCCGGAAGAAATTTCTTCTAGTAAAAACTCCATTTTCTCGTTTTACAGAAAGTACTTTATGAAAGTTTTCCAAGTGTTCAATGTAATCAGCAGTTGGAATATTTGCCAGTTCCCCACATCCATCCAAATAAGGAAAGCAGCATTTGATTGTTGTTTGTTTAGGTCTGATTTGCTCAGCAAGTTTTTCTGCCGTGAAATTTCTGGTCACCGAAAAACGTCCTCGACAAAGTGGACATAGACTCAGACTTTCTCTGCATTCACCACAAATATCGTGACCGTTGACGCAAACGTATATTGGCGGTTGACAAGTGTCAAGGCACACCGGACATTCCAATAACTTTTCAATAAAATTCAAATTCAGAGAACTAGAAGCACTTTCCGCATTCCCGTTTCCTGCCATCTTGGGAATACTTTTAACTGCAATCCAAGGATGTGGAATAATTAATTAGCACGAGTAATAATTAAGTGCTTAGTACTAAAATATGCCTAATCGTAGTCGCCATTTACTGTTTCCCTTCCCAAATCCAAGTCGACCTATAGCAAAGAGAAAAATGACGTGCTACCGACTACCCGCAACTTTTCTATTTGTTTAAAGAGAGACCTTTCCGTTTACATGACTTGCGATAGTCTTCCGAATATCATTACCCTTGTTCTAAAAGAACACATTCATCTACTGAAAGGTGATGAAGGCTAACAAAGAAACGTTTTGGAAATGAACATTTCAAAATTGTGTACATCATTATCCACCAATAATCACAATTTTAAAACATTTTCCATCGGGAGCATGTGCTAACATTCTTTAGCATTAAAAGTATCAGTGTGAAAGTATACTAGCCAGGATTTCTATGAAAGGAGTTTTCAATATACTGTTTCAGTGTTTACAATAACTGCATGTGAGATAAAAATCATTTTAAGCAGAAAGTTCTGAATTTTAGTCAAGCCCATTAGACCGAATAGTACAATCGTAGTTAATGTGTACTAAGCATTTTCTGTAAAATAATTATCATTAGGTTAGTGTGGGAACTTCACTGCAAAATTGGTTTCATTAATTCCATAACTAGAGGTCAAGGTTCCTAAAAGAATGTTATATATTCATATCTGAAAGTTATTCCAAACTCTGGAACAGTATTGGAGAACTATGTTTCTATGTTCTTTTTCGATTGGCCAAAGTAATAATACTGTACACTTACATAATCATGTTACTGTAAATCGTGTTCAATACAAAATTTGTGATCAGTTAATTAATGGTAATGAGACATTTCCATTTCTTGCCCAATTTCTCAAATTATCCTTTATAATTACCTAACAATCTTACTTTGTCCACAATTAAATATATGCGTGCTAATTGAGCTCAGGGAAGCTCAATTTTGTGGTCAACCACTATTTCCATTGTATTTCTCGTTTGCACATTTGTTTCAGGTGGTCCCTATCCCTATGACATAACTGCACAATGTAAACGCATACGTTTGTATGAAAATAATAGTGGTATTTCAATAACCATTAGTAAGAAATACGGCTTCATTATTTATTACGGATATTTCAAATTGAAATAAAAGCACACTTTTGTTTTATATATCATATAATGAAGTACGATAAATAATTTTTTCTTTCCCTTAAATAGGGCAACTAAGGTTCTTAATGATTGGGCATGATCCTTTTGCATATAGAAGTGATTACACTTTAGGGTAAGAAAATGCTGGCACCTCATTTCGCTAGTAATTACTTATAAATATACTGCATTACATTTTTATAATCATTTTTATATTACAGTAAATAAGTGTCCTCTCTCAATGTAGGTTGACGTTTATCATGGTAATTTAAGGTAGGAGTCATGACAAAATGCATCGTATTTATATGTCCATATTTTGTAAAAGATTACGATTAAACCACATTATTAAAAACATATTACATAAAAACACTGAAAAGATATTTCGACAAAAAAATCAAATATATTACTCTGGTTTAAAAGGACATTTTCCGTGTTAAAAATCCAAAACCCAAAATATGCAAAGTGCACACAGAAATCCAGAAGAAACAACAGGATCACTCATTATAGAGAATTCTCTAATTTATTTGGTCTAAAAGTGAATACCTAATCACAATACAACACCAAGATTGAGTATTTACAATTTTCCAAAAGAAATGATTTTCATTAATACAGGAATTAAAGGGTATCTTTTTCTGCTATACAAATGAAAATTGTCAATTGTTAATTAAGTAGACATTTCGACTTGACAATTACACATTGTATATCCCTTTTATCACATGTCCCTTTTATTTGTATCGATTCACTTTTGATTTTGCAAGATACCTGGCATTGTCCTTCCTTACACGATAACGCATGTATTTTCTTCATTGCTTGGTGCAAATGATGCTGTTCTTTGTCGTTGCTCCAATTCTTCAAAATAAGCTACGGTCTCTTCAGCCGTTAAGTCTCTTCCTGGTGAATTATTCTGCGGTTCTCTAAATATGCCTTGTACAGATATATTTTGCTGTGGTACGAAAGTACCCCTATGCATCGGCTGAGGTACGGGATTTGTCAAGGGTCCCCTCAATATCGGTTGCGATGACAAGGCTCTACTCGTTGTAGCTTGTGGTTCCAAAGTTTGCCCGTAGACCGCCTGACGCCTTGATATCAAAGCCTCAAAAGTTTCTCTATTCAAGGTTTCTGAGATAGGTATTAACTGAGGTAAGCTTCTCCGACGTGACGGTAATAGGTTCCAGGTTCGCCTAAGTGCCGCCGGCTCTGGTGACGAAGTTCCCCCAATTGTGGACTGTGGTGTTCTGGTTCTTCCAAGTGTTGATTGGGGTGTCAATAAGGTATCCCACGGTTCTGTTTGTGATGCAGGGTTTGATGAACTCGCTCCTTCGTTTATTCGAACGCTGCTCTGCTGGGTCTCCTGCCCTCCCGAATTCACTTCAGAAATTTTGACGTTTAAAAACCACATTTTTTCTCCATTTTCTACCAGTGTTGATTTCTTAAGAATATCTTCCGTGTTTGTTTTTAAACATGTTCTACTGTCGACATAATTAGCAACGGGAGTATTATTGTCTGCCGTCAAGTGTCCCACTGGTCCACTCCACTCTAATTTTGGCAACGTCTGCAAAAATTGTGTTTAAGAATACCAAAATTTAATATCATATTTATTTCAGTAATATTACATTTTACTAATAAGTATGTTTGCGTTACTTGTGCATTTGCATTTTCAATTGTTAATGTTGCTTTGAATGTGTTCCGGTCCTTATGGGTGCCATGAAGGGCGATCCATATCCAAATGGCTGATTGTTTTTGATGACACTGAACGATGAATTTTCTTTCTCGAAAGAACATCATAAACATTTTACTCGGACCATCTGAAATCAAATATATAGACATCGTATTTTAGTTGTATGTTTACTGCATTTGGTAGTGGAATCAAATTAAAATAATAAGTAAATAGTCGGAATGAAATTTTGATTAGTATGACGCACTTCTTATAACATATTTTCCCCGGACGAAATTTCTTCTAGTAAAAACTCCATTTTCTCGTTTTACAAAAAGTACTTTATGAAAGTTTTCCAAGTGGTCAATGTAATCAGCAGTTGGAATATTTGCCTGTTCCCCACATCCATCCAAATGAGGAAAGCAGCATTTGATTGTTGTTTGTTTAGGTCTGATTTGCTCAGCAAGTTTTTCTGCCGTGAAATTTCTGGTCCCCGAAAAACGTCCTCGACAAAGTGGACATAGACTCAGGTTTTCTCTGCATTCACCACAAATATCGTGACCGTTGACGCAAACGTATATTGGCGGTTGACAAGTGTCAAGGCACACCGGACATTCCAATAACTTTTCAATAAAATTCAAATTCAGAGAACTAGAAGCACTTTCCTCATTCCCGTTTCCTGCCATCTTGGGAATACTTTTAACTGCAATCCAAGGATGTGGAATAATTAATTAGCACGAGTAATAATTAAGTGCTTAGTACTAAAATATGCCTAATCGTAGTCGCCACTTACTGTTTCCCTTCCCAAATCCAAGTCGACCTATAGCAAAGAGAAAAATGACGTGCTACCGACTACCCGCAACTTTGCTATTTGTTTAAAGAGAGACCTTTCCGTTTACATGACTTGCGATAGTCTTCCGAATATCATTACCCTTGTTCTAAAAGAACACATTCATCTACTGAAAGGTGATGAAGGCTAACAAAGAAACGTTTTGGAAATGAACATTTCAAAATTGTGTACATCATTATCCACCAATAATCACAATTTTAAAACATTTTCCATCGTGAGCATGTGCTAACATTCTTTAGCATTAAAAGTATCAGTGTGAAAGTATACTAGCCAGGATTTCTATGAAAGGAGTTTTCAATACACTGTTTCAGTGTTTACAATAACTGCATGTGATATAAAAATCATTTTAAGCAGAAAGTTCTGAATTTTAGTCAAGCCTATTAGACCGAATAGTACAATCGTAGTTAATGTGTACTAAGCATTTTCTGTAAAATAATTATCATTAGGTTAGTGTGGGAACTTCACTGCAAAATTGGTTTCATTAATTCCATAACTAGAGGTCAAGGTTCCTAAAAGAATGTTATATATTCATATCTGAAAGTTATTCCAAACTCTGGAACAGTATTGGAGAACTATGTTTCTATGTTCTTTTTCGATTGGCCAAAGTAATAATACTGTACACTTACATAATCATGTTACTGTAAATCGTGTTCAATACAAAATTTGTGATCAGTTAATTAATGGTAATGAGACATTTCCATTTCTTGCCCAATTTCTCAAATTATCCTTTATAATTACCTAACAATCTTACTTTGTCCACAATTAAATATATGCGTGCTAATTGAGCTCAGGGAAGCTCAATTTTGTGGTCAACCACTATTTCCATTGTATTTCTCGTTTGCACATTTGTTTCAGGTGGTCCCTATCCCTATGACATAACTGCACAATGTAAACGCATACGTTTGTATGAAAATAATAGTGGTATTTCAATAACCATTAGTAAGAAATACGGCTTCATTATTTATTACGGATATTTCAAATTGAAATAAAAGCACACTTTTGTTTTATATATCATATAATGAAGTACGATAAATAATTTTTTCTTTCCCTTAAATAGGGCAACTAAGGTTCTTAATGATTGGACATGATATTTTTGCATATAGAAGTGATTACACTTTAGGGTAAGAAAATGCTGGCACCTCATTTCGCTAGTAATTACTTATAAATATACTGCATTGCATTTTTATAATCATTTTTGTATTACAGTAACTAAGTGCATGTCCCCTCTCAATGTAGGCTGACGCTTAACATTATGGTAATTTAAAGTAGGAGTCATGACGAAATGCATCGTATTTATATATACATATTTGAATAAATAATGATTAAACAACATTAATAAAAACATATTACATAAAAACACTGAAAAGATATTTCGATAAAAATAATCAAATGTCTTACTCTGGTTTAAAAGGACATATTCCGTGTTAAAAATCCAAAACCCAAAATATGCAATGTGCACAAAGAAATCCAGAAGAAACAACAGGATCACTCATTATAAAGAATTTTCTAATTTATTTGGTCTAAAAGTGAATACCTAATCACAATACAACACCAAGATTGAGTATTTACAATTTTCCAAAAGAAATGATTTTCATTAATACAGGAATTAAAGGGTATCTTTTACTGCTACTATACAAATGAAAATTGTCAATTGATAATTAAGTAGACATTTCGACTTGACAATTACAAATTGTATATCACTTTCATCACATGTCCCTTTTATTTGTATCGATTACTTTTGATCTTATAATATACCTGACCTTGTCCTTCCTTACATGATAACACATGTATTTTCTTCATTGCTTGGTGCAAATGATGCTGTTCTTCGTCGTTCCTCCAATTCCTCAAAGTAAGCTTCGGTCTCTTCAGCCGTTAAGTCTCTTCCTTGTGAATTATTCTGCGGTTCTCTAAGAATGCCTTGTACACATATATTTTCCTGTGGTGCAGCTCTTCATGTCGACTGGGATTGAAGATACGTTGCGAAAGTACCCTATAACAGTAATGTTATGTACCCGTGGTTCCCTTGGTGAATTGGATGTTGATGGCGATGCTAGTGAAATAACTAGACAGTTTGTTTGGCTCTTTCAGTCACAGGAGATGTTTAGCTTTGTTTTTCCATCTCTCTCAGGATGTTACTCCTAAGGGAGTTGGAACCCAACTGGACTCTCTGAGGCTTCAGTATTTATTTCGTTACATTTACTCCCCCTCCTCAAATAGCTTGTGAAACAAGGCTAAAAACCTTACAAAGATCTTTTTATTTCATGACACAAACATTTCATAATCATTGATCATATTACATGACATTTTACATTTTCATGATCATACAATTACATATTACATGTTACATTACAAATCATATACTACAATTACATTTTATCATTTCAAAGACTTATATCTAACACATCCAATTATTCCTTGAATCCGAAATCCTGCGTCTAAGTTCTTTCACGAATAAGTATCCTGTTATCCAAAATATTGAGTCGATGAAAAGTATTTCCACACAAGACCTCCCGAATCACAAAATCCATATGCAGCTGCCATTTTCAGTTACTCTTGTAATTTGTCCTGTATATCTGAAGCAAATCCGAATAAATCCTTAATAATCAACAACTGACACTTTCGACAAAAATTCTTGCAAGCTAATACATTTGATAAACGACTAGATTTCGCTGAAGCACTTTCGAGACAGCAAGTCTAAAGGGTAAGATAAACAAACAGTTGCATTGGTGATCCATATTAAATTCGATTCTTTTGTAACTTCTTGAGACGTTCAGGTTGATCTCCACGGAAATGTTTTCTATTTTGATGAAACGTGATGATCCTATTTAACTTCAAAGTTACAGCATGTGTGTACTTCCGGAAAGCTCAATATTCTTGATTCTTTTCCTTCTTTAGAAAATTTCTGTAGTAAGTCAGAATAGTAGCAGGCATTCTTCCCCCTCCTGGCAAACAGTTTTTTACTATTGTAAGTTGATTGATTCCAAAATTATTGCACAAGTTCTTCACTTCTCCTTATGTAAGCTGCTTTCCACGTACTTTCATTCATAAACTATGCTTCGTAACTTTTGAGTTATGTCATAACTCATTTTAAAATTATCCCTTAACTCTAGCAAGTGGCGATGTCTGCAACCTCCTAACGTATACGGGCCAATGTATCATTAGAAGTTGCCAAAGAATTGATACGTGAGTGATTTCAAATATTTTTGAGATGTCCTTGTCTGTGTGATCAATACATTCAAGAAATTCCAAGAAAGTCCTTTTTTAGCGACTTATGTTCTATAATTCTTTCATCAAAGTTCCTGGCACATAAATCTTCCACTTGCTGCAATCCGCTTTTCATGAATTTGACGGATCCAAATAATCTTAACACATTACTATCTTCATATTTATTCTTTCATCAAATAAGCTCTCTGGCTATTATTCATTCATCTTATAAGCTCTCTGGCTATTATTCATTCATCTTATAAGCTCTAAGGCTATTAACTTCAGGTAAATTTCCTGATTATCCATAAATTTTTCTGCTGTCTAATAATGGATCAGCAATTTAACAGCTAGTCACGAGGACACTAAGTTGAGGGTGTCTGTGAATCGAGTAAACGACAGGGTCTTTTTTACAACGGATGGCACCGTGCCCGATACGTGATCCTTGTTTGGTAAATAACTTCCCTTTTCGAAATAGAAAGTCAGCTTTACCGGATTAGTTTGTTGCACGAGAGACATTGTAAATTTCTGAAGTTTCGATGTCATCAGAGTCTAACTTAGCTGGATTACTTTCGAACCGATGGCATATGGAGCTCAAGAGAACCTCCAAATGATAAGCCACACATAGAGAAACGTTTCCATCACTGTATTTAATAACGTAGCACTTAATCCTATGTTACTCGCATAAGTTTGAATGGTCGAAGGAGAATTTAAATTTTTTTTAAAGTTGTGCAGTTGCTGTGGCAAATTTGTTTTTCTTGTTGTCCATGCCAGTGCAGGGAGAGTTTTTACAAAATGTCAGCTTAAGATTTTCTGATTCCATAAGTTTATTCAGCATCCAGTTTATTGGAATATTCAATAACGTAACCAAATTGATTTGTTTTTCTGACGAAAATGTTTTGTGTTTCTGCTGCAGAGCACTTTTTAGAAGAAAGGAGATGATATATCGGATGTATTTTTGACGTTGTTGCTTCTCCTTTTGAAATTTGAGTTGAGTTCCAATCCTCCATAATTGTATTTGCTGGCCAAGTTTTTCAGTAGCACCATCATAGTCTGCTTAATAGGTCTTCAAAGGGTTAAGCTTCATGAGGTCTTCAAAAGGTTAAGCTTCATGTAGACTTCAAAGGGTTAATTATCTGCGACCTCTTCAAAGGGTTAATTTTCTGTGTCCTCCTCAATAGGTTAAATTTTCTGTGGCCTCCTTAAAAGGTTAATTTTCAGTCATCAAGCGTTCTCTCCGATTCGAAAAGTATATCTTGCAGATAGGTAGGTTTTTCTTATTAGGCAGGAACAGGTCACTTCAGCAACTTCTTCAATGGTTTCACAGCTATTTTTCTTCTTAATGTTCCAATAGTATAGGCAATTTGAATCAGGAACAGTCTTCATCCAATTATAACGTTTATCCAGAGTCTTCATCTTGAAATCCAAGTTAGTTTGAATCCCCACAAATAGCTTTTAATACGAAGTCTTCTTCTCCAAATTCTTCCAAGTTAGGTTGAGTTTCCAATTATAACAGTAAGTGGAATCTTCTGTCTTGAAATCCTACCAAGTTAGGTTGAGCCCCCAATTATAACAGTAAGTGGAATCTTCTGTCTTGAAATCCTACCAAGTTAGGTTGAGCCCCCAATTATAACAGTAATGTTATGTACCCGTGGTTCCCTTGGTGAATTGGATGTTGATGGCGATGCTAGTGAAATAACTAGACAGTTTGTTTGGCTCTTTCAGTCACAGGAGATGTTTAGCTTTGTTTTTCCATCTCTCTCAGGATGTTACTCCTAAGGGAGTTGGAACCCAACTGGACTCTCTGAGGCTTCAGTATTTATTTCGTTACAACCCCTATGCATCGGCTGAGGTACCGGATTGGTCAAGGGTCCCCTCAATATCGGTTGTGATGACAAGGCTGCACTCGTTGTAGCTTGTGGTTCCAAAGTTTCCCCGTAGACCGCCTGACGCCTTGATATCAAAGCATCCAAAGTTTCCCTATTCACGTTTTCTGAGATATGTATTAACTGAGGTAAGCTTCTCCGACGTGACAGTAATAGGTTCCAGGTTCGCCTAAGTGCCGGCTCTGGTGACGAAGTTCCCCCAATTGTGGACTGTGGTGTTCTGGTTCTTCCAAGTGTTGATTGGGGTGTCAATAAGGTATCCCACGGTTCTGTTTGTGATGCAGGGTTTGATGAACTCGCTCCTTCGTTTATTCCAACGCTGCTCCGTTGCGTTTCCTGCCCTCCTGAATTCACTTCAGAAATTTTGACGTTTAAAAACCACATTTTTTCTCCATTTTCTACCAGTGTTGATTTCTTAAGAATATCTTCCGTGTCCGTTTTTAAACAGGTTCCACTATTAACATAATTAGTAGTCGGAGTATTATTGTCTGTAGTCAAGTGCCCCACTGGTCCACTCCACTCTAATTTTGGCAATGTCTGCAAAAATTGTGTTTAAGAATACCAGAATTTAATATCATATTTATTTCATTTACTAATAAGTATGTTTGTATTACTTGTGCATTTTCAATTGTTAACGTTGCTTTAAATGTGCTCCGGTCCTTTTCTGTGCCATGAAGGGCAATCCATATCCAAATGGTTGATTGTTCTTGATGGCACTGAACAATGAATTTTCTTGCTCGAAAGGATATTATAAACTTATGTGAGATAAAAATCATTTTAAAGCAGAAAGTTCTGAATTTTAGTCAAGCACATTAGACCAAATAGTACAATCGTAGTTAATGTGTACTAAGCATTTTCTGTAAAATAATTATCATTAGGTTAGTGTGGGAACTTAACCGCAGATTACAGTTAGTTTCATTAATTCCATATATAACTAGAGGTCAAGGTTCCTAAAAGAATATTTTATTCATATCTGATAGTTATTCCAAACTCTGGAACAGTATTGATAATTGTGTTCCGCATAGTTTGACTTCAAGTTCGATCTGCTTCACTTCAGTTTTTTACAGCAATTTATTTGTGGGTTTATGCATTATTTATTATTATTATTTCCACATTCATATTTATAAAAAGTTTAGTTAGGAACAGGCATTACTAATAAATAATTTACGGCAAGATACGTCGTTGTAGCAACGGTTTTCAGCCCCTATACGGGCTGAAAACCGTTGCTACAACGACGTATCTTGAATTTGCGGTATCAAAAATGATATTGGGGTTGCCGTTGTGAATAACTTAACATGTAGTAACACAAGTGAGCATATAAATTCATTGTCTTCGTTCTCACGAGCATAATGGCATTGCAGAAAATATAAGGTATAGAAAATAAATAAACCAATTAAGAAATAACGCTTTGCCTTAAAAACATATATATTTTCTTTTTCTGTCATAAATCCTTTAAAATACCGCAAAAGTAATGTCATGTAATAATCTGTATACTAATTTAGAGAATAAATTGTTTTTCACTTCTAGTAATGTGGGCAAATTGAATTCTTGGCCACGTTCTAATCCATGTTTTCTACTTCAAGATGCATACTGTAGAACATTATAACTACATTTTCAGAAGCAGAAATATTCTGTACGTTTGCAGGCATAGGAAAAGAAAATTATTCTCTGATTTCGGTAGTTCATAGGTCATTAATTATTCAAGGCAGTAAGGTATAAATACAAATTGTCGTCCACGATTAAATCAAGAAACATTAAAATTATTTACAGTTCTTATTACAAAGAGCAAAATCACATTATCATAATAAATCAATAAATCTTCGTGTTTTCGAGAAAAGTTTCGAAATGCACACAAGTAGTAGAGTACTCTTTGTTTGTTTAATGTTCCTCTTAGGTGAAGCTTTGGTTCTGGGGCATACACATCCACCATCACATGGGGGAGGAAATGGTGACAAGAAAGACAACAATAAAAATGAAGTACACTCCGGATGCCAGGAAACATGTTTCAAATTCAGCACTCTGAAATCTCACAGGGCGGGTGAACGATGTACGTAAATACTATTACCATTTTATTTAATACTTGTGCATTATGTGTGAGCATTTAATGAGTTGTAGAAAAGTACCTAAAACTTAATGACTTAATTAGTTCTTCAAGGAAAATGCACAATACAGCACTTCCACCCAGTACCGGAAGAACTGTGTACCTGTTTCTTCAACCTAGGATATCACTGCTATGTGAAACATCATAATAATACTGGTAATTAAGGCAAAAATTTATAATATCCTAATTATACCTTTTTAAAGGCGAATAACAACATGACAATCACTACATATTTGCAAATTCATAAAATCCACAAATCCAATTTTCAGATCTTTCAAAGCACTAATCAAATCGTGCGAATATGTATACATTTAAATCTATAACATTTGGTTTTTAACGTAGAAAATATATTATATAAAAGTTCCGTAAATCCTTGTAATTACAGGAACAAGTACTGCTGGAACAGCATGGTCTACAACAACTGCTTCCGCAATAACTTCTACAGCAGCAGCAGGATGATTATTTACGTAGGGAGATGAAAATAACTGCCAGATAAAGAAGAATAATCAATTTTTACGAAAACCTCCTTTACATTAATTTACAAAATACAATTGCATAATTGTAAGTAATTTGAATAATCTATCTATATCACATAACTGCACTGTTGTAAACGTATAAATGTGTATGCAAATAATAATTCAACAACCACTGATAAAAGTATACGGTTTCATTTATTCCGGGTATATTAAAATTCAGATAAATATAAAGTACTTATACGTCTAATGTCATACTGAATTACGATAAATCGGTTTTTACTTTCCCTTAAATATGGCAACTAAAATCCTAAACGGGCGGGCGTCATCTGCTTGCACAGAAATTTTAGTGTGCGACTACAAATGAGTCACTGATACAGAAACTTTCTTCCTCATTTAATTAGAGCATTAATCTCATTAAAAATGCTCCAATTTCCCAAGAAATTCTGACAATAATATTAATCACGTTGTTATATTTTATTACATTTTCCACCAAAAATTAGTTACCTAGAATACAAAAAATTCTATTTAGTCTTTATTTTCGGGTTTTATGAAAATATTATCATCGATAGGGTTATTACCTCAACCTCAAACAGTTCTCCAGTAAATCCCGCCGCACCAGTGGTAACGAAAAAAACCCTTAACTCCCCCCAGGTGGAAATAAAAATCATGCTTCGGGAATTTGAGGGTTGACATGAAGACAAACGCTTGTGGAAACTATGACAGAAATCCGAGGTGTCACATCGCTACGCTGGAGAGCCCTAAAAGAGTTACTCATTAAGAATGCTATGAATAAAAATTCAAGATATGTTAAATAGATGGTTATTTATAATTGAACATGAATTTTTAAGAACTGACATTACAATTTGAAATGTCAAATCCTTAGGTAAATTGAATCTTATACGAAACATTTCAAAAAATTCAGGTATTGTTCCACGAGCTCCAATCATGAAGTCCTATTATTTCTCTTGTGTTGGTCACGGTTCTCTGGACCGTCTCCTGCATCTGCAAGTCTTTTCGCAAATTACTTGTCTTTGTCATACAGTTCAATACTCGCAAAATGCAAATGTGGCTTTCCGGCATTCGGTTTTGTTTTTTGGAAGAAGACAAACTTATCTTCGAATTCACAAACTATGTAATTAATCGATTTATTAAGTAAAAAAGTGCGAATGAGCATCTCAATGGATTCTTCACAGATGTTGAGTGAATGTTCACACACTCACACTAACTCTATTTGATTAGCATTTCAAGCAAAAATGATATTAATGTGGTCCTCGTGGGCTAACTTTAAACGAAAGGAATTAGTTATGTTATGCATTAATGTAATGTTGATGCTCATTTTGTGCTAGTTTAATAAGTTGAGATAAGACGGACGTGGACCTGGGGCAGAACCATGGTAGGGACAGTAGGGAGGTAGACTAATATGATAACATAATGTAGCATAAAATTTTTAACAATTGGATAATAGTAAAGAAATAAAGATTTAAGATCCAAAACCAAGACGAATGCTGGTTGGGACACCACAGCCTTCATCAATCAAAACACACCATGAAGCGAAGGGTCGTTTGGGAGAGAATACCAAACTCGACTGTGAACTGAAATGCAGTTGTGTTCTTTTAATCAAGACAGAAACGAAAAATGTGTACTATTATTATGACTGTTCCGGTGTCACAGTTTTTCGGGCAATAATAGCTTCATTAGTATACCTAATGCTAGAGACCTCATCGCCCTAATCTAAGCAAAATACTCCCACCGTTACATTTCTACTAACTCATTGAAAAAAACACAAACATAAACTTGGTTTGACAGTACTAAGACTACAGACTACTACTCCGACTACTCGGATTATAAACGGCAGCTGAAATGCATCAAAATGCTAAAATAAAACGAAATACATTTCGAAATATAATAATACAAATTCTGCCACAAAATTATCGTGTTTATTAAAGATAAAATTTTCAAGAAATTAATCCTTTTGCGCAGCAGATACAAGTTCAGCTTGCATTGCTGCTTTTCGGTCTTCACGTCAATTTAAATAATTATTAATATGAAGAGGGTTCTCACTTCAACATTTTCGTTCTGGCGTTTTCAGCCTTCCTCTTGTGAATGAATTCCATCAAAACACATTTTTGTTCTTAAATACATTACCTTTAACCTTCATGTATAATTGGTGGTATAAATGACGGTCGATCTTTTTTGCTTCTCTATTATTAATGAGACCATTTGTAAATATTTAAAATTTATTGGTGTTTAGGTAATGATAGATTACTATCTACCTGTATTTCTTAAGAACTCTCATTATAGTATGGCACTCTCATACTAACTAATTACTAACGCCCTGATTCGCAATATCTGAATCTTCCTGAGTTTCATCGTCATTTCCACCAGATAAAACCGAACCGGAAACACCCATTTCCAAATCATCTTTGGAGTCGGCAGGACCGATGAAAGATTCTCTTTCAACTGCTTTGGCAAGATTTCCCGGAATAGAGGATTTCATTTGCTTGGAAATTTCCTTTTTCTTTTCCATTTGAACGGCAAACAGCCGATAAAATTGTAAACTTATCACAAGTGTATTTTTGCAAGCAAAGAAAATGTTCATGTAGCTGATAATTTTGTAGTATGTTATAAGAAGCATGCGAAAAATCAAGAACGGGGCGTCCTGAAACAATGCACAAAACAAGTTGTACATAATTATTAGAACATGCAATAATGTTAAAAATGCAGTTTACAATTACTTGAAGAATAATGTTGATTGGAATTTCCCAAACATCAATAGAGCAGCAAACTTCCTTAACTTTTAAAATTCCGTCCTTGAATTTTGCTTTAGGGGGCTCGATATCACTTGTTATGCGAAACGTTCTGGCTTTCGTAGCCGTGAGCGCAAATGTAAACTGAAGAAGGCTCCATAACCAAATCGAAAGAATTAGCAAACACAGAGTTCTTTGCGATGAGATTTTGTCATCCTTGTACAAAAGAAATTATGAGACAACCTTTCGCAGTGATAAGTAAACGTTACAGTTCTGATTCTCATTGCTGAATAATTCTGATTTGTGGTATGATAAATTTCAATTATTATCAAAGTGGATTCTACAGTACTGTAATGATTGAAGGTAGTGCAAACAGTGCAATTACTTTAAAAGATTCGAAAAATTCAATGATGTCAGTTGCAGTTCCGATGTAGGCGAGAAGCAATAGTGATAATTGATCTCAAGTAAGTTCACCTTTAGGTAACATCCACCGACCGATAATAAGAATCGGCATAAGGAGTTGTTCAATGACAGTATACCACATCTCCGCATCAGGTTGAACAGGGATGTCGATTTCTATCTGAAAAGTACACAAATGTCTACAGTATGACGATAATGTAAGTTAACAAATGACTCAATGACTTTCTCCTCCTAATACGTTTCGGAAATACAGCACAATTTCAATCTCATTTTAGAACCTAAGCAAACCACTGAAAAAGAGAATTTGGTGCACCTGTATCGAAAAGCAATGAGGTATTTGCATATAAAAATGCGTAAATATATTTTTGGAGAAAATCATTGTGAATATGGGGGAAAATTGTGGTTCGATCCTGGAAGTAGCACTGCAATAAGTAATAGTGTAAGTAAACAGTAAATAGTAAAGAAAAGTTTTCACTGTGTTCTGATGAAATTTGGTTTAAAAAATCATATTTAGTCATCAATCGCGAATGTCGGCTTTGTCATTTTAGTTTCATTCAGGTGCCAAGCAATTCTATTCGTCCAGAATCCATACTGCTATGTAGTAGTACTAATCCACCCTTGCGTATCTTAACTGTGGCTTATAAGCATTTTTCGTACAGTCTAAACAGAAAAATCGAAATGTCATTTTTACCCCAAATTCGAATGTCGGAAGAGGTGTTAATTCGCTTTTGTTTGAAGGTGGTGGAGGTCCAGCAGCAGCAGCAGCAAGATTTTGTCCAGCTTGTCTGATCGCCTGTCTGAAGTTTTGATCGAATTTGTCTACTTCCAGTAACCAAATTGCAGGTACAACGCTGCATAAGTAGAAGAATACACTCGGACAGAACCTAATAAATAAAAAACGAAGATTGTATACTTAATCCAATCTTTTAACAACTTTGTTGTGGTCTCCAGCAAAGCTGTTAAAGACAAGCAAAAAGGTCGAGCTAGCGGTGGATTGGCAGTTTTAATTAATGTAAGTACTATTAATATAATTGAAGTATTTGAAAACTCTAATCTATGGTTAATAATTGTTGTAAAAGAAAAAAAATCAAATAATATATTATAGAGATGCCTATACTGAGTACTAGAATAGTGTAGGTATGAAAAAGCTATTGGCTAAAGCTAACTAGTTAGAGCGCGGCGACGTATGCAAAGCCAGCTTATGCTGAATAGAAGTCGGTGAGCGAGCGAGTGAAAAAGAAAAAGATAAGAAGCAAAGCCAATACTTAGTACATTGTATTAAGGTGTTTGTATTCATCAGTCAAGATAAGTATTTACATTTATACATTCAATGAATGAATATCGAATTGACAGAAAACCAATGCTATTACTAGAGAACATAAATAAATAGTGAAACTAACGAAACAGACAAATTTAGGCACCTACTTACATTCGTAGTTTCTAACTATTTCTAAATTAACTAAAACTAGAAATAAACCAAAATGTACTTACAGTTGACAACGCAACTCTCCGTACTTGAAACAAGTTGACTGCTGCAACCCCAAGGGGAAAAGTATAGGTAGTTAGGTAGGAGGGATGTGTCTCGTACTAATAACCAGTTGAGAGACACTAGTGAATACGTAAAACCCGTATATAGAGATGTGAGTGAGAGGACGGAGAAAAGGAGAGTGATCCTGAACAATGGGTTTCCAGAGCTTTTATAGCTTCTGAAATCCATTGTCCAGGGGAAATGGTAATTAGATGTTGATTCTTAATGACATGCTATTTTTTAACAAGATTAGCCAAAAAGTCTTATACAAGGGATCTTATGGCTAAAACATAACTTAATGTTAGTTTACATAATAAGTAAATTAATAGAATAAGAATAATAGTTAAGGATAGCATAAGTAACAATAGTGTAACAATAGGGAACTTAGAACACAAAAGCACTTTTATATAACTTCTGGTTATCTTCACACCGAAGATAACCAAATAAGACCAGCCTTAGCGCTGGACCTTATAATATTTATTGTTGTGTTTGTATACCTAAATCAAAAAACAGATGTTAATCTAACATTGTCCTTACTAGAAGAAAGTATTTTTGAAATGGAATGTAAGTACACTAATAATGCAAAAATTCTGTTAGGAGGTAACTTTAATTCACGAATAGGTTTGGGAGGCAGTTGCAGCACTGAAATCTGTGAAGGTACAAATGTAAGGGAAATTAGAAAATCACAAGATACAAAACTGGACGTAAGAGGCAAGTCTTTACTAAAATGGTTAGAAAAAATGAATTTTGTTGTTGTAAATGGTAGAACTAAATCCGATTCTCTGGGAGCTTACACTTTTGTTGCCTCCCAAGGTAAAATCGTAAACGACTTAGTGTGTGTCAACAATAACTTTAGAGCAAATATAATTGATTTTAAAGTTATTGATGACATCGGGCTGTCGGATCATAATATATGTCAAATATGTATTCAAGGCTGTCTCCAAAATGTACAAGCTGAAATACAAATACCTGTACTAAAGAAGGCATTTTTCTGGGATAAAAATAGTCTACAACAATACTCGTATTTCAATTAATGCACTGATCTTTAAAAAAATCTAAGTCTAGGTTTTTCCAAAGATGATGTAGGCTTCTTTGGTGAAAAAAAAGTCTGGCAAAAATCCACTCGAACTCGAACTTTTTCAATAAGGTCAATTTATTTTGTTCATTTATATAGGAACCTGGTTTCGTAACAACTTCTTCAGCCTAAATAAATGAAATTACAATTTAATTAGTGTCTTAAATATAACATAATTTGGTTTTCTTCAGTATTTCAATGTGTATTTTTATGCCATTAGTGAGTGAGTAAAAGTTACATTAGTATATTAATACATTGCTCTAACAGTACAAATTTGTTCTTAAACCTTACCTATGTATGAACTAACAGTCATGCTGTTTATTGGTGTTCATCTTTTGAGAAAATAAATGGATAATTAGATAATTTTCATTGTTTAAAATTTGGATTATACTGCCAATCGAAAAATTTTATAAGTAATTTGAGTCAATGTGATTACTAATTTAAATTTCGCGGTTAAACAAGGTCATTTGGAAATTATATTTTCACATCCTCCGCAGAATATAACTTTATAGTGTTATTTCTGTGAAGAGTGTTTGTTTCTTAAAATTACTTTGTAAACTGTTTTAAATTATTTACTTTTTTGTAGGATATTGTCATATTTGTGTCCCTAGTTACATTTTTATATAGAATATTATCACATTTCAACAGTTCGTCCTTTAAAAACGATTTAACTGTTTTACCGTAAGCCATAATTGAATCATAGAAAGGTAATACCAGATATGTAACAGAATCGGTAGATTTCATTTCAACCTTATTAACAATTATATTACTTTTGTCTATAATATGAGGATCGTTGAGGCTTAAGGTTTTAATAAGTAATTTACCTTTTGGAATTAAAAGTTTATTTCTATCAACAAGTAACAATTTTTTAATTGTTGACAGAAGTATCTTTTCAGGGTAGCATCTTTCTTTGAATTTATTAAACATAATCTTTAATTCTGACTTTCTGTCTTCTTTCAGTGAACATGATTTAATTATTCTCAAGCCCTGAGAATAAGGAAGGGAATTTTTTAAATGTGCAGGTGTATTAGAGAAATAATGCAAGTATTGGTGTTTGGTCATCGGTTTCTTATACAATTTTGTTATAATATTATTATTTGTAGTAATACTTATTTCTAGATCCAGAAATGTAATCTTGCTTTCTGAAAAAGTGTATGTAAATTCTAAATATTCATGAGTGCACAGTTCCTTTAACCATGCTGTCATGTCATCAATTTTACCACTTTTTACAATTAAGAAAATATCGTCAAGAAATCTCTTTTTGAAAAAAATAAATTCTTGCATTTTTGAAAACATTACTTTAAGTTCTTCATAAACTACAATATTTGCAATACAACATGATGCAGAGCCCCCCATCTGTATGCCACGATGTTGAAAATAAAAATCTTTCTCGGATTTTACATAGTTGTAATCCAAGCTAAGATCCAGTAGCGTTTTAAATTGACTCAATTCTACTTTTAGTGGTAACTCACAATCTTCTTTGTGTAGAGCAAAATATTTACAACATATGTTTTTACACTGTTTTCCTAATAAACTAGTGTAGAGAGATACAATATCTATTGTTACAAGAGTGTATTTTTCTAATGGGTTTAAATTCAGGTTGTTAAGAAGAATGATAAAATGGGTCGAATCAAGTAATAAATCTGGAATGTGTAACATTATTGGCTTTAACAAATGATCTAAGAGTTGGCTAATTGGCTTATTAAAAGTCGAAATTGTACTTGAAATTGGCCTTCCTTTTGGAAAGTCAATGAATTCTTTGTGTATTTTTGGTAGAATGTAGAAATTTGCCGGCTCAGGGTTTTTTGGGATTAATTGTGAAATATTAATTTTGGGGTTGAAAGTTTTTTCAAAGCACTTGATTTTGTCTAAGAACTCAAGGTAAGAATAATGAAAATGTGCCTTGGTAGTAGGAAAATAAATGTTAAACTCTTTCAGAATGGTCTGCAATAAACACGGAGGAGACAGCTTCGAATGATGTAAATTCTATGTATAATTATATTAAATCTGGAATAGAATATTCAGCCGAAAAATGTAATATGTTAAAATCGGTTCCTGTTCTGAAGGTTACCAATATAAAAAATCAAATCTGGTTTGACTATGAATGTAAAATAAAAAAGAAAGAATACCTATTAGCTAGAAGAAAGTGTAGGAAAGCAAACTTTCATCCTGATTTATTTGATAAAGCAAATATCATTAAAAAGGAACTGAAACTACTTTGTGCTTCAAAAAAGTCAATACATGAGTCTGATGTTAAACTGAAATTGTCTAACTTACAGGACAACACTTCCTTTTGGAAATGTGCTAATAATTTCAGGCCCAAATCTTCTCAAGACAACATCATTGGAAAACACGAGTGGGAAAAATTCTATAATGAAGTAATGCCGCAAGTTAATAACCATGTTTTCATCCCCATACCTAGAGAAGTGGAAGAGTTGGATAAAGATATTCTTATGGACGAAATAGATGTATCAGCTGCGCAACTCAAAAACAACAAATGCCCTGGCACACATGGAATAAAAAATGAATTCTTGAAAAACCTGAACATTGAAATGAAAGAAAAGGTTCGTAGTTTATTTAACAAAGTTATGACAGATGAGCAAATGCCTGATAAATGGTCAGAAATTGAGGTTGCGCTGTTAAAGAAAGGGGACCCTGAAAACCCACGGAATTACAGAGAAATCTCTCTTCTGAACACAAAGTTGAAATGGTTTACAATAATTGTTGTGGCTAGGTTAACACTGTGGGCGGATAGTAACTCTGTTATCCCTGAAGCCCAGGGGGGTTTTCGAAAGAACAGAGGGTGCGATGACCACATTTTTACACTCAATGGAATAATTCAGTATAAGTTAAAATACTTAAATGCGAATGTATACGCGGCATTTGTAGATTTTGAACGCGCATTTAATTCGGTGACATTAAACCTCTTGTGGGCAACCCTAGAAAAGGTCGGAGTGAGTAGTAAGGTTATAGGTATATTGCAATCCCTGTATAGTAAAGCTAGAATGAAAATTCGGACGACTGAGGGCCATACTGACAGCATAACGGTATCCCAGGGTTTATTGCAAGGGGAGGTGACCTCGCCACTACTTTTTTCTTTATATATTCACGATTTGGAGACTTTTTTTGAAAATACCTTACTTTCAAAAGTAGGCATGGGGGGTAATAGTGGCGTGCACATCCTCATGTACGCTGATGATCTGGTGGTCCTTGCCTCATCCCCAAGCCTTGCAATTAAAACTTAATTTATTGAAAAAATATTGTGACAATAAAAAGCTGGTAGTTGGTGCCTCAGCCTTGCAATTAAAACTTAATTTATTGAAAAAATATTGTGACAATAAAAAGTTGGTAGTTAATATTTCTAAAACAAAAATAATGATCTTTAACAAGCTGGGACATCTCATAAAGAGAAATAAGTTTTTCTTTGGGGATGCAACGCTAGAAATAGTGAGCACATTTACATACTTAGGTGTTGTATTTGCACCTTCCGGTTTATTTAGGAAAGCTGCATTAGATTTTTGCAGAAGAGCTACCACAAAATTAGGAATTGTCTGGTCAATCACTACCAAATCTAAAATGGATAGTTGGGACTCCAGATTACGCATTTTTGACTCAATATGCCAATCTACCCTCCTATACAGCAGCTCAATTTGGGGTTTGGCTTACGAATCCACAATTGAGAGTGTTCAGCTTCGGTTTCTAAAAAACCTTCTAAAATTACCAATGAACACTTCCGATTATGCTGTCAGACTGGAAACCGGTAGGTGTAAAACCTTCGTGCACATTTTTAAATTCGCCTTGCGAATTTGGAAAAAAATCTTAAAAATGGAAAACAATCGTTATCCACGTATTATATTTAATACATTACTACAGCAAGATGATCTTTACAATAGTGAAGATAAATATAACTGGGTATCCCTCCTAAGGTGCACCATAGAAAGTATTGGGTTTGGGTTTGTTTGGTACTCTCAATCGGAAGAGCTTATAGATAAACACTATGAAGATATGGCAATTCGGTTAATTGACATGCAGAGGCAAACTGATCTAGAAAAAAAAGCAAATTGTACATCATGTGTTATTTTTAAAGATTTAAAGTGTGATGGAGTTATGCCTCAACCTTATTTGTTATTCAGATTGCCTCTGGATAAATTTCGTGTACTAAGCCAAATAAGATTATTTAATAAGCACTCCCCAAGAATAATAGTACATGGTATAAAATACGATCTAAAAATAAAAGAATTATGCACAATATGTCTCAACTCTGCAAACGAATATGAAAGTATTATGCACATTTTGTTTAATTGTCTAATCTATAAGCCTATACGGCAATCTGTTTGGTTGACTAGCCTTAATAATTTGGGTGCACATGACTTTCATACTCTCTTTGAGGTGAATAACAAAGAAAAGTTGCTAAATATTTATAAGTATTTTTCAAGGGTCCTGAAACTGCGGTCCTGGGTTCTTAATGAGTAATATGAGTAATAATTAAAAGTTATAAACTGCCAATCCTCCTTTCGTCACCAATACTATAATTTTAAGTTAACATGTTAAAAAGTAATTACTATATTGTTAAACAATCAATTCATATCTGTAATATGTTATTATACAAAATTAATTTAATATTATTTAGCAATATTGAAATTTGAAACGGGTAATATTAATCTTGTGTAATGAATGTTAATTCAAGAAGCACAATAAAGTTCTATTCTATTCTATTCTATTCTACTTAATCCAATCATGTACGTGTTGTTGTGTTATCATACCTACATATATAATGATATTTAGCTCTAAAGCAATAAACAACTACTTTGACGCATATTATGAACTAAATTGAGAGAGGAGTGAGAGGACTGAATGTTGAAACCTCAGAGGAAGCTAAGATTTCACTTTGGCACAAAAATGCTTAGATTATGTCAGTATGTAAACTGTAACAAAACACATCCATAAATCAATACTAATACGTCATGTGTCATAACTTTGAAATGAAAGTGACAACTACTATGCTATCTGCTTGCAAAAAATACAGTTAAATGAGAAAGCATTTTTAGCTGTGCAATCCACATTATTTAGTAGTAGATTTACATTTAAGATTCTTAGTTCGTTAAATAAAATCGAATAATTAACGAAAGAGCTAATCGTAGCCGAATTGTAATTAGTACCGATATGTAATTAGAAAATAAAAAGTTCCCAAAACTAGAATTTTAAAAGTTGGAATATTCTATTTTGACTGTAATTTTACATGCATAACTGTAAATACCGAATTACCGAATGTTCTTAATTTCAGTAAATACTCCATGTTGATCCCCTAATCGTTATCCACTATTAAGTAATCTTTTTCAAGAATACATGCAGTTAGGAAGTTCTTGCTATTACAGGATTTAGCTAGGATTACGTTTTAGTGTTCTTTCCTGAGTCCATATAATATACTTTACATTTAATTGCATATTGCATTACGCCACAACAAAACCAAAACCAGATGTCTCAAAATGTAAAATCTGGTGTTTTGGCAAAAGCAAAGCATATTATGGTAAAAGACTTGTCAAGCATAATGAAATATTACACTAAATTAATTAATCAGCACACAATGGAAAACCTCATTGACAAAAATTCAATAACTAAAGATTTAGCTCACCATTTCCACTTTTGATTTTTTTTAATCGTCAGCGTGAACACTCCTTCAAAAGTCAAGGCAAGAATTGAGGCAGCTAAGTACCAATAATAAGGATCTCTCTTGATAGACGTCACAAGCCAAATGGCACTGAATCCATGAGCAGCAAATATGACTCGTGTTAGAATCGCCTTTACTATTACAATGACTTTTGCCATTCTTCCATAAAGCCAATTGTTTCCTCAAACTTGTAGTGTGACAAGTGTGTCCATAAGAGAATTTGGGACTTTCACTTCTTACATACCTGGATAGATGTATGAAAAGAAAATGCACTGAATAAAATGAAGAATGTCTCATTTTATCAATGTGAACACAATTTCCTGTACTTATGCTTATCTACTACACGAACTTAATATTCGAGAACTTTTAGCTAAACGTTAGTTTTTCACCATTCTGAATAGAAACCAAGAAATATAATTGGTATGGTGTTGTTACCTTTCTGCTACGTTGTTACTTATGAAAGATTTGGTTCTGTGTCAAACCACAGAGCATCAAAGCATCATCGAAGACTTGCTAAAATCTTCTTATGGAATGTATAAATAGATGCGTTCTCCGCACATGCCTTTTCCTACAATCCATAACGTAATCTTTATGTAGCTTTAGTAGGCAATTCCATTTGCGAATCCTGAAAACCTAATCATATTAGGCTTATAAGTTACCGGCTATGCAGTCTACTGCCGCAACACAGCCTACTCTACAACCACTAACCAGTACATTTCTCTTCTCTGCAAAGACAGCTAGCTAATGTTTTATAAATAAAACTTGTGTTTTATTCGGTTCCGAATGTTCTGTATATAACCCGTGTGTGGTTATTGGTTATATGTGGCCCCTGCATCAGACGTTGAAATGATGAAATAAGGCAGAGCGATGGAGTCTTGAAAGGAAAGATGAGTTTATTCAAGCCAAATTAAATGAAAATTTACAGTGGGTTTATATACTACAATATTAACCAAATTAGGTACTTAAAACTAGTCCTAGGCAGTTAAGATGGGTTATGTAACTAGTCGTTGGCAAATACAATATAAGTTATATAATTGGGTGTGGTTACTTTAGGTTTAATTGACCGTTAACATGAAGATGCAATTATATTAACTATTTTTTAGCAGGTATTGGGGTGGTCATTGTGGTTAGCGTCTGGGGCCTAGCAACGAGCAACTTCTTCCAAACGGAAACCCGAATGAAATTAATCCGTGTAATGTTCACATTTCGGTCATTTACTATTAGGAAACATTGATTTCACTTTAATTACTGCACAATTTCACTAATTAATTACAGTCAATTCAAACAGTGATCGTACACGATTATTACAATTTCACATGAAAATTTAGTGCTAGGAGTATTCAATATCTTTTATCATTGTAATTAAATATTTATTGCATAATAATATGCATTAATATTTTATTGTATTCCAAGCTTATGGCTCACCATTGTCATCTTTAATTCATCATTGCGTTTATGACAAGGCAATACTTCTTTCATTACAATGACATACGTTCAATAGCAATTTAACATATTTCAGGAATCCATAGAAAATTGGAAGTCAGTAGGTACATTTATTCTTGCTAGTTCACATTTCTTAGCGGATTCTCTTTCATCACATACATTGGTTGAACTAAAGCAATGGGGAGTATTTAAATGGACCTCATAATTAATCACTTTGCCTCGAGAAAATAAATCACTTTGCCTCATATAAATGCATTTACCTCATGAATATTTATGTCGCCTCAAGTTTCAATCTCTCAATACTGATAATATACCGTTGCCTCAAGTTTTAGTACAAAATGCTCATATTTAGTACAAAAACCTCAATTAAAAATGACGCTCAAAAAGTTGTACAAAATCCTCAACAAATAATCACTTTAACTCAACTTTATGTAAAACAAGAAACGTTATTTATTTACCAAATAAGAAATTATTGAAATGCTGTGTTAATAAAAAGAAAGTTTTCATAGTTTATATGATATAGATATTATGTATGAAGCATGAAATGTTAGTCAGTTACTAAAGAACTAACGCTGATTTAGCTTTACCAACTCATTGCTTAATACTAGTATTTAAATGTGCAATACAGTAATACATGCAAATGTGGGTTTTTTGTAGAGTATATAGCTAATTAATTACCTACAAAGTAGCAAAAGCACACGTAAAGGACGAAAATATGTACGTATATCGAAATAGATATACGATATACGTTTTCACGAACAATGGTGTTCGTGAAAACTTCAAATGCAAAAACCCCCATTGCTACTCCTTGATGTACTTGCTGTACGAAAGTGATTCAACAAAAGTTAATCAGTTTGTGAACGGAGAAAACCATGACCTTTGGAATACCTCGTACCATAAAAAAGAAATTAAAGCTCTCCATGATTGTGGCTACAACCCTAAACGCATCTTAGCAGAACTTCGTCTAAAAGACATGGAAATTCCTTACATTCAGCTAACTACTTATCTTTCAAGAATCCGCAGACAAAAATACGGACCACGTAACATTTCTTTAGGAGATCTTGTCAATTACTGCAAGGAGAAGGAAAATACTCCAGAGAATATTGACGAAGCGTTTGTTTCTAATTACGTGTACCATGTTGGCGATGGAAATGCAGATCCATTTTTTAGAATAATGTTTACTACAAGAAGGCTATTAAAATACGCCACATATTCTGAAAACATACATACCTCCTAGGCATACCTGATATCCATATCCAATACAAATTTTCGTAACTGTAATGCATTATCATGGTTATGTATTACCTTTGATTTAAATTACATATATAACATGACTGATTTCTACTAGACATCTACTAACGTATTGTACATTTAAATACTACTATTACTATTTCATGCTTCATACATAATATCTATATCATATAAACTATGAAAACTTTCTTTTTGTTAACACAGCATTTCAATAATTTCTTATTTGGTAAATTAATAACGTTTCTTGTTTTACATAAAGTTGAGTTAAAGTGATTATTTGTTGAGGATTTTGTACAACTTTTTGAGGTTCATTTTTAATTGAGGTTATTGTACTAAATATGAGCATTTTGTACTAAAACTTGAGGCAACGGTATATTATCAGTATTGAGAGATTGAAACTTGAGGCGACATAAATATTCATGAGGTAAATGCATTTATATGAGGCAAAGTGATTTATTTTCTCGAGGCAAAGTGATTAATTATGAGGTCCATTTAAATGACAGCCTAAAGCAATCACCATGTGTTCTATCCCTAAACACGTTATCTTGTGACTGATAATAACTGTGCATTCCATTGTCTCTCCAAAACGTCGTCATAATTGAAGAACCGAAAAATGCAGACTGATTATTAATGAATTCCTAACTCATAATAATATTGTCCCCGAATTTATTTGAATTAAGTGTTTTTTGAACTTGATAGCAAGCAATACAAACAAAGTTTTCAATCTCAACGGATGTATGCTAATTATATACAAAGCTGGAATTTTTCCCAAAATGTTGTTTAGTGTAAAATTGGACAGCTACACTGTATTGCAAAGTAGTTATGCTTATCTACTACACGAACTTAATGAACTGTATGCACCCAAGGTTAGTATATATTGTTATGGGGATGAAGGTTTGGACAATTGAAAATATTTTCTTCATAAATGAAATGTGACGTCGCTGTGAAACAAATTTCTAAAGTAGTCTGCCACAGACCACCTTGGTTAACACTTCTCTCTATTTTTAAAAGAAGCTAAAGTAATAAAAGATTAAGAAATAACATTTGTTTGTCATACTGATTTTTCTTGATTGTCTAAGGAAGGGCAACAATGTGTAAAAGTATCAGCAAAATCGCAGGTGAAGGGGCTTGGGAATTCTGGTAATGACTGGACAACGAAAACTAATGAGAATGTGACTCCGCTTTTCAGAACTTTGGCAACGACAATTTTGATAAAGAAAAAAAGATGGCCGCCGGTAGGCAAGGAACCAATAAAACAATTTATTTCACAATTATTTTCAGCCAATAGAAGGCAAGAAAACTTTGCCCTTCCAGTCATCTCTGCGCGACAAGCTTTAAAGGCACTGTATAATCAAAAGTCAAGTTACATGAAATTTACATAGAACTTTTCTGCTAAATGCAATAATTTATGTGATTCAAAGCTTATACTTATTTTCTTTAAAAAATCATTTTAATTATAGGAATAAGGTAACGAAACAACGAAGTGCAAGTATCGGGATGTTAATATTATACTACATTATATCTCTGTCAATTTATACATCGTTTTAGAACATACATAAGTAGTCCAGTATTGCGTGTCCTACATTTGAACTCAAAACCAATTCAGATAGCCAACTCAAAGTATGACTCATTTAATTCATTCAGTATCGCTTCTACCTATAGTACTATTATCATACTTATGTAAAGACGAATTATAAGCAAACACTGGTATTATGCACGATGCATATAGCTATGAAGAATATAAAGCCTTTAAAGATAACTAGAATTTAGGTTTGTTTACGTACCACAATGTACACATAGTATATTTTGTATGATGACGATTAGTTACGTCATACTTTGTATATATCATTACAGTGCACATTAATGTACACGTATTCAACAAGATTTAATGATGCAATACAATGTAACATTATGCTACTGCACTGTACTGCTATGTTTTGGTCTTGGGAAGGTGAATGCTAGAAGCTTGTAGAAGTTTGTACCAAGTTCACGAAGCATTCTCAATGGTGACTCATCCCAAGCGGCTCAATGTTATTGATAACACAAACGTTCCTTTCTGTTGCCTATGCAGTTTGCACTGTAAGAGTCTCACTCTCGATACGAAATGCAATGCCCTCATTGCACATTTCTCTAGCAAACACACGTATTCAATGCGATCTTACGATTTATCATGATTTTGCAGATTTTTGCATCCTTTAAATACTAGATGTTCATGCGTTTGTTAACCAGTCAAGCTTTAACTCTTAAAGACAAACCACGTCTCAGAACACAGTTCTAAACCCTACAATTGCTTACTACAGCTATATTTACAATCATAATCCACGTTTATTTCTCAAAACGCCAAAACATTTTACATAAACAACCCGACCAAATTTACAATAATTAAAAACTCATTTTCAAATTGTCAATTGTTATACTATTGCAAGATGGATAACTCCCAGTCTACACAGAAACCTCAATTTCAACAATCTGCAAGTGCAGAAACAGTTTTTACCCACCAAATGGAACACCGAGGGGTGACTTGTGACGTTTGCGAAACTAAGATTTGCGGATTTAGATACAAGTGCACCCAATGTCCTAATTTTGATTTGTGTCACTCCTGCGAAAGCAAAGGTACATTTTTTAGTTATTTGCATTTTTAGGAATATTTACTTTACAATTTATTCTTCATTATTAATTGTAATAATATTTAGCTCTAAAACTAATTTATTTTCTTATATTAATAATAGGACACCATCCTGGACACATCATGATGAGGATTTCTTTCCCGGAACAATCCATGGATACTAATGTAAGTTTTATGACATGGAAAACATTAATTTTGAAATATTTGAACTCAAAATAGAAAACTTATCTCATTAATATATCTTTACTAAAAATAATTACTCATTTTATTTTGCAATATTCAGCACCCTTTCAACAACGGTGCCCATGAGTCGTTTCCGTTCAGAAGGAGATGTTCTCTAGGAGATCGCAGAAGATTCAGGTGCGGAAGGAATATGTGGGACACAGTCTTCAGAGATGTTTCCGAGCGTTATGCTAATTACTACACAGCCGAACCAAAGACCACTGCTACTGATTCTGGAAACGCAAAGGCAGAAAACTCAACCCCGGAATCTCCAATTGACTTGGCTGCAGCATCTTTACAAATTCAGGAACTTCTTAATGCTTGGGGTGTGTAAATTTTCTTTGATATTCCTCGCCATTAACACAAGTATGATATAATTTATATAATGAATAACTGATTTTCTATTTACTCTTTTAGGAATACCAGTAAATGTTGCAGAGTTGTGTTCTCAATATGGAATTCCAGTTCAGACACCAAATGGAAATTCGTCTGCTCCACAAACCGAGGGAAAGGATACCACTGAAACCAAAAAGGCTGAAGGTATGCAACATTCCGGAACTGCACCCCCTCAACCCACTGCAGGAAATACAACCGAAACTGGCAATACGTCACCCTTGTTCAATCTTCTGAGTAATGCTCTACAAAGTCCACAAGTTCAGCAGATAATCCAAGGAGTTGCAACTGCAGCTGAAAATGCTACAAAAAATATTTCCCCATCGACAAGCACACAAGCACCAACGTGGACAGATATTTTCCATCAATTCAATGCCAACACTACTACATCGGCTGCAACCGAAGCTGCTACTAAAAAACAACAGGACGATATCAACACGTCAACTTTGAATCAGCTTCTAAGTATGGGATTTACAAATGAAGATGACTGGTTGGCTAGACTCGTCATTGCTAAGAAGGGGAACTTGGAAGCTGTTCTCAATTCATTGTCACCTCCCACTCCTTCCAAATAATACATTCACCTTCTAAATATCAAAAAAATGTATAAAAATCAAACTTAATTATAACTTTTAGGTTACAAAATTCAGTTCATGAATATTAGAAATGTTATTTAGTGGTTTAATTTGTATAACTTTAAAAACAATGTCACCTATGTCGTTTTAAATTTCAATAAAAACATTTAAAACCCAAATCAAAAGTTTATCCAAGTTTACTTTTGCAACTAGTTAACCTATGCATATGCATAAACCTAATAGATTGCTAAATTCGTAACTTAATATAAAACCCATCCTTCATATAATAAAAAAATGTGCAAATTAATGTCATAATTCTGATTTTCGCTACCCTCCATAAAGAATTGAATAGGAATTGCACTCAACGAGAAAGCTTTATAAAAACCAGTTTTAAAATTGCCTAAACCGCATGCTGTCAACTATAAACTTTGATTATGGCAGATAAAAAATGTTCTACAGTAATATGGATAGCAATTTTGCAACAGAAAAAACACTAAAATTAGATACATGCATGGTAATATTTGCAACAATGCACTTATTTATTTGAACATTATTTAATTTTTTACACAACAACATATAAATTTTGAAAACAATCCAACAATTTTTAGAAAAGCATGGCTAAAAGCTAAAATTCATTATTATTTACGAGTCATTAAATTTGTACTTGATACTAATGGTGGAATACATGAAACAAGAATACAGTATTTTATGTGGTTAAATTAATTCATTAATTGTAAGTACGGCAATGATTACGGACTATTTCCAAATATTTGAATGACAGTACTAACAAATTACCTACAAAGTCTTACCTATTAATACTAGTTCTTCCCTGATAACTTGATAAGTATAGTATGAATCACATAAGGTTCCATCTTGATCCTGTCGTTGGATCATTTGTACATTATCCGCAGCAATTGATTTAAAAATTATTTATGCGTGTCAAGGTAGTCTACGATTCCCAGAACTCCAGATGGTTTTACGGGTTGACGATGAGTTAGTGGGTACGACTAATGATATTTATAACAAAAATATTTAACCAAATTAATCAACATTTTTGTAATTGCATTATTCCACATTTCCTCATATTATTAATTCCTATTAGTGCGTGATTTTATCTAAAAATTAGTATCACTGAATTATCACCACCTCGATCTCTCTTGATTCTTCCAAAAATTCATTCTATCAATTCGAATCAGACTTTCTGCAGAGAAATAAGTGTCCCATCTGCATCTTATTGAGTATAACTCTTGCATTTGCTGAGTGGTAGCCTGAAACAACAACGCAAAAATTTGAAAACGAACTTAACGGAAGAAAACCTCGGTAATAATTCTGGTAATGGTTACTTATTTTTTACAAACAAATATTCACTAATATCAGACAAATTTTAAATTTTAAACTCACCATTTGAACAACCTTTCTAAAAACATCTGTTTTAGGATTGGACAGCATGTCTTCAAATCTGCTGCAAAATTGTCGTTTGGCACAGCATCTTAAATCGTAATTTACAGTCTCCATTGCCATAATCACATGCATTAAATAGAGTAGAGTCATCCTCTTAATAAAGTCCATGCGTCCCAACTGCAACAGCAACAACGCAAAATTAATTATGTATATACTAAAATTATATGATTTTAGGGCTCATTCGAACATCAATAGGTGATTTCATAATACAAAAAGGAATCCTTTTGTATTTGAATGAATAACAATATTAATATTAATACTGCAGCGAATAATGGAAACAAAATCTTAATACACTTACCATTCTTGTGCTGAAAACTCCTTCTAAGCTAATAACAACTTCTATGCCAAATTTGTGAGCCAACAAAACGGCATATTTTCCAGTGTGAACAATTAAACTTCTGGGAGGTGTGGTTTGCCAAGCGTCAATTTTTTCGGTAAACTGAGACACATGCCAGTTTGCATCTTTATTTTGAGTTGCTTCTAATAGCCTTTTAAAATTATTCTGATCTTGCGTACCTATTTGAAAGCTGGGCATGTTGTATGGAGTGTTTTCCAGGGTAAAATCCAAGTATTTGGTATCTATTTGAAAGGTTAGATAAAAAAAGTTACTAGTGCAAAGAATGATGGACAATTAATTGGGATCGGATCCTCAAATGATAAAAAATAATTTTCCCTTTAAAAATTAATTCCGTTTAGAAAACCGATACTTAAGATATAGAATTTTAATAATTTTATATTACCATTTTGAGACACCTTTGAATCAGAAGTTCCAGACATTTTAGCTTTCTTATTGTTGCTACTGAAATTATTGTTGCTTTGACGGCTTCGAAATCTTTCTTTTTCTTTCTTATTTTGGACAGAAATACGCCTGGTAGCTGTAATATACATACATGAGGTAAAATAATCTCCATTGAAATCCTGTTATTATTACCACTACTAACTTAGTAGTACTAAGTGAGAACGTACCGTTCACAGTTGACCTATATGGAAACCTTTGACTGGTAGTTCCAGAATTTCTATTGTTCAATATCGTCGGAATGTTACTCTCATGTCCAATCTCTTGACCTATGTTTGAAGGCTGTTCCGTATTGAAATTATCACTAAAACCATTGTGATTTTGTAACGGATTTTGCATTGTAAAAGGATTTTGAAAATCTTGTGGAGGCATTTGTTGTTGATCCATGAAAAACGCATCTGCCAATAAAAATATAAAACAAAAGATTAAATTCAGTGAATCACTTTCACTACAACCCAAGAGTTACATTAAATTAATGCTATTAAAATACGTGATGGAGTAGATTGAAGAATAACTGGAATTGCTGGGATTGCTGTTGAATTTGCAGCACTGGCGACAAAAGAATAAAAATATTGATTATTTCCATTTGATTGGTTTGTGCCATAATTTTGGTTGCTGCCGGTAAATCCATAATTAAAATTAAAATAATTATTGTAACTCATATTTAAACTATTTCCAAACTCGCCAAACTAAAGATAACTTTCTTGACTTGTTGACTTTTGATAAACGAAATTAGGTATTCAAAATTGATATTTTTGTCGAAAACGTTCCTCTTCAATCGCTAATCTAATTAATAATAAATACGATGCAATATTTGCAAATGGCACGAATGCAAAGGTGCAAAAAAGTTCAAGTTTTTGACTAAGAGAATTCGAGAGAAATGAAATGATTTGTTTACGTTCGTACACGAATACAAATCATATTTGATGCCAGATTTGATGACTCACAGCATTGATAGTGTCGTCATCAAGGATAATGTAACCATGATGATACTCCTTTAAGGTTATCTCAAGCGAGAATTTTTAATTCCAACATTTCAATTTTTCTGTATTATTTGCTAGTTGCGTGTGTTTTCAGATTCCCATTTCTATTGTTTAGTACACCCTCTGGTACCAAATTCCCCTAATTTAGTTCCAGAACGAAAAAGTTTGAAATTACAAATTTTTGCTTGAGGCAACCTTATAGGAGAATCATCATGATACCAACAACCTTGGTCATAATAGTATTTATTTCTCTGAACCAATAAAATCTCAGGTTATAGTTCTTACCTGATACGGATAATCTTTATGGGTTGTTTCTCTGCTTTTGGACACAATGAAAAATGGACCGCTTTTTGATTTTCAGCCAAAAATGATTTTTGTCGTCTAAATATGGTGCCTCTGCAATTTTACTGTCCTTATTCTTTTGGGTCTTCGTAATTGATTTTATTCTAGTCATTTTGCTTGTGTGGAAGTAGATATAACAGTAAGTAATTTGCCAGTTCCTCTAAGAATTGACAATGCAAATGTCGGACCGGAAGAAATTTTGATCTTTCTGAAGTTTCCAATTGAAGCAGCGTTTATTCTACATGATAATCGAAATTTATTTAATAGGCGATATTCTCTTGGACTATTTTCATAGACAAGGAAGGCGTTTCTTTTCCAAGAGGCAATGCAACTTCTGGATGATTGGTGAATTAATCCAAATGCATAAAGGTATACAGTCCAAGTAATTGAACAACCGAAAGAGAAAAAGATAATGACGGCACATTCCGTAACATCCATCCTGTCGTAGAATTTGATGAATATACAGTTAGAAGTTACTACAAGTCTGGTCATTAGTGTGTGTATGGGCATTATTATTTCTCGGCAACATTCGTCAAGTATTTGACAGAAACATGTGCTTAGTCTCTGAATTCTGAAAATTTTGGACATATTTAAATGTGGCCGCTGATATTTTCTAAGTTGAGCATAAGATTTAAATTTGGCAAATCTGAAAGACAAAATATGTTTAAAAATAGAAAAACTATGGTTTGTATATAAAATTATTGACTTTTTCAGTAAAACATTGAAAATAATGCAAAAGAACTGCACCCTAAGTTTTCACATTGTTACCTTATTGATTTAGCAGTATTCATCAAAAATATACTGCCCGACAGTTTTAAGACAAAGTAGAGTTGAGCTAGTCCAATCATACCAGTAGTTAAAATAAAGATGTATGCGGTCAGAGTAAACTTGAGAGGTAGATAGTGGTAGTGGTATGGTAGGGGATGCAAAATACAGAGGGTGGAAACAACTTATGCGACCACGTTAGTTTTTAATGTTTTTAAGGTCTGTCTATTGTTGCAAACAAGTGGACTATATATTGTTGATTAGCAACTCTTTTCTGAGTTGTGTAGAGAAAATATTGTGGTGGAATTTAGAAATGCGAGCCAAGGGCCCCTTTGAAGTTAAAGAGCTCATGAGCATGTTTTCCGAAGATGTTTCTAGTCAAAAACAAATTGTTACGCAGGTGAAAACAGCAAGGAATGCCATTAATAACACTGTCGCACTTAGTATTCTTCAATTCAACGGAATTAGACAACAAGGAAAGGCGATAGTACATTTTACACTTCCAAACGTGGATAACTAGAAAATCAGAAATTCTGACTTTCTAAAGAAATTCCATAATATGACAGACAAGAAATACATAAAAAGTGTTATACATATTTCTAAACAATGAAATACATTCCATACGATCGTTAGAAAAAAGATTTGGGCAAGATATTTTAAAAAAACTCAAAAAACCATGAGCAGAAACTTTCGGCTATTAAAAATGATTGCACAAATGCAAGAAAGGTGTACGTAGGTCTTTCTTCGGTTGAAAAGTGGGAATAAATGGTCTCATTAGACGAGAAACTCATCGAGGTTGACGACTGTAATGGCAAAATAAAATTCTGTCATGTAGAAAAAGAAATGACGTACTAGAAAGATGGGTCTGTCAAACCAGAGAAAGCAATGGAAAGCAAATTAGGGTTGAAAGACTAATCAGTGCTAAAGGAGTCTTTTCTCCGACGAAAATACATAGACATACAAAAATACACACCAAGGCATACCTTCACACTGTTTTAAAACCTACAAAGGAAAAGTATGTCCCAAAGCTGTATCATGGGGAGGAAGAAAAAGTGTTTATTCTGCATAACAAGAGATTCAGTCGCACTGCTCATAAAATTGAACAATACACTAATAAGCAAAATGAAATTAACGAAATAAAAGTTGCAGCGAATCAAGTTGTTCTTGCTCAGTCTTTAGAGGTATCTACTTTGGATTGCTAAGTCTTTGGCTTCCTAAAAGAGAGGGCATTGTAAACGCAAATTACAACTTTAGGATGCCTTCGGAAAGTTTAAAACAGTGCGTTGATCATTCTGGATGCTGTCATTCTCAGCAAAGTACACCAAAGTTAGAAAAGTAGGTACTGGGTTGTAGCTAAGAATTAGGGCTATCACCTAGCCAACAAAACTTGTACTACTAACAAAACTTTTCTTGATTGCGAAACCATAAAACAAATGCCTGCAGTTGGCATTGCAAGTAATACAAAACAGGCAATTGACATAATGTATTCAAGAATTGTAATTTGAAGAGCTGGGATTATGAGATTCGTTTCTGAAATGATAAATACACAAGTATTTCGCAGAATTGTCATATTAAAAACAAAAATTTCTAAGATACTTGGTTTTTCTATCATTGTTTGTATTTGTTTTGATTTAGAATCTGGAGAAATTAAATTCTAAACTTACCTTTACGGTTTTTAATTAAAAGCAATAAAGAGTTAATTAGACATACAACTAAGCTGGATTTCTTCAGTATATTTGCAAACATGATGCTACATAACCAAAAACTTGTTGCAAACATGATTACTAAGCTGTAGTTGTAAAAATCACTAGTTGTTATCATGAGAAAAAATAGTCGAACGGAAACCAATAACGTTAAAGCAAAAAGTGTTAAACTGTAAAATGCCCAGATTATTTTTGTTGTGATTAGAAAATTTGGTATTACAACAATTTTATTTTGTTCGTCCCATGTGAAAGGAAGAGACCAAAATGTGAAACAGCTTCGAACCAAAAAAGAAAAACTTTTCAAAGATTTTTTGGATAGCATTTTTGTAAAGTTTCCTTTTTCGTCAGTTTCCTATAGCTATGCTAAGGCCAATAAATGTTGCACTACAGCAGCAGTCTACTTGCTATAGAAGCATATATCAGCAGAATAAACGAATAGCGATTCGCATTTCCAAAGTTCGCTATGCAGCATAAAATATATGTACATGTACACGGAATTAAATTGCAAGACATAATACCCCAATTCTGTAATCTAGTTAACTAGTTCTGTATAAAATTCAAAAACACTAAACACAATGACATTTAATAACCACCGTATTATCTAGATTTAATGTAGCGGCGCCAGTAGACGCAAAAACAAGGTAGTTATTGGAAATTAAGGCATTAAAAAGTGTTAACCTTTTCTAATTTCTACGAAATAATAGACAAGTGTAAAAAGTAACACAAAATGACATTTCCTAAATGCATCAAATGTTCATAGTCAAAACATACATTGCCGATGTTTCCTTTAGCGGCACAAATGTGATAATATTTCTTTGTATACATTTAGCTTGGAAGGATAGAGTAAAGGATTTTGCAAAATATGCAATTATTTTAATTTCATTGTTGCTTACTGTGTAATGTAACCAATACTTAATACGTAGCCGCTGAGGTAATGACACTCGGAGCAACGATAGTTCTTGGACACAGAATCAGAATTCATAGCGAAAATAATAACCTAAATATATGACAATTATGTGTCATTGATTGACCTCTTTTATATTCATGTCAACGATTCCCAAATAAATTCGAACTAAGTTATTATTGTAAGAAATGATTAGTAATTAGGTGCGGTTCCATAATAAGCTTTACTCATGGCGTAATACTGGGGTCGGCAGGCTTAATGGCCACTAAAGGTGATGATAAGAATGAAATGGAGGAGATAAGATTGAAATATTTTCAACCTTAGTAATTTTCAATTTTAGTACACAATGTAAAATATAGCTCATCAAAAACAGGCAATAAATATTTTTGATCTATATTCATAAAGGACAATTAATTCTCATTTTAGTCTCACAGAAATAAGGTAAGTAGACCAAGGTGAATAAGAAATGGAGCGGGAGGCATACGGCACTTTTAAATCAATATCAACATAACCTCTACTCTAAAAAGGTTAGAAAATCGAACTTGCGAAAAATTCTAAACATTAGTGGTTCCCCAAAGGGCAACAACTTTAACTTTACAAATGGTTAAGCTGTCGCACGCAAGTATTTACGCCAACGCCAAATTTCTATGTTCATAGCCGAATTTTTGCTGTCCTCGTTAACGCGTAAGTTACTATTCAATTTTGAAGTTATATCTGGAAACTTATAAATAACCTTCTGTAAAAAATAACATCCGAGATTCTATAACAAAATGTTTCTAGAAAAAAATCAAAATATGCTAAAGTTATCTTCAAGGTATTCACATTGGAATAATAATAATAATAATAATATAAATATTGCGTTAATTCTTTTTTTGAACCTTTTTGTGTCTAGGAAGATTCATTCCGGTCGGACTATTTGGCACCCCCCAAAATGGATTTGGCACCCCCCAAATAAATGGCACCCCCCATTAAGGTGACCATATTTTTCCATTTTATACCATGCATGGCCACCAAATAACACTACAAATAGAAAAAGCACCCCCAAAAGAAAAAGCACCCCCTAACTGAAATGGCACCCCCCAACTGAAATCAACTGAAATGGCACCCCCCAACTGAAATGGCACCCCCCAACTGAAATGGCACCCCCCAACTGAAATCAACTGAAATGGCACCCCCCAACTGAAATCAACTGAAATGGCACCCCCCAACTGAAATGGCACCCCCTAACTGAAATCAACTGAAATGGCACCCCCCAACTGAAATCAACTGAAATGGCACCCCACAACTGAAATGGCACCCCCCAACTGAAATGGCACCCCCCAACTGAAATGGCACCCCCAACTGAAATCAACTGAAGTGGCACCCCCCAACTGAAATCAACTGAAATGGCACCCCCCAACTGAAATGGCACCCCCTAACTGAAATCAACTGAAATGGCACCCCCCAACTGAAATCAACTGAAATGGCACCCCCCAACTGAAATCAACTGAAATGGCACCCCCCAACTGAAATGGCACCCCCTAACTGAAATCAACTGAAATGGCACCCCCCAACTGAAATCAACTGAAATGGCACCCCACAACTGAAATGGCACCCCCCAACTGAAATGGCACCCCCCAGCTGAAATCAACTGAAATGGCACCCCCCAACTGAAATGGCACCCCCAACTGAAATCAAATGAAGTGGCACCCCCCAACTGAAATCAACTGAAATGGCACCCCCTAACTGAAATCAACTGAAATGGCACCCCCCAACTGAAATCAACTGAAATGGCACCCCACAACTGAAATGGCACCCCCCAACTGAAATGGCACTCCCCCAACTGAAATGGCACCCCCTACTGAAATCAACTGAAATGGCACCCCCCAACTGAAATCAAATAAAATGGCACCCCCCAGTGGTGCCATTTCAGTTGGGGGGTGCCATTTCAGTTGATTTCAGTTTGGGGGGTGCCATTTCAGTTGATTTCAGTTTGGGGGGTGCCATTTCAGTTGGGGGGTGCCATTTCAGTTGATTTTAGTTTGGGGGTGCCATTTCAGTTGGGGGTGCCATTTCAGCTGAGGGGTGCCATTTCAGTTGATTTTAGTTGGGGGGTGCCATTTCAGTTGGGGGGTGCTATTTCAGTTGATTTCATTTGGGGGGTGCCATTTCAGTTGGGGGATGCCACTTCAATTGATTTCAGTTAAGGGGTGCCATTTCAGTTGATTTCAGTTGGGGGTGTGCCATTTCAGTTGATTTCAGTTGGTGGGTGCCATTTCAGTTGATTTCAGTTGGGGGGTGCCATTTCAGTTGATTTCATTTGGAAGGTGCCATCCCAGTTGGGGTGTGCCATTTCAGTTGTTTTCAGTTGGGGGGTGCCATTTCAGTTGGGGGGTGCCATTTCAGTTGATTTCAGTTGGGGGGTGCCATTTCAGTTGGGGGGTGCCATTTCAGTTGGTGGGTGCCATTTCAGTTGATTTCAGTTGGGGGGTGCCATTTCAGTTGATGTGATTTGGAGGGTGCCATCCCAGTTGGGGTGTGCCATTTCAGTTGTTTTCAGTTGGGGGGTGCCATTTCAGTTGGGGGGTGCCATTTCAGTTGATTTCAGTAGGGGGTGCCATTTCAGTTGGGGGAGTGCCATTTCAGTTGTTTTCAGTTGGGGGGTGCTATTTCAGTTGACTTTAGTTGGGGGGTGCCATTTCAGTTGGCGGGTGCCATTTCAGTTGATTTCAGTTGGGGGGTGCCATTTCAGTTGGGGGGTGCCATTTCAGTTGGGGGGTGCCTTTTCAGTTGATTTCAGTTGGGGGGTGCCATTTCAGTTGAGGGGTGCCATTTCAGTTGATTTCATTTGGGGGGTGCCATTTCAGTTGGGGGGTGCCATTTCAGTTGAGGGGTGCCATTTCAGTTGAGGGGTGCCATTTCAGTTGATTTCATTTGGGGAGTGCCATTTCAGTTGGGGGGTGCCACTTCAGTTGATTTCAGTTGGGGGGTGCCACTTCAGTTGATTTCAGTTGGGGGGTGCCATTTCAGTTGGGGGGTGCCATTTCAGTTGATTTCAGTTGGGGGGTGCCATTTCAGTTGATTTTAGTTGGGGGGTGCCATTTCAGTTGGGGATGCCATTTCAGTTGTTTTTAGTTGGGGGGTGCCATTTCAGTTGGGGGGTGCCATTTCAGTTGATTTCATTTGGGGGTGCCATTTCAGTTCGGGTGTGCCATTTCAGTTGGGGGGTGCCATTTCCATTGGGAGGTGCCATTTCTATTGGGGGGGGGTGCCATTTCTATTGGGGGGTGCTATTTCTATTGGGGGGTGTTAGTTCTATTGGGGGGTGCCATTTCTATTGGGGGGTGCCATTTCTATTGTGGGGTGCTTTTTCTATATGGTGGCCATGTATGGTATAAAATGGAAAAATATGGTCACCTTAATGGGGGGTGCCATTTATTTGGGGGGTGCCAAATCCATTTTGGGGGGTGCCAAATAGTACTACCGATTCATTCTACTATGTCAATAATGTTTATGAACCAACTGAGCAAGAATTTCAAATTGTTAATGTAATGACTGATGGAAGTAACTCCTCACTGGGCTGGGACTAGAGTATGTACCAGGAGCTTACTAAATTTGAAAGAATATAAGATTTGATGACGTAATGGATAAAGAAAGTAAATGTTGCAATTGCAATTCTAAGCAACAAGTAACCAGAGGATGTTCCAGAATATTAATTAACCAGGATTTAACTGAAGCAATCCCATATTTGACTGAAGTGGCACTTTCTAAAGCATTTGCTAATGTGTATTGTTTCAAATTCCCTGAAGACAAAGAAAAATATATGTGTCAGAAATGTTACACTTCTTTCTCTGAATTCTACAATTCAAGAATGAAATTATTGCAAAGATGTAATTCCTTGTCATTCCTTCATGGCCTCTTGAGAAAACGTAAACCCATTATGGCGATAGAAAATAGCAAGGCATTAAAGCAAATGAAAACAAATAATGTCGATTTGGATGAAATCGCGGAATGTATTTTACCGTTTGATACAACTGACAGCTTTGAGGACGTGCAAAATGAAAATCAGAAATTGTTAAGTGCATCTAATGGTGACAACGGAGATGTAAATCAAGAAATGGTGGAAACAATCCCTATTTTAAGAATTAAGCGATTAGAGTGTAAAAAAGTGATGATGCAAGTTCAAACGCATTCATATTTTGAATGTAGGGACTGCAAAAGAAAATTTCTTATGGAGAATATGCTGAAAAATCACCGCACTGTTGTTCACGAAAATAATTTGAAAAGATACCAATGTAGCTTATGTAAAAAATGTTTTTCCCTGGAATGGTTTTTTAAAAGTCATGTCGATTTGGTACACGGCGGAATTACCATAGCATTTAAATGTGACAGGTGTGAACAGAAGTTACCCAGTCATGCAGAACTACAAACACATAAATCAAACGATCATAATATACGGAGCAAGCCTATTAACTGCAAACATTGCAAGAACAGTTTCGACGTTATCCAAGATCTAAGAAACCATTTATTGGTATTTCATTCAGCAACCACTGAAGCTCAATTTGCGGGTATGTAATGTAGTATTTTAAAATCATTAATATCTCTTTCAAATTCAGATTTTGAATGTGTCCAATAACTTATATGCGTACATATACAAGCAATTTATTTTAACATGTTTTAATTTACTGAACTGGAAATACTGTAATTTGTTTTCATTTTTGTTATAGCTTCTAATATGGAATTCTTGAAGGATTGCAAACTAGAAAACGACTCAATGATCTCCCCAAAGAACGAAGCGTCCCTTTCCTGTCCGACATGTAAGGAAGAATTTAAAAATAAAAAGCAGAGAACAGTTCACATCAGGTCAAAGCACCATGGTTTTTATGTATGTTCCTGTGGAAAATGCAGTAGTCATAATAATTGGATGTCACACGAGTCAGGTCATTCAACAGTGAGAAACTTTTCATGTGAGATTTGCGGTGAATATTTTATCGATTGCTGGGTGAAATTGAAAATCCACTACGAAGGCCACTTTCGGGCTTTCAGCTCTTCTCAGAACGTTTGCAATATTTGCAATAAATATTTTGCAACAAAATGGTGTGTCAAAATTCACATGAGGACTCACAAAGACCCAAAGCATCGATTTAAGTGTGACAATTGCAATAAAACATTCAAACATTACCTTACATTACAAGATCACAAGACTATGGTACACAAAATAGGCAATTTTGCATGTACTAAGTGTGACAGGGTATTCAGGGAAGAACGGGGTTTCAATTCTCATCAAAAATGGCATAACCGAGTTGACCTACGTAAACTTGTTGAAATTAGTGGAGAAAAAGTAGTCATCAAAGATGAAGCCGGGAAAATTGAAGTGGGACAGTACTTTATTCCAGAGACTTCAAAATACAGTTGTCCTTTCTGCCATAGCAAATTTAAATGGAGTATGAATATTATTCGTCACTTAAGGATTTTTCATAAAATTCAAGGCTACACTTTGAACTCCCATAATCAAGTGGTTGACAACCCACGTTTTAAATGCACACAATGTCCGAAATTATTCAATCGTTACGATCTCATGAAACGCCATGTGTCAGATTATCACAATAAACCAAAACCTCTGCTTTTTAAGTGTGAATTGTGCTTGGTGGAGTTACCTTCAGCTAAATATTTTCACCATGTAAAACTGCACCATGACGTTGTGGAAACATCCCAGAATTCTCAGCACTCCGTCGAAAGAGATTTGACACATTTCTATTCCACCAAGAGTCTACATTTCATTTGCGAATGCGGGGACCAATTCAACGAAAAATGCAAATTTATGAAACATTTAACCTCTAATTCTCACAACTACAAAATAAGGCATGATGAAAACCGCTTAAAATTGAAATTGAACTTCCAGTGCACGCACTGTGACAGAAAATACTGTTTGGAATCTCAGTTGAAAGAACATTTGAAAAACGTTAGAAAAAAGAGAAATCGAATTGCTAGGCAGGCTTTTAATATTCCTGCAGGTCTTCATAAAACAGAAACATAACTAACTCGATATTGCTTAAATGCCGTAACGATCCATATCATCTGAAGTGTGTTATGATTACATGTATTATAACGTTTTTTCAGTACACACGAAATGTCTGTAATGTTAATCTTATTTTATTTAAAATCGTGCTTACTTAATTTATTGAATAGGACATTGAATTTCTTGTCGTTACTACTATCATAGTAAATAAATATAATTAAAATCATAATTTCTTTTCATATGAAATCAAGAATATTAAAATATAAAATTAAAAATAATATCTTTTTTGGGGCAATGTACAGTTAACGTAACTATTACTAGCACTTATTCTTAGATGTTTAGTTAATGTAATTTATTCATCCATATTTGATGATGTTATTAAAATATTAACCTTTTTGACGTCTATTTGATCTATTTGTTTGTATTGCCATTTTTCGTAATAATTGGTGGTCTAAATTCGTAGATGAGTTATTGATTAATCATATAAAAGGAATTGCTATCAATATTATCAGTTTAAGTCTGCTTTATCTTAAATCTATCTGCAAAATCTTAAATACATCATTATTGCTCGACTCATTACACACGACTTAAATAACTCGACCCATTTTCCGGTGCAGTGAGAAAAGTAAATTTGGTGAAAAGTGGCACCAATAATTCAGTTTTTACAGCGTCTCTATTTTTAATAGTGCATTTTCTACTTCAATTTCATTGTCTTTATTCTACAGCATGTACTGTAACTTAAAACATACAAGCCAAAATTTCTCTTATGCATAGATCATGTACCACTCTAATACATGGTTTATGGAAACCATTCACTAGTAGCAACTATTGGGATGGTGGATCAATATTCAATTTTGCATTAAAGGTTCAGTAAATAGTTACAATTCACTACTATTAACGTTGTTTTGCAATATTCCCTTGAGTTATGATTCTTACCACATAAATGAAAATAATTTTACGTCATTCCCTATGAAGACAATAATAATTGGCAGTAAGGACAATTAATATAGATATAATAGCTATAATTGTCTTTATTTTTTACTGAAATATACTTTTGCAATATTACTAATGAAACAATAAGCATCGGTTTCAATTCAAGTGTGGTGAAGTGCGAGAATCACAATTATGTATAGCAGTAATGGAAAATGCTTACAAGTTTTGCAATACTTTAATCCTAATTTATTGTTTAAAGTTTAAATGAAAGGCCACTATAAAAGCAAAACTTAATCCATTCACTTTTGAATGAATGTTATAGCAAGATGTCATCCTTGTATAATATTTCTTTATTGTTAGTTCTAACTGTGCTTTTTGCAATTTTAAAAACAAGTTGTTCCAGGCTGTCAATAGACTATGGTTTAGGAAGGGATGCGACTATTCAAGACTCAGATAAGAAAAATGATGGCGTATTCAACAGCAGGTTACATAGAATGAAAAGGAACGACCTCCCAATGATTAGAGGCAAGGGAGGAATTTTTGGTCCTCATTCAAGGACTCGAATTGCAAGAGAAGCAGACACAGAGACAGACCCAAAACAAAGCAAACCAAAACCAACAAAGCCAACACGTCGCCCTACATTTTGTGTTGGCCTATATTGTAGCGGTCTTTTACGTCCAAGGCAAAGTAAGTGTCTTAGATTTAGACTTCCAAATTACTTTCTTAAAGTTGGTATCTATATATTATATGAAGTTTAAATTTTGTATCATTTTAATCCTTACATGAATAAGATGTCAATACTGCTGAACTCTTTTTGGATTTTTTCCTCTATGCTTAAATTTTTTAAGTATCACAAAGATAAACTATAAAGATTTTAATAATAAATTTACAAAAACTTAGATGCAAAACGAACAACAGATTGCAAAATTTAAATGGCTTTTCTGAAACTAATGTTCAGTTTAACGTAGAATATTTTTTGCATTTTAACTTTCAATTTAGAATCAAGAACGATGATGCAATCTCCGGGATCATATAATCAGATCAATTATGATTATGAAAATGACTACTACTCCCTGTAAAATACAAAATAATAAATTATCATTTGGAAAAATAATATTTAATAGTGTGTAACGTAAGTATGTAACTTCTTACCATTTGTAGCATGCAATCTTTGTGTGTGCTTCTATTTATAATCGAATAAAAGTCTTATGGGATGAAATAATGGGGATTTAGTGATTTTAGCTATGAAGAAAAACCTGTTCTCGAACTTCGAACGGCAGGTTATAATACTTTAAATATCACGGCAATAATTTTTAAAACACTGACTGGTTTCATTTGCAAAAGAAATCAACTATCGTTTCATGGTTTGAAATGAATTAATTTTACCAACAGGAATCAATAAATCGCATCTTCAAATATTTTCACATACAAAATTGCTTCTAGTTACCTATATTATGCTTTGATGGGATATTATTATCATTATTATGTACTGTTCGCATTTCAGGAAAGGTGTTGCTTGCAATTTAAGCTATTTTTATTAACATTTATACGATTTCGTTCATTTCTCTCTTCAATTTTTCCATTCATATGTGATGGTTTCTAAATTCTAAGGTATTCAACTGTTCTGTTGGCATTCTCAGGATTCTTGACATCCATAATCCGTACACAATTTTCATATTGTATTTTGCTATATTATCACTGAATCATTAGTGCATCATTACTATTCTTGCTTGAAATTATAGATATACTAATACTAAAGGTTTTCATGTTCATGTACATCTGCTTTTCATAATCGATGCAACTTGTAGTCAATGGAAATTAAGAAATAATTATTACGAAATTAAAATTTCATGAGACAGTATTGTTTGCCGTAATAATTTTTAAGACAGGAAATATTGCAATTCTGCTCATTGTAAATTTTGCAGCTAATTTCTAATTTGTACAAAATTAATTGCCATTATTTCGCAAGTCTACTGTGAATAGGGTTTCGTAACCCAGAGTGCAAAATTGGTTCACATAAATGGCTAAAGACAAGTAAAGCATGTAAAATTGAATTCGAAGCAAGAATAGACTAGAGCTTGTAACTATCTATCTATCTTTATACCTTAATGGACGCCCTTTATTACTTTTGACTGTATTTATTGCAATTTCAAGCCAAAGTAGACAAACCCGTCAATTCTACTGGATTTACAAGATCGATGCAAATATACCATATATGGCTCACAACACGTTTTAATTGCAATTGTAGGGGCAAAACAAATAACAGGTCATCTGCACAAAAACTGAATTCTAATAAATATGCTGTCAATATTAATGTGAAAATGAATTCTAAATCATGTTCATGATTTGTAGTCAAAATCAAACGCAAGAATAAATGGAATAAAAGAAACCCGTTTCCTAGAAATAATATTTTTGCATCCAACATCTTAAAACTGCATTTATTATTTAATTGTCAAAATAAAATTGATTATTACAATTTGTAAAAAATGTGCTATAATAGCTAGTAAAATATAAATCATGATGCAGCCATGATTTAATTCCCTTTCTTTTATAAAAATTCAATTGTACCCAAAATACTGTACAATATATAGGTATTTGTATTTATACTGCATAACACAATACTTATAGAGATCATTTCGTATTTATTTGGTAACATAATATTATAGCATTTCTTTTGCACATTCGTCAGTCAATCCAAGACAGTAGATTCGCCGTCTTTTGTCTGTATCCAATTCGAAAAGAACTGATACAAAATTTGCTCTCAAGTCAACAATAACCAGTTTGCAATCGTCATCCATAAATCTATCTTTAGATCGAAGTTTGACTGGTTCCAATTCGATGAATATGTCCATTGTGTATCTGTCATACAAACTAACAAGCAATCTGGATTTATTTAATTTTGCTACAGCAAACAGCTCCAAATTCTCATTGTAGTCCAGTCCTTGGACCTCGTACGTTTTTTCCGCATACGTTCTTCTGGCCGTGCGAACACGGAGTCCTCTGTAATTACTCGGAGTCAAGGAATCGTCTGAAACTGCTACATTTTCAGAAGCTACCATAGGCTTAGGAAATATTTTTTGCAAACTGTGACATTCCTCGCCTTCCTTAAGTGCATATATTCTACACAGGAAAATACAAAATAGTAATTTTACAGTAAGAGTGAGTTTTAAAGAAAAGAAACTAATTTAAAAATCAAAAATTGTAATACTTACTGATACCCAGTTGAATTACTTCCATGGATTACACTTACAGGCACTGTCAGAACTTCTTCGTCTGGAAAGAATTTTACTGTCAAGTAGTGAATGTCTTCTTCTGTTGGTAAGCTCTTGTCAATATCTTGGACCTCGTTAGGAAAATTGACCTAAACCATATTAAGGAAATTATTTACACTTTTACAGAGTGATACTCAAAAAGCTATATGATGAACTGCAAAGTTATCTCACAGCATTTACAGCAATGAGCGATTCATATCTCATAAATTAATTATTTGCTATTTAATACATTCAAGAGCCACGGTAATTTTGAATTTTTGAAATTACCTTAAAAGAGTGTTTCGTTTTCGTAATGAATATTGATGGAGATATATTTTCTTGGAGATCAATGTAACCATCGGCAGTATTCACTTTCCAAAGAACGTCAGGTTTTGTTACTAGCTCGTGCGACACAAAACGTCTTACAGCATTTGGATTTAGCATTTCTGTCTACAAGGTTTCCAATTATTTTCACTTCGCTAATAATAATTTTTGACAGTAAAACGATACTAATAATATATTGTTGATACTCCAAAAAAGCTGCACATCCCCAAAAGATATTGCTGGCTTGAAATTAAAAAACTAGATACACTTTTTTACGTTTACTTGATTACCTGTAGTATTGTTTCTTCTAAGGAGCATATTTCGAGGGAAGTTCTATGTTTCATAATAAAGTACTGCCCAATAATCTCAGTTTCGTAAACGGACTTGTCAACAGCACTTTTTTTAACCTGAAATTACCAAATAAGAAATAATTATTATAAACTTGCACCAACGTCATGGTACAGAATACCCTAAAATTACTTCTGAAATACAAGAAATATTTAAATGCCGAGACAACTTACGTCCTAAAACTTAACGGAATAAAACGAAAACAAAATGTTAATAAATATACCATTACTCTAATTCTCCTTAATAATACTTATAGTACGATTTTTAATAGTTGGAACCAGATAAATCTGAGAGGTTATCTGAAACGGCATGTCAACAAAATACATTGTTTATTGAAACTTTTATATAAATAGGCCAGATTTTTTGGAAATAGTCATGTTGTTGTCATAGATTTATGTAAAAAACTGCCAGTCCCATTTTAGTTCCTTTCATATTTACCCCCGTGTAAAAGGTCACCCCCAGGTTCCAACTATTAAAAATCGTACTATAGGTATTATTAAATACTTGGCTCACTTGTAAATGATACTCAATTGTAAATCTTGGAGTCTTAAATATCAAAAAATGGCCCACAGTATCCTTATCCCATGAAGATTTCGTGCTGGTACAAATCAGAGTTCCTTCTCCGTGATATACATCCAACTTCGAGTATGTTGTCCTTCCGTCATGTACAAGTTGTACAACTGCATCTTTATTTATTGATTTTCCATTATTGAAATTATAAAAACAAAGCTTTTGTTGCTTTTGGACGCCTTGACTCGGTTTGTGCAAGGCTATGAGGGTAGTAGCTAATCGTTGTTTTTCCATCTGCAGGGCACAATGGTTCGGAAGACACCACAGAGTGTATGAAGCCCATTGCTTTTTTTCACCTTCTTGAAAAGAATACTGAAAAAAACATTTTTTCGATTATTTATTGTTTTGCATGTTACTACTTGAATTGCGTTTATTTTATATTTTCTAAATACAGTATTAATTCAAATTAGGTATAAGGGTCTGTAGTCTAAGTGTCCAAGTCTTACCTGAAGCCGTAACGGAAAAAATTTGGAGGGAGTGTATGCGTACGAAAAAACTTTATAAAGAGTGGCTTGAGTAACATTATCTGGGGATGAGCTGCGCAAAATGAATTTGTCATCCAAAAATGTCAATAATAACTTGACACCAATGTCACTAGAAAAGGAAGTCCATTTTGTAGCAGAAGAATTGTTATTCTGTTTGGGTTTCTTTCCTCTGGGGACCTTTTTTATAGTAGTTTTCTTACAAGCAAGCAAGTTTTCCAGACTTTGGTGATTTGGTTCACTTTGTTCTTCTGACTTGTTATAACCTGAAGCGGCCCTGCTTTTTATAAGTATTCTCTGCATTTGCTTTTCAAAGCTGAAAAATAATACATCATCATGGTTATTGAGATTCATTATTCTAAACGGCAAAATGGAAAATGTAAAAATAACTATTTGCAATTTTTATTATTAATTGACCATATGCTAAATTGCTATTGCGGTAGTGCACCGGCTTAGTCTGTTTCAATTCAGCATGTCCTATTTTAATTATAATTATTGGGTTCCACATTCCACGTAAACTTACTAGGGAGAAGTCTCTTGCTGAAAAACTCTTCTTCTGGAAAATACGCTGCTCCCAAGTTCTCGAAAGAGCAGAAGAGAAAGAGTTGATCCACCGACTTCCATTGCAATTAGTATAACTAAATAATAACGTCTACATCTGATTAGTTACTGACTGTTAATATTCTAACAGTTGATATCTAATATCTAGATTGATTGCCACTTCCACGTACAAATGAAATGAAATAAACTTGAACATACGACGCGCTAGAATCTCAAGGAAAGGATTTCTATTGGAAATGCTGCTCTTAACATTGTGTCGCCGCAACTCAATATTCTTACATTTCTAAAATAACCTTGAAACCAATTATATATTAAGATTAGGACTTAAATTAGTTATGTTTATTATTATTTATTTTTTACCTATTTTCGACGAGGCATGACCTGATTTTATTTAAAACCAGTACCTTCGAATAAAAAATCACGAAACTCAAAAATTAAATTAAATACATTGCATGAACATTGCTAATTACCTGCCATCGTGTTTTAATATTTTTATTTCTTTGTTTTACATGGTTTTACTTTCGCTACTATATGCGTTGGCAATTGTTTGTTATTACAGATAAGTATGTGAATAAGCTCACATCAGAGTGAGGAACTGTGTTCATATTATGATCTTATCCTGACTAAAACTAAGTTCCAATTCCAATGATTTATATATAGAATCTTAAGAAACAAACATAAAAATTTAGAAAAGAGTACATTTCTACTTCAAACTAGTACTACTGCATTATCAACTAGAACAAAACAGTAATTAAATCTAAGAATTACAGTTAACAGTTATCTACATTACATGCAAATAATTAAGTCATTAACATTTTTATGCAACAGTACTCCAGTACTCCATGTCCATGAATATTCCATTAGTATTTTGAGTTTGAAAAAGACTGCTTGTGTAATGCTCACCTCTGATTTCAAATTTCTAATTTTGCCTTCCTTTTCGTATATGAAACCCAAATAATATAAGACCTACAACATTTTTCAATACTGCTCAATTGACTTTGCACATAATCTCAAAATGGGAAAAAATTATTCAGAAAGTGTCTGAATATCTTTATTCAAATGCAAATTTTGTTTTACATTTTTACAGCATTTTATGAAACCATTAAATATTTTGCTTTATTGCATTAAATTATACCACACCTAAAACTAATGAATTTACCTTGTTTTGATACTTTAAATTAATATTAAAAATGCGAGGCCTTATAAACCAATATAATCACCATGAGAAATTCAACCAGGAGCTTTTCTTCATGCTGTGATTATTGTTGTTAAATATTACATTCGTTGTTGCATCCACATTATACCCTTCCACAAGGATATTTCCCTCTGGGCCTTTTCTTGTCAATTTCTCGGCGCCTTGCAACTTGTCAAAGTTCCCAATCCAACTACTTGAAGTCTTATTATTTGATAGATCAAGCAGTTGTAGACTTTTGAAACCTTTCAAAAGTGAATTCTCACTTCCAAAAACATTTTCAAAATCGGATTTATCCAAATTGATAAGATTGTCATGAAGAATCAAATGTTTTAAGCGAGTTTCATTTCCGCAGTGCATAAGAATTTCAAACATCTCGGTTGTGATTTGATTATTAGAAAGTATTAATGTCTCCACAGGATGACTTATAATGAAACTCTGGATTTTCTCAATTTCTTGCACAGTTTTGATGTTTTGATTGTTTAAATCCAAATGTCTTTTAGTTTTCAGGATTTTTTCGTTTTCGTTCAATTCCAATATTGTGCATTTCGTCACACAATGTCTGAAACTTTGGATACTAGGAGCAATTCCATAAAATTGGACATTGAAGCCATCGTTGTTGGCAATGCGTTTGGTATTATAAAGACATTCTAGTTGATTTGCATTTAATTCGGGAATTGTTGGCTGATCAGAAACACTTGAGCCGATGTAAAGGGACTTTCCAAAATTAAATACTGGAATTGTATCACTTGAGTCAATGAGCTTCTTGGCTAATGCCATTGTGATGTAGCATTTCTGCTTTTCGCTTGAATTGTTATGAATACAGCGAATTGTTGAAAGATTTTTCACATCATCGTTCTCAGTTATAATTTTAAGCATATATGTTCCCAAATCATCGTCATCAATATTTTCGTATATTTTCTGTAACATGTTTGGGGAAAACTTTTTATTCTTCAGTTTTTCCACAATCTTTTTCAAGTTTTCGTAATCTTTTACTTTTTCATCCTGGTACAAAAGAAAAGAATGGAAAACATAGTCGCGGATATACTTTTCAGGGAAGAAGAATCTTCTAGAAATATTTGCAAATCTAGTCACGCTCCAATAATACATATCGTAATTAACTTTTCTAATGTTCTTATGCAATTGGTCGTCATCGGAATTTTTCAAATATTCGGAAATCGCATTGAAGACCTCTTTTGAGCTTGAATCGTTAGTGACTTTCAGCACTTCTGACCGTAATTCTTCCAAGAGACGTTCTAATTCAGAATCAGATTCCTCTTTCATGAATTTATCATATGATTTACTAAGATTTCTTAATTCCAGTTGTTCTTCTTCCGAGAAATAATCGCAATCCTTGACAAACTTGTGAACGCTTTTTAGATTCCTTTCTGCATCTTTTGAGAGGTATTCTAAGTAAGATCTATCATTTTTGGAGTCCTCTTTAATCTTATACGTTTCTTCGTCCCCTTGGAATTTCACTAAAGTTTTCAATTGCTCCTTTGTCATTCTGGCTACCCGGGACGATAACCGGTCAAGAAGTTCAGCTCTAAGTTCCACCTCCATATCCTCCGCAAATAGGTTCACAAGGTATTCGGTGACATTCTCTTGGTATTCGGAATCCTCAATGCCACAACTGAGCAATTGTTCCCACAGCAAACTATCGCTGCTAGATTTTTCATAGCAGATGTACATTAAAGCTTGTAATAAATTTTCCGGTTTTGAGTTGTCAGAATTTGAATTGCTATTCTCTTCGAGTAATTCCCTGGATAAACTGCATTTCATCACTTGTGGGTGAATGACGCATAATTCATCTCCGTACTTTGGAGCATGTTTTGCAGAGTAAGATTCACGGCTAAGAAGGTACCTTTGCCATTCGGTCAAAATGTACGTTATGCGGTTTAACATCCAATGCCATTCTTCTGAATTATCTTGAAGTGTTGAATTTTCCAATAGTTCCTTTATTGTCTCATGTATAAAATCCGTATGAAACATTGCAACTAATTCTCTGATGCATTCTTCCTTGGATTTTATGATGTTGGTTATTACTTTCTTCATGTGCAACTTTCCATCTGCAGTTTTACTTTCCACGATAAATGGGAATATTTTGAACATTTTCCGCTCGTTTTCCTCCAGTATTTCAAGTGGTAACTCTGATACGTGAGTTCCCATGAAAAGATCTGTTAAGAATGGAACAACGGAGTCGTTGCAGCGTCCTTTTAAGGCAGTCATGAATTCTTTTAGAGTAAAAACGTCTTGATTGATCTTCCAACCTCCCCAAAAAAAGTCATTTCGAGCTTTTTCATCAATAGAATCTAGATAGCTTTTCAGGATTTTGTTTCTCTTGAATAGTCTCTCCTTTTCAAATCCTAAAAGGGATTTGAAGTGTTCAAATATGGTCAACGACACATCAATCGGCATTTCTTTTAGTTTATAAACACATGCAATTGCTTTTAAAATGTGATACATGAGCTCTTTGTCCGTCTTCAACATTCCGATTAAACTTTGCACCAGAGCTGGCGATTGAATATCAAACATCATTATTAACGACAAAATTCTCTTTGAAAGTTTTGCATTCTTTCTGTTTAGAATTTCCATCAAAGCTTCCGGCATTTCTGTAACAAATTCATAAACATTCTTCAAAAAGAATAACACTTCTTCATCGATATCTTCAGCAAGAACCAATTTGACAATAATATCTTTAACAGAATCACTTTCTTCAACTTGTACTAACAGGCTGCCCAATTTGATCGCATCTTCTTTGGAAATGCCATTAATAGTTGGATATTTACTGCCTTCCAGGCCATTTTCAAATAAATCTTTATTAATGATGAGTTTCAGCGTTTTTTCCAAAACATTCAGTGGCAGATTGGAAAAGCTTTCTGAACCACATTGACTAAGCAAATCGAAATTCATTACCTTTGCCATCAAGTCAGAACAGTATTCGCTGTAAGAGGACTGTTTGCAAAATATGTTTAGTTTCACGTATGGGGATTGGTGCCTTAGGTTGAAAATCAACTTAACTTGTTCTTCAGTGAATTGCGGGAATTTACCATTGTAGGATGACAAAGTCCACAAATCTTCGCTCCCTATTCTCAAGAACTCTTCAAGTAATCCTAGGGGAAATCTCCTTAAGGATTGAAATACCTTACCACCGTCAATGCCGGTTGAATATTCGGATAACGTGGAAAATTTTGCAATCTCTTGATAAATTGAAAGTTCTCTTCCTTTAGAAGGCTTGTATTCGTGCATACAGTCAATCAGGAGCATATAAATATATCTCCCTGATAAATCCACAGGATCACTTTGTAAATAGTCATAAAACAGTTCAATTTTTTCCTCCCTTGTGTACCTATAACTATTCCGGTTGAATTCTTCCAAGTTATGAAGATCAGCATTTATGAGTCCGGCTGTGAATATCAAAACAACGAAATATTTTGGATTGAATTTGTTTTCCATTATAAATTTTCGGAAGTCGTCTTCATTTCGGTTAATTAATTCAAAAGCAGCAAAAAACTCCAGAAATGTCAAATGGAAAAATTCGTTGCTTTGAGATTTCCAATCGGGGCCGTCAACTCCATTGAAAAATGGCAGCTTTCCACTGAAGTCATCATTCGCATTTTTAAAATCATTATAAATGAACTGAAGTGAACCATGCTCCAACCATTTTTTTGCCATGGCTCTCAAAATTGTAAATTCCTTCAAAAGTGGTCCAGTTATTAAATTCTTCAATGAAATATCTCCGCCTAAGTCTTTTCCATTTTCCAGCATAAAATTTCTTAACAATTTGAGAATGAATATCTCGTAAAGTTTAGTGGTTGTGATCTCGTTGATATCCAACACCGAAATCTCTTGCCATGCGAAAAGAAATATTTCCAAGATAATTGGAATGGAAACCAAATCTGAAATTAAACTATTGCTCACGTATTCCACAATTTTTTGCTCTTCATCCAAACGGTTTTTCTTCTTTAGTACGGCCTTAATGTAATCTCGGACATTTTTCTCGTTAAATCCAGTTATTTCCAAAACCCTCTGAAAATCAGCGAAATTCAGTTGGACAAACGGGCGAGAAGTCAGAATTACATTTTTTCTCGATTGGAGTTTATTAATTGTTTCTGCTAATTTGGCTTTCTTGGGATCTCCCAATAAATCCTGAATTTCATCCCATCCATCCAAAATAAACAAAACGTTATCCATATTGATATCGACGTTTTCTGTATTTAAGTACAGTTTAAGTAATTTTTCTTCGTCGATTTGGTCATCTGCAAACTTGGAATTCTTGAGTTGTCTCAAAGGCAGCCAAATAACTTCATCTAAATGATTCCACATATTTCCATTATAAAAATCGTGAACTATTTTTTTGCAAAGTGTGGTTTTGCCAGTTCCAGGGCTTCCGTAAATAAGAACCCTGCGGATGGACGTGTTGACGATAGGTCTAATTTCCGTAAAATTTCCAGACGAGGTCCCGCCTGAAATTCTGTCTCTTCTACTCAAGTTTTCAATTGTGGTCTCCACATAAGTTTCACTTCTTTCTTCATTCGCTTTACTGTTTCGGAACCTTTTATAAGCAATAATTTTGTCTCGTTCATTATTCTCAAGATTCTCATTTTCGTTTACTATTTTACTTGTGTTGACGATATTTAGATTCACGAAGTATGAATCTCCGAGAGACAAATTACAATCACCACTGTAAGGTTGATTTCTCTGATGGATGTTTTCACTGTGAAATCCCAGAACTTTTTTCGTCGACATTCTAAATATTCCAAACAGCAATATTTAAAAACTGTCTATTTTAGTATACTCAATGTGAAATGTAAAAATTAAAAGCAAATAATTATTTGCAGTTTATGATGTAGATATATTAAGTATGTATATTTACCTGACAATTTAAAAGAATGATATTACTGGATTTAGTAGCTGATTGTTTCCACTTTCTGTAATTGTAAAATTATTTTATTCTTCACTCTCTGTTTTCGTTGGTAGGTCTGTATCGTGAGGTTTAGTCAGTAGTTACTCATAGATTGGAAAACATCGCAAATGAATCCTTGAATTTATACCAACTTACTTGAACTGTCTACGTCTACTCGTATTACCTACATATACGTACGTTAATGCAGACACGAACTAACAACTAAACGTTCCGTTTCAGTTGCAAAAATGAATAACATGCGAGCAATGTGCAATTTTTGTTGCATTGGGTTGAATCTCTCCACATATAGCAAGTTTACCATTTACGTGCTTGCTGCCTGTCTTCGCTTAGTCACAGATACGTAGGTCAGAACAGGACAAACAATATTTACGTAAGTATTACCAGTGTTACGTCATATACTGTCTAACCCAAGGCTATTCCAGGAAAATTGTAGTCAAGTCTTACCGACTAGATGTTGTGCTTAAAACTACGCATTTTAAAGGGTTGACGAAATGAATAGGTAAAATATAAATGTTGGTTGATATTCGTGCTTGCTGTACATGCATTCAGAATTAAGCATTTTAATAATCTTGATTATAGGCATTGTTTATATGGAGCTTATTTATATAATTTTAAGATTTAAGAAATTGTGTATGACATTTGAGAAATTATGTGGATATCATGTGAGATTCCCCATATTTTTTCTCAATTATAATGCTCCTGTAAGGATTAACAACATTTTCATGTAATGCTGATATGGGGTGACATTTTAAATAAACTTGAATTGAATTGAATTGAGTCTACCAAAAATACCTATTACAGAATTAGCAAATGTCTACCTATATGCATATCCACAGAACACAACTTTTTACAAATTGAAAGAGCCACGAACCTAATCACGTTCAATTCATTTATTATTTATTTATTAATACAGAAACGGGCTTTTCAGTATTGTTTACTTTTGTTTTAAGGAAGAAAATCTTGTTATTTATATGTCCCAGAATTCCGAGAATGTCTTCTCCGTCAGATCTTTGAGTAAAACCAGTTTTTGTACATCCTACCTTGAGCTGCTGGGATCGGATAATAAAGATAATCAGTTGTTAAAATTTACACGCCTGCCCTACTTCTGCATAGATTATTTCATTTTTGTAATAAACATTAATGCATTTATAGTGCAGACACATTTCGTGATGCAGTTATGAATTTGTACTAAGTAAAGTTGTTTCATTTCTTAGTAAACACCTTGGATATCAACTTCATTGTTCTTTTTAAATCTTTTTTTAGCAGTATTCATCTGTAGCACCGTTTGAAGACTTAGGGAAGATAGGTTGGGAATTAATGAGCTTATGTATAATAAAGAGTTGCCTTAGAGTTAAATTTTTTATGTTAGAAAATGAGTCATCTCTCATCTTCAGGAGACAAGTGAGTTTTCCTTATTATTATTATTATTATTATTATTTATTCAACAGACCAGACAGTACTTAGGGTGAAATGTGTACACGATCCAAACCCAGGGTGACTGGGGAACAAACTTACTCTAATAAAAGTAGTTAATCTATATAAATATTTGTTAAAAAACTATTAGATTACAGACAAATTGTATACAAACACACGAAAGTGAATCACGTAGATTACACAAGGTCATGGCAGTGTAAAACTAACATGTTCGTGGTAGTACTCAGTCTTGATATTAAAGATTTCTTAGCATTATTTATAAGGGTATTGAATGATGGTAATCTTAATTTAAATAATAATTTAGTCATACTACAGCTAGGTTTTTTGTTAAACACAATTCTAATTGAATTATTATAGGCAATACGTACTTTACCAATAAGAAGCTTGGTAGAATTCCATAATGCCGAGCAGTAGATAGTATTAAGATAAGTTTTAAAAATTTTGCACTTAATAATTTTGTTACAATGTCCAAATCTATTTCTAATAGAGTAGGCTCTTTTATACAGCTCTCCTATTCTAGTTTTTATTTCCATTACATCAGACCAACGCTTACTATTATAATACTTACTAGATTGTATACTATAACCTAGGTATTTAACATAGTCACTAGGAACTAAATTAATATTATCAAAGTTAATACTAAAGTTACCATATTTATCTGGTTTGTACCAACTAGGGTAAAACTGTAGGAGGCTAGTCTTGGTCGGATTAAATTTAAGTCCATGTTGGTAAGAGTAATCTAGACACATTTTTAGTTGTCGCTCCATGGCACATTTTGTAGTGGAAAGTAGACAGAGGTCATCAGCATAGTTCGCATTATTAGTCACAATATTGTTTATAGCACATCCTAATTTTGATTGATTAAGATCCACAATTAAATCATTGGTATAAATATTATATAAATACGCTGAGAGTACACCACCTTGTCTGACGCCCGATCGCACAGGAAATGGGTCCGAAACAGCGTTATTCCAAATAACTCTAAAGAATTGAGTACGGAACCATGTGCTGAGAATATTAACAACTGAGTCGGGAAATCCACGTCTGGAAAGTTTTTCAATAAGAATATTATACTGGACGCAATTAAAAGCTTTAGAGGCATCTAAAAAGCAGATGTTTAGTGGTGTAGAATTCTTTTCGTAGTGCTTAGTGATACTTTTCAATGTCGAAATTGCAATTTCTGTTCCATGTGCCTTTTTATACCCAAATTGGTTGAACTCGGTGTCAAAGAGTACAGAATAACGTAGTAAAATGAGTTTTTCAAGAACTTTTGAGAAAACATTAGCCAACGCAATGGGCCTGTAGTTATCCAATTTTGTCGGATCCAGGTTAGTCTTCTTAATTACAGGGTTAATGTTCACTAACTTTAGAAGGTAAGGTAAGCTGTTGTGTTTTAACATTAGATTGTATAAGCATAAAAGCTGAGATTTCAGAGAGTTACTTGCAAGAGTTAAGCAATGTGGAGAGATACTGTCAGGGCCTGAGGCTTTCTTCTTATTCAGAGTTTTAATGACCAAGTCAAGTTCGTCTTCAGTGAAATCTACATGTACATGCTTTTTTCCGATTGATGTACTATATTCAGGTACTGGTAAATTTTGGTCTGTAAATTGACACTCATAGTAGGCCTTCCATTGACTTAGGATGTCCTGTTCAGTTGTGCAAGTACCAATCAAGGGAGGGGGAGAAGTTCTAACATTTTTCCTATTAATTTTAGACCAGAAATCTGATTGTCTGCATTCAGAAAGACAGGAGGCAAGTTCTTCATCATTCTCTCTCTTATTGTTACGTTGGCAAGTTCTAAGTGAGGATTTAAATAAACGTTTAGCAACTTTAATTTCAGCAGGCGGGGCACCACATGAAATTTTAGACTTGTAATCTATAAACTTTTTATGAACTTTGTCACTCCAATTATAGATAGAAGGAACACTAATTCTTCTCTTTAGTACTTGATTTCTCTCACGGATCACTTCTGCAGTAGAAAGTTCAGAAACAAGTAGGTTATAAGAGCTTTCTATAATATTCTTGTGACTCAATGATGAGCAGTTCTCAGCTGAGCAATTAAGGTCTTTCAAGCAAGCACTGACCTTTGTAGCTATAATTTCTGTTTTACATAAAAAATCAAGTTTTTGGTTAATAGAGGCTTTTCGCCAATTAATTTTACTTTGTTTCCTTTTAGTGGTAAAATGAGAGATCTGAGAGTTCTTTTGTTGTGTTATATAAGTCACATTGAAGACTACTGGACAGTGATCACTGGGGGAAAAGTTTAGAGAACCACCATTTGGAAATAATACATCAACAGCATCACTGCATATGACATGGTCAATCCAGCTACGACTTGTTGGATCCGCAGAATTTATATAAGTTATCATATTCGATGGTAGGCAGTTAACATCAGTGATAGTAAATCCTTGTGACAGGCAAGCACTCTGTAGTGTAAGAAAGCTAGATGTATGTTTCTTAGGGTCAAGATTGAAGTCCCCTGCAATGATTACTTTAGAACAAGTGTTATCTTCAGAAAATTGTAGAACAGCACTGGTAACATCACACTGAAGATTTGGCTTGTCAGCAGTAGGAAAATATACATTAATTATCAGAAGATCATCAAACAATAAAGCACAGAAAGACGAATTGCCAGTCTTGAGTATTTTAACATGAGGGTGAAGTGAAGCTCGCCAAAGAATCGAAACTCCTCCGTAGGGTCTGCCTTTACGATATTTGGATGAGTTCATTGGTGAAACAGAGTGAGAAATATAATTGCTGTTCATATTATTAAAAATGTCACTGTCACATTCATATAACCAAGTCTCTTGTAATAGTATAAAGTCGTAATTAGAATTTTTAATTAACCACGGAGCATTGGTCTTAGCGTTTTTACAATTCCAGGAACAGAAAGACAGTTCAGTTTTAGGTTGAGAGTTACTCATTATGTGGGATAGAAGGGCTGAAGGTGTTATAGAAGTAAAAAATAATGATATATTATCTTTATGTAATATGCAAAATACCTAAAAATGTAAAGGCCTAATTCCTAGTTGCTATCGACAGCCCGTCTGAACAACCAATTTCCCACTTCCATCGGGAATATAATGTCTCGAACAACAAAAAGTTCATAATAAGTGGGAGCATAAAGATGTGTCATGAAATGATTAAGAAAAGTCTACGCCTCTCTCCTGGACAAAGTAAAGGAACAGGAGACATTAAAATTTCATCAATGGTTGAGAATATTCCTCAAATGTTTGGATAAAATTCTCAGCTTCGAACCTGAGGTCAAAAATTTATTGAAAGTTAGAATTTTGAATTGGTTATATAGAATAAGAAGTTCTTATTCTTATGTGTCTCATCTCTTCGCGTTTTACTATGTTCCCACTACCCATTCCCATCCAGCATGCAGCATTAATATCCCAACTGCAATAATATATTATTATGGGCATTGGGCACTAAATGTGGAAGCCAAGCAAATCTGAGAGTTGATTGCCCTTGATTTTGCAGCTAAATTTAAAACAATAGCAGTTATCTGCTTGTTGATGGAATCAACCACACATGAGCTACTCTGCTGTATTTGTAGCACGAGTCATAGTCATAGTGTGATATAAATCTCAGATGGGTCCCCTATCAAGTTATCTGCAGAGGACCAGGGCCACGACTACGACCAGTACGAGTTCTGATATTTTCGTCATGAATTCGCGGTCGGACTATTTGGCACCCCCCAAAATGGATTTGGCACCCCCCAAATAAATGGCACCCCCCATTAAGGTGACCATATTTTTCCATTTTATACCATGCATGGCCACCAAATAACACTACAAATAGAAAAAGCACCCCCAAAAGAAAAAGCACCCCCTAACTGAAATGGCACCCCCCAACTGAAATCAACTGAAATGGCACCCCCCAACTGAAATGGCACCCCCCAACTGAAATGGCACCCCCCAACTGAAATCAACTGAAATGGCACCCCCCAACTGAAATCAACTGAAATGGCACCCCCCAACTGAAATGGCACCCCCTAACTGAAATCAACTGAAATGGCACCCCCCAACTGAAATCAACTGAAATGGCACCCCACAACTGAAATGGCACCCCCCAACTGAAATGGCACCCCCCAACTGAAATGGCACCCCCAACTGAAATCAACTGAAGTGGCACCCCCCAACTGAAATCAACTGAAATGGCACCCCCCAACTGAAATGGCACCCCCTAACTGAAATCAACTGAAATGGCACCCCCCAACTGAAATCAACTGAAATGGCACCCCCCAACTGAAATCAACTGAAATGGCACCCCCCAACTGAAATGGCACCCCCTAACTGAAATCAACTGAAATGGCACCCCCCAACTGAAATCAACTGAAATGGCACCCCACAACTAAAATGGCACCCCCCAACTGAAATGGCACCCCCCAGCTGAAATCAACTGAAATGGCACCCCCCAACTGAAATGGCACCCCCAACTGAAATCAAATGAAGTGGCACCCCCCAACTGAAATCAACTGAAATGGCACCCCCTAACTGAAATCAACTGAAATGGCACCCCCCAACTGAAATCAACTGAAATGGCACCCCACAACTGAAATGGCACCCCCCAACTGAAATGGCACTCCCCCAACTGAAATGGCACCCCCTACTGAAATCAACTGAAATGGCACCCCCCAACTGAAATCAAATAAAATGGCACCCCCCAGTGGTGCCATTTCAGTTGGGGGGTGCCATTTCAGTTGATTTCAGTTTGGGGGGTGCCATTTCAGTTGATTTCAGTTTGGGGGGTGCCATTTCAGTTGGGGGGTGCCATTTCAGTTGATTTTAGTTTGGGGGTGCCATTTCAGTTGGGGGTGCCATTTCAGCTGAGGGGTGCCATTTCAGTTGATTTTAGTTGGGGGGTGCCATTTCAGTTGGGGGGTGCTATTTCAGTTGATTTCATTTGGGGGGTGCCATTTCAGTTGGGGGATGCCACTTCAATTGATTTCAGTTAAGGGGTGCCATTTCAGTTGATTTCAGTTGGGGGTGTGCCATTTCAGTTGATTTCAGTTGGTGGGTGCCATTTCAGTTGATTTCAGTTGGGGGGTGCCATTTCAGTTGATTTCATTTGGAAGGTGCCATCCCAGTTGGGGTGTGCCATTTCAGTTGTTTTCAGTTGGGGGGTGCCATTTCAGTTGGGGGGTGCCATTTCAGTTGATTTCAGTTGGGGGGTGCCATTTCAGTTGGGGGGTGCCATTTCAGTTGGTGGGTGCCATTTCAGTTGATTTCAGTTGGGGGGTGCCATTTCAGTTGATGTGATTTGGAGGGTGCCATCCCAGTTGGGGTGTGCCATTTCAGTTGTTTTCAGTTGGGGGGTGCCATTTCAGTTGGGGGGTGCCATTTCAGTTGATTTCAGTAGGGGGTGCCATTTCAGTTGGGGGAGTGCCATTTCAGTTGTTTTCAGTTGGGGGGTGCTATTTCAGTTGACTTTAGTTGGGGGGTGCCATTTCAGTTGGCGGGTGCCATTTCAGTTGATTTCAGTTGGGGGGTGCCATTTCAGTTGGGGGGTGCCATTTCAGTTGGGGGGTGCCTTTTCAGTTGATTTCAGTTGGGGGGTGCCATTTCAGTTGAGGGGTGCCATTTCAGTTGATTTCATTTGGGGGGTGCCATTTCAGTTGGGGGGTGCCATTTCAGTTGAGGGGTGCCATTTCAGTTGATTTCATTTGGGGAGTGCCATTTCAGTTGGGGGGTGCCACTTCAGTTGATTTCAGTTGGGGGGTGCCACTTCAGTTGATTTCAGTTGGGGGGTGCCATTTCAGTTGGGGGGTGCCATTTCAGTTGATTTCAGTTGGGGGGTGCCATTTCAGTTGATTTTAGTTGGGGGGTGCCATTTCAGTTGGGGATGCCATTTCAGTTGTTTTTAGTTGGGGGGTGCCATTTCAGTTGGGGGGTGCCATTTCAGTTGATTTCATTTGGGGGTGCCATTTCAGTTCGGGTGTGCCATTTCAGTTGGGGGGTGCCATTTCCATTGGGAGGTGCCATTTCTATTGGGGGGGGGGTGCCATTTCTATTGGGGGGTGCTATTTCTATTGGGGGGTGTTAGTTCTATTGGGGGGTGCCATTTCTATTGGGGGGTGCCATTTCTATTGTGGGGTGCTTTTTCTATATGGTGGCCATGTATGGTATAAAATGGAAAAATATGGTCACCTTAATGGGGGGTGCCATTTATTTGGGGGGTGCCAAATCCATTTTGGGGGGTGCCAAATAGTACTACCGCATGAATTCGGAAATAACACGAGCGAACAAACTGTACAAACAGTCGCAGGAGCCGCGGGGAGTAAGTCAACCCATGCGACGTAAATATTTAGAGGAGTCTCTTACGATTTATCGTTCACAGTTGGGCAATATTACTGTTGAAAATCGGTCTTCTCTGTGGCGTAATATTGGTGTTGCAAGTTTACGATTGGCCGAGATACTGGATCCCAAGTTAGAATTGCAGTTAGTCATTTATCATCTTACTGAGGCCGTTTCCAATCTGACCGGGGCCTGGACTGCCCGACCGAAAGACCGAGCTACGGATTGGGGACGCAAGATAGAGGAATATGTTTCCGATTCCTTTGAACGAGCCTTTCGATCAAGTATGCTTTGTTTTCCAATATTATTTGTTGTACATAGTAATAATACTTGTTGGAGGTATTAATTTATTTTGGTTGCTAATATTATTTTTAATTATTAATAATTAATTTAGTTGATGGAGATGTCGAATCTCAGAGGCTTCCTTATTTTCACCTACTGGAGAAGATTGGAAAAGCGATTAGCAATGCAGAATGCTTGAAAACTTTTCGAGTGCGCTTTCATTTGGCAAGAGGACAGTATTTTTATCGGTGTGGTGTGAAGACCCTTGAAACGTAAGACTGTTTCCATGTCCAAGATATTAGTTTTACTAAATTCTATGTTAAAGATTATTTTCTGCACTTTCAGGGCCAATTTCAAACTGACTGACCGTCTTCTTGTATACGCTCGAGAAGAGGCGAGTTTGGCCCGTCAGTTTACCAAAAATGAAGCGTTGCTGGTTGAAATTGAGCGATTTGAAGAAGACTCTTCATTTCTGCAAAATAGTTGCGAATCAGTGAGATTTCTTGCCCAAGGTGACGATCTGTTTACGGCGCAAATGAACGACGCTGAAGAAGTCAATTTCGAGATGATGTGGGAAATTATGGACCGATACAAGGCTGCTGAACTTGTTTGTCGCGAAAAGGATCTGGAAAATGAAGCGATTGCAGTTTCTCGGCAAGCCCGTCTGTATGGCAAGGTGTTCAAGATAGGAGGCCGAGCCAAGAGATACTATCGAGAAGCGTTCGATTTAGCGCAAACCCTACACCCAAAGGACCTATCAAAATTTAAGTGGTTCCAAGAGTGCAAAAATGCTCTCGAGAGATTTCAGAAGGAAACTTTGTTGGAGGAGGAAAAGAAAAAAGCACAGGAACGCGCTCCTTACTTGGCCAAAATGAAGAAAGAACTGGATGAACTCAGAGACGTCGCCAACAAGTGAGAAATTTCAAGTTTCAGTTTTAATGTGAGGTACTTTAACTAATTTTTCCTCGTTTTTTTATTTATAGGTCTGATGCCTACAATTTGTTGAAGCATGTTTACAAGGCACATCCTCCTAAAACTGGAAATTTTGTTTACAAGGAAAGCGAGGTAAATTTAGATGTCAGGAAGCATTTTTAAGAATTTTAATGTAATTATTAAATGCATAATAATAGAATCTTTGAATTTGGTCAGGTGAACTCGGAGAACATCAAAAAAACTCTGATGAAAGCAATCACCCAATATCATCCTGATAAGCAGGTCAATTTTGGAATGGAGTGGAAAGTTTTAAGTGAAGAAATTACCAAGTATCTGACAGTGGCCTATGAACGTTTCAAAGGATGATGACGAGAATGATTGTTTTGAAATCTAACCATTTAACTAAACCGTTACGGCTAACGTAATATGAATTTGTCGGTCTGCTTTTTAACTCTAATTAATTGTGTTTATTGACTACTCCAGTTTAATTTCGGTAACGAATCGGTCCGCCCCAGGAGTGGGGAGCAAATGCTTGTCTTCGCTTCGGTAGTTGTAAAACAGCAATCTTTTTTGCACTGAATCATACTTTTTTGTACTTGAATAAATTTGAGCATTGAACAACTTTTTACGAACATCCATGGGTTTTTGATACAAAAAAATATTGACGCACTCCCAAAGTAGACCAAATTGTTGGCAACTCCCTCAAACTGAGTGCAAAACAATCAGGCTGCATATCGGATATGTTAGCACCTGGTAGGCTTCGAGTTATTATTATTATCCTACGATACTGCCGAAGTGTTCTAAAATCCGTGTTTACTCCTTTTTTTAATACTCATTTTTGTGAATCGAAAAATGACTACATGGGAATTTTAGTGTAATTATGCTACAATTTAATTTTACTTGGAATTAATATAAATCTCTTGCATTTTGAATTTACATATATTTTATTAAACTCAAATGGGGTGATTCTCAAATGTTAGCGATGTATACCTAAAATCCCTTCCATAATGATATTTCCCTCTGGGCCTTTTCTTGTCAATTTCTCGGCGTCTGGCATTTTGTCAAAATTCCCAATCCAACTACTTGAAGTCGCATTATTTGATAGATCAAGCAGTTTTAGACTTTTGAAACCTTTCAAAAGTGAATTCTCACTTCCAAAAACATTTTCAAAATCGGATTTATCCAAATTGATAAGATTGTTGTGAAGAATCAAATGCTTTAAGTGAGTTTCATTTCCGCAGTGCATAAGAATTTCAAACATCTCGGTTGTGATTTGATTATTGGAAAGTATTAATGTTTCCACAGGATGCGTGATAATGAAATTCCGGATTTTCTCAATTTCTTGTACAGTTTTAATGTTTTGATTGCTTAAGTCCAAATGTCTTTCAGATTTCAGAATTTTTTCGTTTTCGGTCAACTCCAGAAGTGTACATTTCGTCACACAATGTCTGAAACTTTGGATATTGGGAGCAATTCCGTAAAGCTGAATATTGAACCCATCGCTGTTAGTTAAACACTTGGCATTATAAATGCATTCTAGTTGATTTGCATTTAAATCGGGAATTGTTGGCGAATCGGAAACACTTGAGCCGATGTAAAGGGATTTTCCAAAAATATATATTGGAATTTCATCATTTGAGTCTGTTAGCTTCTTGGCCAATGCAAATGTGATGTAACATTTCTGCTTTTCGCTTGAAGTGCCATGAATACAGCGGATCATTGAAAGATTATTAACTTCTGTGTTTTCAGCTATAATTTGAAGCATGTAAGTCCCCAGATTATCATCGTCAAACTTTTCATACAGTTTTTCCATCACATTTTGTGAAAATGTTTTATTGCTTAGTTTTTCGATTAAGTTTTTCAGATTCGCATATTCCTTTATTATGCTTTCATCTTGATATAAAATAAAAGAATGCGAAACATATTCGCGGAAGTATTTTTCAGGGAAGAATGGTTTAGCAATGTTTGCGTATTTAATCGCACTCCATTCACACATATCATGTTTAGTGTTTCTCATATTCTTCCGTAATTGGTTTTCGTCCGAGTTTTTCAAATACTCTGATATTGCCTTGAATATTTCCTTCGTGTTTGAATCGTTAATGATATTCGTCACCTCTGACCGTAATTCTTCCAAGAGAAGTTCTAATTCCGAATCAGATTCTTCATTCCAGAATTTATCATATGATTTGTTAAGACTTCTTAATTCTTGTTGCTCTTCCTCTGAAAAATAATCGCAGTCCTTCACAAATTTGTAAATGCTTTTTAGATTACCTTCAGTACTTTTTGAGAGAAATTCTAAGTAAGGTCTGTCCTTTTTAGAATCCTCGCTGATCTTGTAGATTTTTTCGTCCCCTTGAAATTTCAATAAAGTTTTTAGGTGTCCTTTTGTCATTCTGGCTACACGAGATGATAAATGGCCAAGAAGTTCAGCCTTCAGTTCTACCTCCAAATCCTGTGAAAATATGTTCAGAAGATATTCGGTTACATTCTCTTGGTATTCAGAATCTTCAATACCACAGCTCAGTAAGAGTCCCCATAATAAGTTATCGCTCCTGCATTTTTCATGGCAGATGTACATTAAGGACTGTAATAAATTTTCTTGGTTTGGGTTATCACCATTTGAAGTAATATTGGTGGTTGTATGATTGTCCTCGTTTTGTAGTTCTCTTAATAAATCGGAATTCATCAATTGTGGATGAAGGACACATAATTCATCTGCATACTTAGGAATATCTTTTGCAGAGGAGGTGTCTCCTCTAAGAATAAGTAATCTTTGATATTCTGTCAAAACATACATTATCCGTTTCAATATCCATCCTGATTGTGGTTGATGTGATATGTCTTCTAAAAGTCCTTTAATCGTTTCATTTATTAAGTCTACATTAAACATAGATACCAATTCTCTGATTGATTCTTCCTCCGACTTAATGAAGTTGGCTATTGCATGCTTCATGTGTAAATTTCCATCTGGAGTTTTACTTTCCACGATAAATGGGAATATTTTGAACATTTTCCGATCGGTTTCCTCCAGTATTTCTAGAGGCAATTCAGAAACTTCTGTTCCCATGAAAAGATCTCTCAATAACTGAAGGACTAAATCACTGCAGCGTCCTTTCAACGCACTCAAGAATTCTTTCTGATGGAAATTCTGCTGATTTATTCGCCATTCTCTCCAGAAAATACTATTTTTTGCCTTTTCTTTATTCGAACTAAGATATTCGTTCAGGATTTTGTTTCTCGTAAACAATCTCTCCTTTTCAAATTTCAAAAGAGACTTTAAGTGTTCAAAAATGGGTAAAGCTACAACAATGGGCATTTCCTTGCTGTGATACATCCATGCAATAGTTCTTAAGACGTGATACTTTAGTTCTTCTTCGGATTTCAAAATTTCGATTAGATTTTCTAGTAGAACAGAGGATTGAATATCAAACATTCTTATCAGTAGCAATACACGCTTGGAAAGAGCTGTGTTCTTTCTCTTAAGAATTTCAATCAAAGCGTCAGGCATTTCTGTAATAAATTCATAAACATTCCCCAGGGAAAACAAAGCTTCGGCGTCAATACCTTCAGCAAGAACCAATTTGACAATGATATCTTTAACAGAATCCTTTTCTTCAACTTTTACTAACATACTGCATAAAGTTAGTGCTTCTTTTTTGGAAATTCCTTTAATGGAAGGATATTCATTGTGTCCTGAAGCGTTATCGAAAAGATCTTTATTAATGATGAGTTTCAGTATTTTTTCCAAAACATTCAATGGTAAGTTCGAAAATTGTTCTGAACCGTAATCTTTTAGAAATTCAAAATTCATCAATTTCACCATTAGTTCTGAGCAATATGCGCTGTATGACGACTGCATGCAAAAAATTCTCAGCTTCAAACTCGGTTTCTCCTCTTTAAGATTGAACAGAAATTTTACCTGTTCATCAGTGAATTGAGGGAATTGTCCGTTAAAGTATTTTAAATTCCACATTTCGCCTCTCCCTATTTTCAAGTATGCGTCCAACAATCCCAAAGGAAATCTTTGTAGAGACTTAAATACTTTATAGCCATCAATACCAGTTGACAACAAATAATCTGATTGCACACCAAAAGCTGCAATCTCTTGATAAATTGAAAGTTCTCTTCCTTCTGAGGGCTTGTATTCGTCCATACAGTCAATCAGGAGCATATAAATATATCTTCCTGATAAATCCACAGGATCACTTTGTAAATAGTCATAAAACAGTTCGATTTTTTCCTCCCTTGTGTACCTATAACTATTCTTTTTGAATTCTTCCAAGTTGTGAAGATCAGCATTTATGAGTCCTGCTGTGAATGTCAAAACAACAAAATATTTTGGATTGAATTTGTTTTCCATCATAAATTTTCGGAAATCGTCTTCGTTTCGGTTAATTAGTTCAAAAGCAGCAAAAAACTCCAGAAATGTCAAATGGAAAAATTCGTTGCTTTGAGATTTCCAATCGGGGCCATCAACTCCATTGAAAAATGGCAGCTTTCCACTGAAGTCATCATTCGCATTTTTAAAATCATTATAAGTGAACTGGAGGGAGCCATCTTCCAACCATTTCTTTGCCATGGCTCTTAAAATTGTAAATTCCTTCAAAAGTGGTCCAGTTATTAAATTCTTCAAAGAAGTATCTTCACCTAAGTCTTTTCTATTTTCAGCCAAAAAATTTCTTAACAATTTGAGAATGAAAATCTTGTAAAGTTTAGTAGTTGTGATCTCGTTGACATCTAATACCGAAATTTCTTGCCATGCAAAAAGAAATATTTCCAAGATAATCGGAATGGAAACCAAATCTGAAATTAAACTATTGCTCACGTATTCCACAATTTTTTGCTCTTCATCCAAACGGTTATTTTTCTTTAGTACGGCCTTGATGTAATCTCGAACATTTTCCTCATTAAATCCAGTTATTTCCAAAACCCTCTGAAAATCAGCGAAATTCAGTTGGACAAACGGACGAGAAGTCAGAATTACATTTTTTCTCGATTGAAGTTTAGTGATTGTTTTTGCTAATTTGGCTTTCTTGGGATCTCCCAATAAATCCTGAATTTCATCCCATCCATCCAAAATAAACAAAACGTTATCCATGTTGATATCGACGTTTTCTTTATCTAAGTACAGTTTAAGTAATTTTTCTTCGTCGATCTGGTCATCCGCAAACCTGGGATTCTTGAGTTGTCTCAAAGGCAGCCAAATGACTTCATCTAAATGATTCCACATATTTCCATTGTAAAAATCGTGAACTATTTTTTTGCAGAGTGTGGTTTTGCCAGTTCCAGGGCTTCCGTAAATGAGAACTCTGCGGATGGATGTGTTGACGATAGGTCTAATTTCCGTAAAATTTCCAGACGAGGTCCCACCTGAAATTCTGTCTCTTCTACTCAAGTTTTCAATTGTGGTCTCCACATAATGTTCACTTCTTTCTTCATTCGCTTTACTGTTCCGAAATTTGTTATATGCAATAATTTTTTCTCGTTCATTATTCTCAAGATTCTCATTTTCGTTTACTATTATACTTGTGTTGACGATATTTAGGTTAAGGAAGTATGAATCTCCGAGGGACAAATTACAATCACCATTGTAAAGTTGATTTCTCTGATGGATGTTTTCACTGTGGAACCCCAGAACTTTTTTCGTCGACATTCTAAATTTTCCAAACAGCAGTGATTTAAAAATATAACTGAGAAAAAAACACTTTACCCAATATGGTTTTATAATTTAAGAGCAAATTTTTTTTTGTATACTGTGCAATGCTAGAAATTTCACTTACCTGATACTTTTTGAACTATCGCAATTAGTTTATTTATGTGTTTTACTATCACACTTATTTATTGGTGTGTTCGTTATTTGCCGTTTCGAAAAGTTTACTAACGATTCTCACTGGCTTTTCAATGAATCCATACCATTGTAGCCAAACACGTGAATTTACACCTACTGACGCTGTCGTGTACAACGTACGATACTTCGGACGCAAAACGTATTTGCTTAATGATAATGATAACAGTAACGACAAAAGCACACGAACCAGACTTTATTATATCCCTAGTACAGAATACAGAAGTGCGTGACGAATACTAATACCTGGAATCGTAATCCCATGTACAAATCTCTTTTGCATGGAAAACGTTAACTTACATTTTCAGCACGTTCAGTTTACCAATATACATGAAGAATGAAGTGAAGACCTTGTATTGCGTACTAGCTTTGTATTAAGTGGGCGAAGTTCACTTTAAACCTTTATTATGTCGGTGAGTTCGATCACCCAAAAATTCAAGAAGGCTTTGAGATCCTCATGGTCAAGTCTAAATATGCGAGCATTTCAAGCATTACACTGACTACTGTCACTTCTAATTTACATTTCTTGTTATAAAGGGTTTAGCTTCTTTCTCTTGCAGTTAGAGTAATGAAAATCAAAAGCAAGACAAGAGTCATTCAAATATTACGTCATATTCATTGTTAAGTTCAAGTTGTATTTCTATAAAGATTAGAACTCAGATATGGGAAGCTGTCGTATTTAAAACTATTAGTTACGTATATGAAAATAGAAATGCATATAAACTAGTTACAATTACAATGGTTAGGTTACAATGGTTGAATATTTAATTTAAATAAGCTAATCATCATTATAAGTGTTTTTGATTTTTATTAACATATTTACGTCATCTACAATGACAGTTCCAAAATTGTTATTTTGTTGGCTTAAAATTTTCATCGCACGATGAATATTTTAAGCTGTGCTTTCCACTGTTTGCTAAGGTGTACATATATCAAAATAAATATATTATGATTCTTGTTCTTTAAGTTCTCTAGCAATAATCTATTTGCCTCAACACACGATGATAATGATGCCTCGTTCTTGAAGTATTAAATATTTAATTGCGGTACTGCCCATACTGTGTACCTAGGTAGTGATAAATAAACATGAAATCAGTTGGAATGTTCACTGCGCACTTGAAATATATCGTGGTCGAAAACGAATTTATGGCTTATTTATTTCAGTATTAGCTAACACTACTCTTGGCTTTTCCTTACCTACTAAAGTGTAACCAGAAAATAAATTTAGCAGATTATGGGTACAAGAATCACCTTTCTCCTAATCAAAAGAATGTCTTGTAATTCCAGATTGCAGCCTTTATTTTGAGAATTTTTTGCTTACGTAACTCATTCGAGAAAAGCTAGTTTTCCGCTCCGGACATTAAACTTAGGTTTGGGATTCGAAACCCCTGACTCAATTCCCAAATTTAAGCTTCTTTATTTAATCAGTACTGTTGTATTTCTACTCATAATAATAATAGTAGTGGAATATTAAAATTATGCGTGGTATAATTACCCGATAAATGCCTGAGTTCAGCAATTGGCATGCTTTTTAAGTCATATATGTTAGCGTGAAAAGAAAATAATGGCATTTTGTGTAATGCAAATTGTAATAAGCAGGTGTTCGGAGTTTATTTTATTAATTGAAAATGGAGGCATAGAGACAATTTTAAAGAATTGAAATACAATGTAACTTGTGGAATGTAATTAACGAAAGACATAACTTGATACTTTACCAAATGCTTTATAGAGTTTAGTATATTATACAATAACTTCATTACTTCTCACAATACATGATGGACTTAATATTCAAGACTACATTGATAGATAATGAATACATACATAGATAATGATAAATACATAATAATATGCTAATGAATTACTCACAGTGGGTTATGAGAAAACACAAGTTTTTGATTTAAGGATGTTCTCCACTTAAATTTAATTATATCTATCCTTTCCTTTTCGGGTACTGATAATGAGCTCCATTCTTTATGATATTTCCGTTTTTATCTGCAGGATGAAAATGGGGTTTTTGCCCTTGTGGAGTATGGTGAACGGGCGGGTTTCCTAGAAGAAATAAAATTATTTTTAATAAGTAAAAAGATTATCATTTTCGTTCGTGCGTATCATATACAAAAGAGTTGATTACCTTTTCCAGCATTCTTTGCTGCTTCTAAGGCTTGTTTCCTATTAGCCGAATTTTGGAAATGCAAAGCTGGCTTACCACTTCCAAATACCTTTCTTCCGACATTCAATATGCCTGAACTGGAAGTATTTTCAAAATGATTCCCAAATAATAGAAGAGCTAAAACGCACAACGAAAATAATTGCCGGGAATTCATTTAATAAGGTTAAGTGAGAGTTAATTAAAGAATTAATTAATTGATTACTGTAGACTGAATGGACTGAAATAATTATGCTCGGTTTTATATGGTATTGATGTACCTAAACATTTTTTTGTTTGCGTAGAGGAGGAAATGCATGCGGTTCTTGTTTTAATAATTTAACCTGGCTTTCTATTAAAGGTTTTCAGAGAATCAAACACCAGATGATTATGGTGTGGTTGCTGACACATAAGTAATTCTGTTAAGTGTTGACTGATTGGCATAATAACTAATATTTCAATTTAATTCACTCAAACGTTTCCTGAATACATACAATTAGGTTTTCTGACTAGTTTTATTGACGCACTCAAAAGCATGGTTAAAAATATTTAACATTTCTTTCAAATCACTACTGAGCTCAGTCAACAGCTTTTATATAGGTGCATGATATAATAATCAAAACCCCCATTTACTTTAAAATGTTTTAAATAATTCTAATTCTAGGTAATAAAATTTTACTACTGCCAACATAATCGTATAACCATAAATAATCAAAATATTTTCCAATATGAATCATATAATATGATCAGAAATGCTATCTAAAAGTGTTGTTAGCTAATACTTCTACATTTCGCCTTAAGTATTGATAAAGAGTCATTCATCTTGCTGATTATCGATTGAACGCAAATGTGGTTTCTTATTCCTTCCTGTGAACACGATTTCCTGTAAATATTTAAGTTTCAGCAGGAAGCGGGTGATATCCTGAAGAAGTATTCTAATTTATGACAAAAATGAAATTCAGAATATAAAAAAAATTATTAATTTTACTTTATTGACTATTTTAACTATATTTCTGAAGTATTCTTAATAGGTACATTAGTATTCCTACAATATGCTTTATGGACCAGTGTGATTTGCGTATTCTTCATTCCCTAAAGTTGAGCTTAATTGTGTTCGTGTTTCATTCGGTTTATATAATCCATAATAATGTTTAGAAAACTATTCATTAGCTAATGCATTTCACCTAAGGTTACCCAATGTAAATAATTAATCTCCATTTATATTTAAATTTAAAACCTAAATATCCCATATGTAATTAAATGGATTTGGTAGGTTTTCTTCGTGCCATTTAAAACTCAAGCAGAGTTGAATTTTTCTGTCTTGTCAACCTTTCTCCTAGTCTAGGATATTACTATTACTAAGTAATAATCTCTCAAATATTAGAAGATCGATACCTGACACCTTATATATTCCGAATGTAACCATTCTAATATAAAGAACGCAAAAATCAATGTTATTATTTCACTAAGCATGTCGTTTGCCGGTCAGCTCTGGCCCAATTTGGTTGCTAAAACCAAATAATTAACTACTGTGTCAAACGATATGTACAAAATAAAGTATTTTCACATTTTGTGCATATTATTTTTAATAATAGAATTGACATTGGGATGGACATTCAAAGACGTAGCCCACCTTGAAAATGAATGTTATATAAACGTATTATTTTACGACCATCATCCTGAAAATGGCTACTCTCAAATAGAAGATATTCAGTTCGCTGAATTACAATACATTGATATTCCGTTTGCATTGACCAAAGTGAACTATTTACGGAGCGAAATTCATAGCTCAGGAAAAGTCTATGGAAATGAACTACAGGACAAATCACTGAAAACATCGTCTCCACACTACAAATCGCGATTTATTTGTGTGGCCAACATAGCCGTCAATTTAAATCCCAATAACTATAGAGATCTTTGGTTAACTCACTTTATTAGCGAAATTTTCTCAAACAAAAACGAGACAGAACTTTTCAAAGGAGGTTGGGGATATAGTAGTTATAACTTTGCCGAATTCTCCTCTGTTTATCTGTTGGTGTCACACGAAATATTGGAAAGGGTCAAATTAGATTTTGCATTTCTATTTTCCAGCAACACCACAGAAATGAACGTTGGATCTTACTTGGTCCAGAAAATTTATTTTGCCATTTGGAAATGGTAATGACCAATCACTGTACTGTCTTTGTCTACAATTTGTAGACAGTGCTGAACACAGAGGTCAATACGAATACACAGTTATACCTATTGCTATCGGAGTAGAATCATTTGAAATGAAGAAAATACATCGAAGGCAAACAATGCAAAAATTCATTGCGGAAAGTAACATTATCCAAGAAGTTGTATTGTATATATTCATTGGTGAAGAAAGGGGAGAATCTCCGATCTATGGACCACCTTTGAGAAATGTATTTCCCTCAAAATATTTACAGAATGGGATGAAAACTGTAGCGGTTCCAATTGCTTCAATTATTCTTGAAAGTCTGCCAAATTCCACCATTGTATTTGGTCGCTCTGATTGTATTAAAAGAGAAGAACAACCTTCTGTATCTATGGATTTCGAAGTAAGAGAACGTAATTTACAATTCCAATATGACCCTTCTTTTACTCTAATTCCAACCGGTGAAGATTCCTACAATTTTTTGTCCTGTGTCGTTTTGGAAGATGAAACTCTTTCTTTCTCTGCCTACATACGACCTTTCAAACTCTATGCTTGGGTGACCATCATTGCTTCAATATCATCAGTTATCGCTTTTGTTCAGGGAATAATATTTCTTAAACGACAAAAGTCATTTCCTTTCATTCTAATCTGATATGGCTACTTGTTAGAAAACGGTCATTCACTTTCAAGGAAGTTGAGTAAACCCATTTGGATGATATTCGTCGTCGGTCCGCTTCTCCTCATGTTCATCATTTTGACAGATGTGTACAAAAGTATAGTTACATCAGATTTGATTGAGCATCCGCCACTGAAAAAAATTGAAACTATTCAAGACGCGACAAAGATCACAGAAATAAATTTCTTTGGTCCCCTGATGGGAAATACGGAATTAAATCCTTTTGAGGTGTCCGAGAATATACAATACTCATTTTTAAGGTGTTATCAATGCTATCTTAAAAATAAAGAAAGATATTTTCCAAAACATTATCGATATCGTATGGACACAAAATGCCAAAATGTAACTTGGAGCGACACTTTGTTTAACCAAGAAACAGAGGAATATGTCAAAGCAGCTTTTCAGGCATGTAATTCAAAGGAGAACTGTCTCTTTAGTTTTTTTGATGGGTTTTACGAAATGAAAGAGTTAGGTGTGGCATTTAAATTTCCCCAAGGATTCCCATTCACCAGCCCGCAGAAGTGGATTTCTGAATGTCAGAACTCCGTATTTGTGGACAGAAGTTCGCGGATACACCGGTTTATGAATAACTCCCATTGGAATTCAAAAATCCGACCAATCAGAAAAATATACATAGGAGATCCATCAAAAGGAATTCTACAACAACGCTTTGCGACTAAATTTCATAACCCTAGAATACCTTTAATGGCTTCATATCTCAGAGAAAAGTCATTTCTTCTAGGTCACTCAGGATTATATCACTTGTGGCTAGATGCTTCAAAACAGCGAAATTTCACAGAATGTAAAAATTGTTGGCCTCTCAAAGACCCACAGCCATTGGATTTTCAGCATTCAAATATTTCAACTATATTTTACATAGCACTTTTCATGGTAATGATTTCGTTTGTTGCATTTCTTACAGAACATCGTTTCTTAGTACGTACAATGATTTTACGATCGATACCCTTCTCTATCACTTAGCAAAATATGTTACAACGGCAATGCACAAAAATATGTAATACTACTGATCACTGATATGCGTATATATCTGTAATCAATGAGTCTTCAAACACAAAACATAGAATAAAGTATCAGAGTGAAATTGTCATGCACAAGTTGTAAAGATCATTTCGTTTTTTGCGTTTCTTACAGAAAATCGTGTTTTATTGTGTACAATCGTATTACGATCGCTTAAGTACCATCCTTTGACAAAAAATGTTAAATAGAATGCCACGAATATGGAATCCTACGTTAGTGATAAATGTTCGATTTATTTATTATGAAATATATTTCATCGAATTATCTCAATGGGTTCGTGAGTTTTGGACACCACAGACAGAAAAAACAAAAATATAAAGTGTACTAATTCTTCATGTCTCTTTTATTAACCGAAATATACCCGGTGAGTTCCAGGTGCTATTATGGTTATGTAGTAACTTATTGTTTATCCTATTTTAAAGTTTCAAATAGAACTTTTGTATTCTCTTCTCTATTTGTAATAGTACACTTAATTTCATAGAAGTTATCACTGCTCTATTGTATAACTTTAGCTATGTATTACTGTACAAAGCAAGTATGCACATATAGGACTAAAATATTTAAACATTTCCATATTCTATTTTCATGCCCATTGTAATATAGATATTGTATTGTACTTATTTGCCTTCACTTGGTTGTACTAATTCCTTTGTAATTTTTATGATGCTGCTAACACGCACATTAGATACCAACTATTTGTATTAGTAATTTAAAATTTAGCCTTTAAAAGTACGAACATTGCATGTGTTCGTGGATTCTGTTTCCAGTCTTCTCACTGTCATTTACTCTTCATACACAATAAATCTTATTTTTGTTTAATAAATAAGGACATACATCATGCACTGATATAGTTCAAGTCTTCGAACTAGGTCGTCTTCCTTATACATAAACCCAGAGATTCTAGAGTTTCATATTTAATTTTTTCCTTTAATTTGATAATTTCAGTTCAGCCATTATAAGATTATCCTTTTAAACTTAGACCATAATGACCCGTAAAGGGCTATCTATCAATTCAATTTGGTCAACATGAAGAAAATTGGGGCATCTAGAATTATCTCCATTATGTGTATGAAAATAGAATGGAAAATTTATTGCGTGCAAAATGTAAAGAGCAAGCCTTAAGGTTAAAGTTAGTTAAGGAGAAAAATATATTCATTTCAAAACCTTTACCATCAAGTCGGTAGTAAAGAGATATGTAAAAATTACCATTTTTTCGGTGTGTTCAGGCCCAATTAGCGGTTGCTAAACTTAATAGCAAAACAATAAGTACTGAGCAAAACAACATGAAGAAAAAGTATTTTGGTTTTCTGTGGAAATTATTTTTCATAATACAATTAGCACTCGGATGGACAATCAAAGAAGTAGCCCACCTTGAAAAAGAATGTTATATAAACGTATTAGTATTTTACGACCATCACCCCACATTAGGCTACACTGAAATGGAAGACATGCAATTCGCTGAATTACAATACATTGATATTCCGTTTGCATTTTCAAGAGTGAATTATTTACGGAATGAAATTCATTGCCTAACCAAAGTCTTTTGTGGAAATGAACTAAAATACAGATCACTGAAAATATCGTCTCCATACTACAAATCGCGACTTGTTTGTGTGACCAACATTGCCGTCAATTTAAATCCCCAAGACTTTCAAGATTTACGGTTAACTCATTTTATAAGTGAAATTCTCTCCAATAAAAACGAGACAGAATATAGCAGAGGAGGTTTTAGATTTAGTGGGTACAACTACGCCGAAATTTCCTCTGTGTATCTTTTGGTGACAAAAGAAATATTGGAAAGGGTCAAGTCAGATTTTGTATTTTTATTTTCCATCAATGGCACAAAAGTGAACGTTGGATTTTACTTGGTCCAGAAAACTTGGTTCATTTTGCAATTTGGAAATGCCAATGACAAATCATTGTACTTTCTTTGTCCACAATTTGGAGACGGTTCTGAAAACAGAGGTCAATACGAATACACAGTGATACCTCTTGCTATCGGAGAAGAATCATTTGAAATAAAGAAGAGACATCGACGACAAATAATGGAAAAATTCGTTGCGGAAAGTAATATTGTCCAAGAGGTTGTACTGCATATTCACATTAGTAATAACGAACAAAGGGTAGAATCTGCGATCTGCGGACCACCCCTCAGAAATGCATTTCTTTCGGAATATTCGCAAAATGGGGTAAAAACTGTCGCAGTTCCAATTGCTTCTATTGTTCTTGAAAGTCTGCCGAATTCGACCATTGTTTATGGTTCTTATGATTGTATTAGAAGAATAGGACAACCTTCTGTGGGCTTTGTTTTCGAAAGACTACAAGCACATAGATATATTAACTACGATAACACGTTTGGTGCTCAAATTCCAACCGGTGAAGATTCCTACAATTTTCTGTCCTGTGTCGTTCTAGAAGATGAAACTCTTTCTTTCTCTGAATACCTACGACCTTTCAAACTCAATGCTTGGGTGGCCATCATTGTTTCCATATCATCAGTTATTGCTTTTGTTCATGGAATAATTTTTCTTAAACATCAAAAGTCATTCCCTTTCATTCTAATCTGTTATGGCTACTTGTTAGAGAACGGTCATTCACTGTCAAGGAAGTTGAGTAAACCCATTTGGATGAAATTGGTAATCGGCCCACTTCTTCTCATGTTCATCATTTTAACAGATGTGTACAAAAGTATAGTTATTTCAGATTTGGTGCAACCTCCAGACCTTAAGCAAATCGACTCCATTCAAGAAGCGGTAAACCTAAAAGAAATGAATTTCTTTGGGCCCCTGAAAGGAAATACTGCTTTAAATCCCTTTGCAGTGCCCGAGAAACAGCAGCACTCATTATTAAATCGGTATAAATGTTATCTGAAAAATAAAGAAAGATATTTTCCTAATCAAAATCGATATCGCATAAACCCAAAATGCGAAAATGTAACTTGGAGAGACACTTTGTTTAACCAAGAAACACAGGAATATGTCAGCGCAGCTTTTCAAGCATGTAATTCGAAGGAGAACTGTCTCTTCGGGTTTTTTGATTGGTTCTACGAAATGAAGGAGTTAGATGTTGTAATTCGATTTCCGCCAGGATTCCCTTTCACCAGTCCACAGAAATGGATTTCTGAATGTCAGAACTCTGTATTTGTGGACAGAAGTTCCCGGATACGCCGGTTTATGAATAACTCACATTGGAATTTGGATATCCGTCCAGTTAGAAAAATGTACGTTGGAGATTCTGAAATAGGAATTTTGCCTCAACGCTTGACAACTCTTTTCGAAAACTCTGAAATTCCTTTGATGGTTTCATTTCTCAGGAAAAAGTTATTTCTTCTAAGTCACTCAGGATTATATCACTTGTGGCTAGATGCTTCTAAACGGCGAAATTTCACAGAATGTAAAATTTGCCTGCCTCTCAAAGACCCACAACCATTGGCCTTTCAACATTCAAATATTTCAACTATATTTTACATAGCACTTTTCATGATAATCATTTCGTTTGTTGCGTTTCTTACAGAAAATTGTGTTTTATTGTGTACAATGGTATTACGATGAATACCGCCTACAGTGTAAACACATATTAATCCCTGGAATGGAGATGTGAGTTTCCACTTCCTTGAAAAAATGGTTTTGATGAAGCATTGGGGTTTTTGATGCAATGATCTAACAAACTATTTATGCACGACTTTCGTTTTATGATTTTTATGGGCAGAATGTTCCATTAGAAATAATAACTATTTTTTTTGATCTTTGCAATACAAACGTGCTATCAATTATTACTATATAGTTTTACTAGATAGATAGATAGATTTTATTGTTTGACGATATGACCGTTGGTCTTTACATCATTTACAATGTTAATAGTAAGTTAATAATTTTACATTCTAAATGGAGTTGGGTTGTGAGAGGCGGGTTTATTATTAATGTTTACGTTGACAGATCTTACATATTGTCGTGTTCTTGAGTACACAAAAACATATGCCTGTTACCTGTGTTCATTTGTAATAATATTTTGGAAAGATTATTAATACTCATAAGTCCTGTGGTAATTATCTCACATTGATAATAAGATTAAATAGGTTGACCAGACCTAAAACACAGAGTTTAGCTTATTAGGCACTTATATCCAACCGAACATTATACAGATACAAACAAATATGCAGGCAAACAACGTGTTTATTCGTAGAGCTAATATTCTTATCGTCAGTAATTTCTATATGTTAAACTATTTCATTACATTTTTCCATTATGGTAATTATGACACATTAGACCATTTCAAGACATTTTTACCATTACAGTAATTATGATACATAAGACAATTTCATTACATTTTACTATTACAATAATTATGGCACAATAAGCCATTCCACGACATTTTTACCATTACATCAATTATGACACTGTATTATGATTATGGCATTTAATTATGATACTATTTTCAGTATCATTAGAGTAGTTTCCACACATTAAACAATTTGTTGACGTTTTCTCCATTGCAGTTATTTTTCACACGGTAAAGTATTTCTTGACATTATTATTATTACTTGATGACATTATCTCCCTTGTAGTAGTTTTTACAAATACGTAATTATGGTGAATATAACTATTTTATGACATTATCTCCAATCCAGTAATTTTGATACATTAAACTATTTCAGAAAATTGCTTCTATTTCCGTGATATTTTTGACAGTAAATTATTTCGTGACATTACAGTTGTTAGTATGCATTTAATTCTGTAAGTATTAATCATTATGCAGGCTTAGAGCAATATATCATTATTATGTTTTATCACACAAAGACATAGTCTGGAAGAAAAGAGTTTGCAACAAAATAAATTTTGTCAAAGATGGGCCAGACTGGTTACTGGTATTCCGTTTTACATTTGAACTATATAAACTCAAAAAAATTGAACTTATTTTCAAAAAACCTTAAAGAGGTAGGTAAGCAAATTCAGATTGGTTACTGACACTATTTTACGTGAGACCCCTAATTGTTCTCACAACCTTAGATAGGTGCTAAAATAATAAGTTTAGAAACTGAATATTAAGAATTAATGTAAACAGATATAAACGTAGAACTGTAGCACAGAATGTACTGAAGAACAGAATTGTGATATGGCATTATAATATTTATTGCAATGTATGTGTGCTACGCATATTTAGGTACATGATATGTTATATGCTTCAGTACATATTTAGACATTCCAATCCTCCCAAGTTTCACACGTCATATCCTTTATTTTATTGACATGATGACTGTTAACTCTGACGTGTAAGCTATTTTAGACATTGTACGTTCGAGAAAATCGAATAATGTAAGTGACAATTATTAAAATTTTGATGAAAGTGGTTGCATACAATTTAAATTTATACATTAACATTATAATAATATAATAGGATATTTTAAGTTTACTTACAAATCCAAATTTTCTTTCCATTAGGCAGGCTTAAAATATTATTTCGAATGTAACTAACAAAATTAACTTTTCAATCTTAACTTTTCAATCAAGGTCGGCTTTCCAAGAGATTTTTTTAAGGTTCACATTTTTCAAAATTTGATGATGAACAAACATTGATGTTACGGAAAGGACTAAATCTGTGAGCAGGTAAGCTTAGGCCATCAATATCAAGGCGTGTACATATTTTTAGAACTTTGAAATTTTTATGACGCCTTTATGACATTCTTAGGCATAACATATCCACGAATTAGAAATGAGTTCTCTTTAGTTTCGGAGATAGAGTCCCCGGAGTGAAGGCAACTTTACAATGTAATAACATAGGACTTTAGCTTAGAAGCATCAAAAGTGCCAGTGTACATATTTTTAGGTACGTCAAAATTTGACAGCATGCAATTCAACTATTTTTTAACTAAATCTGCAATTTACAGAAATGAGTTCTCTTTAGTACAGAAGTTATAACGACTTTAATTTCAAAAAACCAAATTATGAAATATGCACATGGTAAGTGATTCCTATATAGTGCCAAAGGGGATGCCAATGGAAACTGATTAACCCTTAACTCGGCTTTGGCTTCCGCTATACAGTATTAAAGCGTGCAGAGTAATGTAACTACCAAGGTGTATCCATGGACACAACTGTAGAATAAAGAGGTGGTGAATTGTGGCAATTCTAAGGATAACGCGCTATTTAAAAATAAATTCAAGCATTTTGAAATAAATTGAATAAATTGCGACATTTTAGAATAAATTACGACATTTTAGAATAAATTGAGACATTTTAGAATAAAATGCGACATTTTAGAATAAATTGCGACATTTTAGAATAAATTGCGACATTTTAGAATAAATTGCGACATTTTAGAATAAATTGCGACATTTTAGAATAAATTGCGACATTTTAGAATAAATTGCGACATTTTAGAATAAATTGCGACATTTTAGAATAAATTGCGACATTTTAGAATAAATTGCGACATTTTAGAATAAATTGCGACATTTTAGAATACATTGCGACATTTTAGAATAAATTGCGACATTTTAGAATACATTGCGACATTTAGAATAAATTGCGACATTTTAGAATAAAATGCGACATTTTAGAATAAAATGCGACATTTTAGAATAAATTGTGACATTTTAGAATAAATTGCAACATTTTCGAATAACTTGCCACATTTCAGAATTACGTTACTTTATATAATTCCAGAATTTTTTTCTTGATTGCTTGAAGTTAATTTAAAATGTCTCAGCTTATTCATTATGACAATATTGTTATGCAATCCGTGGTATCTTGATGAATACGTTATGTAGTAGTTAAGCAACTAAACAGGTTGATTGGCTTTTTCGTTCAACGGGGATGTTTAGCTAGGTTTCCCAATCTTTCTCAGAAAGTTACTCCTAAGGTATCGGGAACCCAATTGGACTCTCTGAGGCTAGAGGACCTGCTTTTATATCCAAATTCTGAGGTTTCCGTGTGTACCCCTCACGGGAATGTTCCAGAACAGTGTTTTGGTGCAGCAATGTTCTAGAGGATTCCAGTAAAATCAGATATCCTAAGTAAAAAATAAATACTGAAGGTTCTTAATTCGTTCCATCCTATCATAAATACTTTTCCTGCTTCCAAAATGTTGCAACTTATTCACAAATGACTCAAATCATTCTAATTGGTCGCAATTTATTCAAAAATAGTGCAATTATTCTAAAATGTAGAAGTTTATTATAAATAAACGTCGTAATTTTTCCTAAAAAGTCGCAATTTATTAAACAATTTTATTCTAAAATGTCGTAATATTTCCTAAGATGCTGAAATCTATTCTAAAATGTCGCAATATTTCCTAAGATGTTGAAATTTATTCTAAAATGTCGTAATATTTCCTAAGAAGCTGAAATTTATTCTAAAATGTCGTAATATTTCATAAGAAGCTGAAATTTATTCTAAAATGTCGTTATATTTCCTAAGATGCTGAAATTTATTAAAAATGTCCTAGTTTTTTCTATAATGTTGCAATTTATTCAAAAATGTCGTAATTTTCCTTAAATGTCGCAATTTTTCCTAAAATGTCTAATGTATAGTTATTCCTAAATTGTTGCAATTTATTCTAAAATGTAGTAATTATTCCCAAAATGTCGTAATTATTTCCAAAATGTCGTAATTTATTCAAAAATGTCGTAATTATTTCCAAAATGTAATTTATTCCAAAATGTCGTAATTTATTCAAAAATGTCGTAATTATTTCCAAAATGTCGTAATTATTTCCAAAATGTCGTAATTTATTCAAAAATGTCGTAATTATTTCCAAAATGTCGTAATTTATTCAAAAATGTCGTAATTATTTCCAAAATGTAATTATTTCCAAAATGTCGTAATTTATTCAAAAATGTCGTAATTATTATGTCGTAATTATTTCCAAAATGTCGTAATTTATTCAAAAATGTCGTAATTATTCCTAAAATGTGGCAATTGATTTTAAAATGTTGGAATTTATTCTAATATTTTGGAGTTTATTCAAAAAAGCTACAATTTATTCTAAAGTACCCCAATTTATTTTAAAATGTAGTAATTATTCCTAAAATGTGGCAATTTATTTTAAAATATTGGAATTTATTCTAATATGTTGGAATTTATTCTAATATGTTGGAATTTATTCAAATATGTTGGACATTATTCAAAAAATGCTACAATTTATTCTAAAGTGTCGCAACTTATTCTAAAATATCGGACACTCTAAACCCTGGCAAATTATTCTAATTTTATTTATTCTTAATTGCAATAATTTTTTCGTTTCTAGTATTATATTCCAATCAAAAGTATGAAGTAATGCTTTCTCTTACATATTGAAAACTAGTTTTGATAAATCTACCCGTTACAAAGGGTTAAGTGAATGTACATCCCTATATATGAATATTGACATTCGGTAACTAAGACACATTGGAAAATTATTCTTGAAAATCTTCGTAGCCCATGACCCCTAATGGGATTTCCATAGCCAATGGCCCAGGCTTATACGTTGCTACCAGATACAGTCCTTTCTAATACAAATTGCTTTTACCTTTACTAATACAACTTACACCACTGTAGTAGTGTTTCACTAAAATTTTAAAATAGCAGTTTAATTTTCAGTATTACAACTATTACTATTTTTACACATTAATTATATCAATACACAAAGTACGTGTTTTATATGACTAATTAATAATGATACACAAAGATGTGGGTTAAGAACGGACGAGCTAAGAAGCGTGTCCGCTCTTGCCCACTCTCACAACCCAACTCCATATAGTTTTACTATGGGCAAACAATCGTATAACCATTCATATAATCAATTATGAATTATTGAATCCGATATTTTTCAATCCATGAACAAAATTCAATATAAAGTGTTCCTGGCAAATATATTTCTATATTTCGCTTTATGTATTGATAAAGAGTCATTCATTTTGATGATTATAGGTTAAAAGCAAATGTGGCTTCTGTTGTCCTTGTTTTATGTACATGATTACCTTTAGTAAGTTGCCGGAAATTAAAAGGCGGGATCATCCTGAAGTATTAATCCAAAAACTGAGTTTATGACAAAAATGAAATGAAGGATATAGTTAAATAACTTAGTTTCTGACTAAAATTTACTTCATATAAGTATTCTAACTGTCTTTAGTATTACTACAAAGTCCAATTTATGAACCAGTTAGGTGTGGTTTACGGTTTCAACATTCACTAAAGTTGAGCATTACTGCATCCGTGTTGCTTTCGGTTTAATGTGTAGAATAATATATATACAAATCGGTATAAATGTCGGTATACAATAATGTGTGGAAAACTTTTCATTCGCTAATATATTTAATATTTTACCCAAGGTTTCCCAATGTAAATAATTAATCTCCATTTATATTTAATAACTAATATCACATGTAATTAAATGCATTTGGTAGGCATCCTTTCGTGCCATTTAAAACCAAGGCGGAGTTGAATTTTTCTGTCTGGCAAATACCTTCCTTATAGTCTAGGATATTACTAAGTAGCAAGCTCTCGGGTAAATATTAGAAGGTCGAATTATTTGCTTGTCAGCTCTGGCCCAATTAGAGGTTCCTAAAACCAAATACTTAACAACGTGTCAAAAGATATGAGCAAAATAAAGTATTTTCACATTTTGTGTATATTATTTTTCATAATAGAATTGGCATTGGGATGGACAATCAAAGAAGTAACCCACCTTGAAAAAGAATGTTATATAAACGTACTGTTTTACGACCATCATCCCAGAAATGGATACTCTCAAATAGAAGACATGCAATTTGCTGAATTACAATACGTTGATATTCCGTTTGCATTATCTAGAGTGAATTATTTGCAGAACGAAATTCATTGCCGAACCAAAATTTTGTGTGCAAATGAACTAAAAATCAAATCACTGAAAACATCGTCTCCATACTACAAATCGCGATTTGTTTGTGTGATCAACATTGCCGTCAATTTAAATCCCAAAGACTTTCGAGATCTACGGTTAACTCATTTTATAAGTGAAATTCTATCAAATCAAAAAGAGACAGAACATATCAAAGGAGGTTGGGGATATAGTAGTTACAACTATGCAGAATTCTCCTCTGTTTATCTGTTGGTGACACAAGAAGTAATGGAAAGGGTCAAATCAGATTTTGTATTTCTATTTTCCATCAATGGCACAGAAATGAACGTTGGATTTTACTTTGTAGAGAAAACATGGTTCATTTTGCCATTTGGAAATGCAAATGACAAATCTTTCTACTTTCTTTGTCCACAATTTGGAGACGGTTCTGAACACAGAGGGCAATACGAATACACAGTGATACCTCTTGCTACCGGAAAAGGGTCAGTTGAATTGAGTAAATCACATCGAAGGCTAGCGACAGAAAAGTTCTTTACAGAGAGTAAGATTTTCCAAGAATTTGTATTGAATATATACATTAGTCAAGAAAGGGAGAAGCCTGCATTCTGCGGAAGACCCCTGAGAAATGTATTTCCCTCAAAATATTTACAGAATGGGATGGAAACTGTCGCATTTCCAATTGCTTCAATTATTCTTGAAAGTCTGCCTAATTCGACCATTGTATTTGGTCGCTCTGATTGTATTAAAAGAGAAGGACAACCTTCGGTGTCTTTGTATTTCGAAATATTACAAGAACGTGATTTTGAAATGCACTATGACCCTTCTGGTGCTCTAATTCCAACCGGTGAAGATTCCTACAATTTTTTGTCCTGTGTCGTTTTGGAAGATGAAACTCTTTCTTTCTCTGCCTACATACGACCTTTCAAACTCTATTCTTGGGTGGCCATCATTGCTTCAATATCATCAGTTATCGCATTTGTTCATGGAATAATATTTCTTAAACGACAAAAGTCATTTCCCTTCATTCTAATCTGTTATGGCTACTTGTTAGAAAACGGTCATTCACTGTCAAGGAAGTTGAGTAAACCTATTTGGGTGAAATTGATCATCGGTCCGCTTCTTCTCATGTTCATCATTTTGACAGATGTGTACAAAAGTATAGTTACATCAGATTTGATAGAGCCTCCTCCACTGAAAAAAATTGAATCTATTCAAGAAGCGGTAAACCTCACAAAAATAGGTTTCTTTGGTCCCCTTAGAGGAAATACAGGGCTAAATCCTTTTGCCGTATCCGAATATATACAATACTCATTTTTAAATCGGTATCAATGTTATCTGAAAAATAAAGGAGGGCATTTCCCAAGTTATCTGTATCACAAGGACTCCAAATGCAAAAATGTAACTTGGAACAACCTTTTCTTTCATCAAGCAACACAGAAATATGTCAAAGCAGCTTTTCAGGCATGTAATTCGAAGAATGACTGTCTCTATGATTTTTTTGAATGGTACTACGAAATGAAAAAGTTAGGTGGGGTATTTAAATTTCCCTCAGGATTCCCATTCATCACCCCACAGAAGTGGATTTCGCAGTGTCAGAACTCGGTATTTGTGGACAGAAGTTCCCGGATACACCGGTTTATGAATGACTCCCATTGGAATTCAAAAACCCGACCAATCAGAAAGATCTACATAGGAGATCCAGGAGAAGGAATTCTACCACAGCGCTTTGCCACTATATTTGGCAACCGTGACATACCTTTGATGGCTTCATTTCTCAGGGAAAAGTTATTTCTCCTAAGTCACTCAGGATTATATCATTTGTGGCTAGATGTCTCAAAAAGACAAAATTTCACCGAATGCAAACATTGCTGGCCTCTCAAAGATCCACAACCATTGGACTTTCAACATTCAAATATTTCCACTATATTTTACATAGCACTTTTCATGGTAATCATTTCGTTTGTTGCATTTCTTACAGAACATCGTTTCTTAGTACGTACAATGATTTTACGATCGATACCCTTCTCTATCCCTTAACAAAAAAGGTTTTAATGGCAATAATGCAAAGAAATCGGTATCCTACTGATATATATGGTACATAATCAAGGAGCCTTCAAACACAAAACAGGAAAAAGTATCAGAATGAAATTGCTATGCATAAGTTATAATGACTTTGAACACTATGTTTATGAGGTTACATACCATAACTTTATAATCGTTTGTTTTACCATTTATGCCATTGGCCAGAATCTATCACATTAAATTAATAATTCTGACTTATTTTTATTCTTTACCATGTAAATGTGTACGATTTTTTCAGTTATTAACGCTCCGATTCTGAAATTAAATGTTTTATATTCCCAAATTTTGTGTAAAATGTCATTTAATAGTAATAACGTCTTAGAAAAAAGCAGATTACAGAACTTGTTTTCTTACGTTATACTTTCAATGCTTGCATTTAAAAGAAATAAAACATTAATGTCATGAAAACTATCATAAGACAACAATTTGTAGCATTATTTTAAAATTCATTAAAATTTACACCACATGGATACTATGTTTTCAACTTTGAAAACAAGAGAATAAACTTTCAACTGCTTTAATGTCATCTTCCGATAATATTATTCGATCCAAGGCAGCACTCCAGCCAACAGACTTAATTGTCTTTGGGAACCCAATTACTAGTAACCCCCAAAAGTATATACTCTATTCAGGAAGGTAAAGAAGAGACTGACGCTCTCATCTGGAATTTCTTTAAAAAAATTCGCAAAATGTAAAACAAAGTAACAAATGAATACAAAGTAAGAAAATATGTCAATTTACAATATTCTTTAGGAAAATCCGTTTGCATAACACAAGATAGAACTCCGAGTTTATTGGACGGTTTGTTTAATTAGTTTTAATTTTTTTTAGGAAACATCCTTCTTTCACCTCCTGTACTGTTCATATAACCTATGTCATTTCTGATTTGTAAGCACATCCCTGAATAGCCTTCCTCTGAAGTATGCGACAAAACTTCTCTTAGAATCTCAGCAAAATGATGTCAATATTGATCTTCAAAGCTTACCAAATTCAAATTCCGTATGGGTACAAAATCCTTCAACTGCAAGAAAATAGACGTCGAGGTTTTTATATGAACAAAATGTGAGGCATTTAGAATTAGCACCATTATATGTACCAAAATAAATAATAACTCTTGTATTGGTGGAGCATTCGGTATATGTAATTTATAATAATAACCCGTAGAAAAGTTTTCATCAGCTAAGCCATTTGACGTCTTGTTCTAAATGCTATAGCAGTTATGAACTTAGATTATTGTAGAACCATAGGTCTAAATAATTCAGTTTCCATTTATATTTAATGACTCACAGTATATATAATGTGTAGCTAAATGGAAGTGGAGAGTTTCCTTAAGTAGTTCAGACGGGCCATTTATATAACCCAAGTAAGTTCTGTCAGTTCTGTCTGTTTGGCAAATGTCTCCTTGGAAAATGTGAAATAGCTATATAGGTAAGCAGAAATAGATGTTCGATATAAAGAACAGCAATACAATAAGAGTTAGCCTTAATGTAGCTTTACTCATTATTCTTTTTCCGTTCGTTCAGACCTAATTAGCGGTTGCTAAAATTATTAGCAAATTAATTGTGAAAGGATATTTAGGATATGAATAAAATAATGTATTTTGGGCTTTTGTTGAAATTATTTTTCATAATAGAATTAGTATTCGGATGGACAATCAAAGAAGTGGCCCACCTTGAAAAAGAATGCTACATAAATGTATTGTTTTACGACTATAATCCCAAAAATGGCTACTCTGAAATGGAAGACATGCAATTCACTGAATTACAATACATTGATGTTCCGTTTGCATTGTCTAGAGTGAATTATTTACGGAATGAAATTCATTGCCAAACCGAAACCTTGTGTGCAAATGAACTAAAATACAAATCACTGAAAACATCGTCTCCATACTACAAATCGCGATTTATTTGTGTGGTTAATATTGCCGTCAACTTAAATCCCAAAGACTTTCGAGATTTACGGTTAACTCACTTTATTAGTGAAATTCTCTCACATAAAAACGAGACAGAACTTATCAAAGAAGATTGGAGATTTAAAAGTTACAATTATGCTGAATTTTCTTATGTTTATTTGTTGGTGGCAAAAAAAATGTTGGAAATGGTCAAATCAGATTTTGCATTTCTATTTTCGATCAATGGCACAGAAATCAGCGTTGGATCCTACTTGGTTCAGAAAACATGGTTTATTTTGCCATTTGGAAGTTACGATAACCAATCATTGTACTTTCTGTGTCCACAATTTAAAGGCAATTCTCAACACAGAGACCAATACGAATACACAGTAATACCTCTTGCTATCAGAGAAGAGTCATTTGAAATAAAGAAGAGACATCGAAGACAAGTAATGGAAAAATTTGTTATGGAAAGCAACATTGTCCAAGAAGTTGTACTGCATATTTACATTAATAATAATGATGATTGGAAAGAATCTGCTCTCTGCGGACGGCCCCTAAGAAATGCACGTCTTTCGGAATATTTGCAAAATGGGGTAAAGTCTGTAGCAGTTCCAATTGCTTCAATTATTCTTGAAAGTCTGTCGAATTCGACAATTGTATTTGGCCTTTCCGATTGCATTAAAAGAGAAGGAAGCCCTTCTGTATCTTTTGTTTTCGAAAGACTAGAAGCACATAGAGATGTTAATTACTATAACACGTTTGGTGCTCGAATTCCAACCGGTGAAGATTCATACAATTTTTTGTCCTGTGTCGTTCTGGAAGATGAAACTCTTTCTTTCTCTGCCTACATACGACCTTTCAAACTCTATGCTTGGGTGGCCATCATTGTTTCAATATCATCAGTTGTTGCTTTTGTTCATGGAATAATTTTTCTTAAACAACAAAAGTCATTTCCATTCATTTTAATCTGCTATGGCTACTTGTTAGAGAACGGTCATTCACTTTCAAGGAAGCTGAGTAAACCCATTTGGATAAAATTGGTAATCGGTCCACTTCTTCTCATGTTCATCATTTTGACTGATGTGTACAAAAGTATAGTTATTTCAGATTTGATAGAACCTCCACCACTGAAAAGAATCGACTCCATTCAAGAAGCAGTAAACCTCACAAAAATGAGTTTCTTTAGTCCCCTGAGTGGAAATACTGCTTTAAATCCCTTTGCAGTGTCCGAGAAAATACAGCTTTCATTTTTAAATCGGTATCAATGTTATCTTAAAAATATAGAGAGACATTTTCCGAATCAAAATCGATATCGCATGCACTCAAAATGCGAAAATGTAACTTGAAGAGACACTTTGTTTTACCAAGAAACACAGGAGTATGTCAGCGCTGCTTTTCAAGCATGTAATTCGAAGGAGAACTGTCTCATGGGGTTTTTCGATTGGTTCTACGAAATGAAGGAGTTAGATGTTGTAATTCGATTTCCGCCAGGATTTCCTTTCACCAGCCCATAGAAATGGATTTCTGAATGTCAGAATTCTGTATTTGTGGACAGAAGTTCTCAGATACAACGATTTATGAATGACTCGCATTGGAATTTGGATATTCGTCCAGTTAGAAAAATATACATAGGAGATTCGGAAAAAAGAATTTTGCCACAACGCTTGTCAACCATTTTGGAAAACGTTCAAATTCCTTTGATGGTTTCATTTCTCAGGGACAAGTTATTTCTTCTAAGTCACTCAGGATTATATAATTTGTGGCTAGATGCTTCGAAACGGAGAAATTTCACAGAATGTAAAAATTGCTGGTTTCTCCAAGACCCACAGCCATTGGATTTTCAACACTCAAATATATCCACTATATTTTATATAGCACTTTTCATGATAATCATTTCGTTTGTTGGGTTTTTTATTGAACATCGTGTTTTATTGCGTACAATGATTTCAATGATATTACGATCAATACAGTCGACAGTGTATAGGTAATTAAGCCATCATTAAACCAACCCTTGATTAGATATGTGAGTTTACGTTTACACTCCCTTGAAAAAATAGGTTTTGATGAAGCACTAGGATTTTTGATGTAATGATCTTACAAACAATTTTTTTCATGACTTTCGACATTCGTTTTAGGATTTTTACATGTCATGCTGCCAGAATAACCATAATAATAATTACCACTTATACCAAAATTATTGCGTTCCTTTATTTCCAAATTTAATGCAGTGAACATCATTTGATAGTAATATTTCTTAGAAAAATGCTTTAAAGATTAACAATTTTTTTAAACGTTTTCAATGAATGTGCAATTAAAAGAAATAAAAACCGTTATAAAAACTATTTTAAAACAACGTTTAGAATTCGTTAAAACATCTTCAATATTATCAACATTTACATTACACATAATGCGTCATACATGGGGATTGTATTTTCGGCTTTGAAACCAAGAGAGTAGATGTAATTGTTAACAGCATGAATGTCATCGTCGGACAATATTATTCGATCAGATGCGGCATGCCACCCAACATGTTTGTCTTTGGGGAAGCACATCACGACAACCAAAAGTGTCTCCTCTTTATTCAGGAAGTTTAAAAAGAGATTGACATCCTCATCTGGAATAGAAATTAAGCATTCCTCAAAACGTAAAGCTAAAAATTATGAAAAGACTGCAAAATAGGGAAGATGTCAATTTACAATATTCTTTTGGAAAATCCGTTTTCATAACGCAAGATAAAACCCCTTCGAGTTTACTGGACGGCTTGCATCTGTGATAAGCATGGAGATTTCCAAAACCAAAAATCGTCCCTTCCCCTCCCGTGCTGTTCACATAACCCACATCATCTCTGATTTGTAAACACATCCCTGAATAATCTTCCTCTGAGCTGCTCGACAAAACTTTTCCTCTTAGAATCTGAGCGAAATGAAGTCGATCTGTGTCGCTTACCAAATTTAAATTCCATATGGGCAAAAGTTCCTTCAACTGCAAGAAAACAAACGGTGAGCATTTTGTAGAAAGCAAAACGTAGATTCATCTAGAATTATATCATTCGGTCTTTAGCAAAAAGCCATATTAATAAGTACAACAACATTTATTCAGAAGAATAAATCAATTTTAATTTTTAAGTGTCATATATATGTTGTTAATAATAATTGCAGTCCATATAATATACGCATTAAGATATAAAGTAAATTATGTGACAGGATCGGAAAATATTTTCAAGCTTGAGTTGGACAAAATGTAGTATGAAAATAAATGCATTGTTTTAGGAATTGAAATATTAATTAGCTGCGCTTACAGTACCGATGCCAATATCTTTCTTTGGAATTAATGGGACTTTTTCACATATTTCGATGTATAATTCCAATTCTTCTGATGTCTTTGCCAGTTTGAGTGCGCAAACCATTTGTAATCCAAAAGACAAATACAGAATTGTAGTAAAACTCATTTTAGGAAAGAATTAATTGCATTCCAGATTTGGCTTCAGAACTACAAAGAATACCAATTAACAACAACGTTGTGTCTTGTGTCACGATCAGTGGACTTATATATATGGGGAGAAATGAGAAACATTACAAATGCATTTCATAATGAAGAATGTATTGATTGTCCTATCAAAAGAAAGGTTGTTTTTTGGAGTAACGTTACTACAAAAGCAAAAAGAGAATTTAACCTTCGAACAATGCAATAGTTCTGTTATTACAGGTATGTATTCGTTTGTATGCAATTGGAGCACATATGTATTAAAGAACACATTTACTATTAAAAGATACCATTGTAATATATACAGTGGTTAGTGTAGAAAGTAGAAAATGTGCTACTGACACATCGCTGGCCCAACAAAACAATTTTTAGAATAGAGTTCATCATTTATAGGTAATGATATAATATTATTATATTATTATATTATAATACAATACAATACTATATTATAGTCATTCATATGTAAATTCTTCTAGGAAATCTCTATCTAAGTTTAACAAACAGATTTTAAAGTCAATATACTGTGAAATCTAAAAAGGATTTTTAAAGCACGTATTTGAAACAATTGGAAAAAGGATGGACGTTTGCCGCTGCGGAATTGCAGCATTATCCCATTTTTTACGAAATAAATTGAGCAGATTATTTTTACCAAGCAGGACTGCGAAAATTGTAATTTTTCCAGCAATTGAAAGAAGTAAGTTGTGGGGACCTTTTCTCCAGATTTAATCTTGCATCGGAATACTTTTTGCTGTCGTACTTATCTTTTCCCTGTGATCTACACTACATGCCTTATATATATAATATTTATTAAAAGTTTAGTCACTACTGCTATCTCTTATCTTTACTACTAAAATACCCCAACTGTTGCATTGCATGCATGCTGTCTTCATGTTCTATACGTAAAATCAAAAGTAATTTTGCTACTTACTTTGGTTTTTCAAGAAGATTTGAGTATGTTTCACAATATTGCATGCACATATACAAATACTGCATTTCCCACCAGTAGTTTCATAACTTTTGTAGGCCAATTTTAGCAGCCAACTCTCTGAGTAAATATACTTAAGACAAAATGAAATAAAGTTATGTATTTAGCATTAATCAGGTATTAAGATGTTGATTTTGTTGATACACACTATTATCATACCACGCGTGATACTTAGGTATTTAACTTTTAACTTCTCATGCCTATTTGCCTTTGGTGCATTTATTTTATTATACAGTGGTGTATATCAAGGTACTTTACTCTCGCTCCTCAACACAAACTGTAAAATAATTGACTGTTTTATGGGTAATATTTTTCCTCTTTAGGTGTAGTTTCTTATATATGTTTTACTTACAGAAATAAACCGGAAGGCAATTTAAATTATAATAAGACATTCGTTTGCCAAGGTGTGAATATCTTGGACACGTTTTTTCTAAGGCCTACTAAAGTATGGTATATGTCGTAGACCAGCAGAAACTGTAAATCAGTCTGTAGGCTGGGTCTTTTTACAATCAAATCAACAACAACAATGACGAGTACAAGAAAGCATAGTTTATTTTCGGATATGTTTATTTGACTTTTTAGCATTGTCTCTATTAATCTTTCGTTTGTATTTCAATAAATAAATAAATTAGGGTTTTACCAAACTGATATCAAAATTATCTTAAGCATAACTTCATGCAAATTATAAGATTTTATTAAAGTATGGTTTATTATCTTATTATATTTTTCACATTCATAATCCTTATTGGACTTTTTCTTGATGACTCTGCATATTCTTGCAATGGCCTAGAGAGGCGAAGTATCGGACTACAACACATAGAAGTCAGTTTATTTCCTAGTCATGCGTTCATTATTATTACGCTATAAGCATGTAATTTTTATTGTAAATATCGTAGGTATATTTTTATCCAGAAGCATTCCTTTGCAGAACTAGTAAAGTATTTCTCTTCTCAATACTATATAGAATAATAAAGCGTCTTTGTATCCTTGATCATGTAATACTATAGTATTCTGGCATTTTATAATGTAAGCTCACAGTTATCAAAGTGTACTAGCAAAAAAAAAATCTTGAAACCAAAAGCCATGTAATGTGCTAATTGGAAAATCGTATAGGGTAAATAAATCCTCAGGAGTGAGGTATAATATATATTATCTTTAGAAAAATGTACAAATCGTCTCCGGGTCAGACTTTGAAAAAAGTAATTTTATTCATATGTGCAACAATATTTGCGTGGATAGTAATTATTCTTCTACCCGCCATTTTTATCAGTTTTGTTATTCTGACTTCTTTAAACAAGTCACTAATAATTTTACTTGCAAAATGCAAAATGCCAACTGCAAGGATTATGGATTCCGTGAGTGGAGCATTGGCACTAGGAACGACGTATTCCGCTTCTCATAATTACATCACATTTAAACTAATTGTGGAAGGTCGCCTCCGCATTGAAGACGTTCGGGAGGGGTGGATGGAGAAAATAATGAAAAAGCGCTATGAAAACGGAAAGTTACAATTTCCTCAGTTGCAGCAGTTCATTCAGAAATTTGGTGGATACAACTTTTGGAAATGGGATCGATTTTTCGATATTAAAAATTACATATTCCTACATAACGATGAGGATAACTGTGAAATGGTGGACAAAATAAAGCTTCTTGATATTCGAACAAAATTCCAACAACGGCTCTTTCCAAAGTTCCATGGTCTTTGGGAAATTCTTGTTGTAAATAATTACCGACACAACAATTCTTTAGAAGACGCAGAAAGTTCGGTGATATTATTTAAATTCCACCATGCTCTTGCTGATGGATTTTCCGTTGTCAAACTATTTTGGGTTCATTTGGGAGGGATGCCCATGGAAGATTTCAAACCAAAAGCTAATTCTAAAGGAAAATCACAGAAAACGTCTCCAGCCTTATTGGAAAAAATCCTACTTCCATTTTCTTTGCTAAAATTAATTTACCAATATCCGTTCAATTTAATTTACGACACTGATAACTTCTTTGACAAACACCCGTGGCATCCTCCACCGACTAAAGATAGTCCCAAGAAGTATGAACTGTGGATCCCGGAACCAATACCCAAAGAAACGTTTAGGGAAATCAAAGAAGCTCACAGTGTCAACATGGTTAGTGTTATCATGACTGTTGTTATTGGAGGAATGAGAAGAATGATGCTGGAGCGACAACTTAATTTGCCAAAAACTATTCGAGTGTCTTTTCCTATTCCGTTACCCAATCATCCTGACTATTTAACAAATCATTTGTAATTGAATACAATTTTCAAAAATATAACGAAAATTCAATTAAATACAAAATTATTTACTGCATCTAATTATGCAACAAAAACCAAAATTATTTTTTTAATTTCAGGACAGGAGTTGAGGTTCAAGTTCCGGTTTATGAAGCAGAACCAGTAAAACGATTACTTGAAACTGATCAAGTGATTCAGAAAGCAGTAAAAGGACCTCTCCCTTTACTTGTTAAGTTAATGATGCCTTTTGCTTCCAATTTACCCTATTGGTTTGTGCGCAATGCAGAGCAGATGACAAGTTCCGTTATAATGCCTTCAGTCCCTATTCCCGGATCTGGAACGATTTACTTTGGACTGAAATCTACAATACTGGACTCCGTCAATTATGTTACAAAGATGAACTGTGGTGAAAGCAACTTAAACTGAACTATAAACTTTTAAAATTGAAAAGAGGTTATAAAAACTATAATATTTCTTTTTTTCAGGAGTCAACGTCTCTATTTTGGGTGACAATGACTATTTCTATCTGTCTTTGCAAATTCAAAGCTCCCTGCTGGGTAATCCAGATGAGGTAAGGGATATGGAGAAACACATTCTAGAAGAATTAGACTCCCTCGCTGAGGCAAGCGACTTTGTGTGGTCAACCCAATTGTAATCGCCAACTGTATAGGCAAACAAAAAAGGATCAGCAGTTTAATTTTGAAAAAAATACTGCCTTTTAATTGTAATCTGTTGATGACACACCCTGTAATATAGTACAATAAAATTAAAATCACATTTTTGAGTTTTGGAGATGCAGATCAAGGAATGTGTGGAAAGCAAGTTGTAGATGAATAATATAGGTAATGGAACTTTTGGGTCTCCGATTAATTAATCAGATTTAACTCATAAAATACAGTTTTTATTTCTGCATGCTGTAATGAATACATGCAATCATACATCGTTAAATAAATACAGGTAGTACCTTTTTCATAAGCAATAAATCATAAATTATGAGTAACCACACAAATTGGAGATTATGCGAGACCCGCCGAAGGCGGGTTGACGCATAATCGTAATTATATGAATAATGTGATATCTGAAGACATCACTAAGAGTTGTTATACTGTAGTACGTTGATCGTAGTCATCGGGAGAGGTCCTATATTCAAAGCTAAAATGGTTTAAAATTAAAATATACATTCACCTATCGAGGCAGAAGGCGCCTCACTTCTCTGTGTATTGCCATTGATTGAAAGAATAGTCGTAGAGTAAGGAAAGCATAAATTACTCTATTGCGGTGGGTGGGCGGGTAGTGATGTCTTCAGATGTCACATTATTCATATAATTACGATTATGCGTCAACCCGCCTTCGGCGGGTCTCGCATAATCTCCAATTACATTTCATAATGCTCCATCTTACAACATCACTAAGAGTTGTTATACTGTAGTTGTTCAAAGCGTAATTTATGCTTTATAAGTATCATTTCGGCAGAAAATTTTATTTTATTGTTTTATTTTATTATATTGACACAATTTAATTACATAACCTTGAAATTCAGCTCAGTACAATTAATTCGCTTAGTAATTTATAACTTAACTCATTTTCAGAATTGTATTAGTGTACTCACTATTATCGTATAAAGGCTTATTATAATACCTTGCAAACACTTGGGATCCGCTAGACCAACCAGCACTTCTAAATACTGTATCTATATTAGCTCCTTGGGCAACAGCTTTAGACGTTGAGGCATGTCGAAAGCTGTGCCCCCTAAAATGTGATGTGTCAATTCCCGCTTTACTTAACACAATGCATAACCATCTACTAATTGATTGAGATGTTACTTTTCTGTATGGAAACGTAAACGATAGAAGCAACTGATTGTCTTTCCTGTAACTTTTAGTTCGTCGTATGTACTCGTTTAGGCATTTGACAACACATATTTTTGGATTATTAGGGTAAGGTGCGAGTGAGAGAACAGGTTGATTAGTACCCGGCCTTGACGTTTTAATTTGTTGCGAAATAAAAATGCTAACTACTTCATTAATTTTGATGTTGTCTAGAGTAATAGCAGTTAATGTTTGTACTCTTTGCGCTGTTAGTAGAGCAAGAAGTGCAACCAGTTTATATGACAAATCTCTGGTTGATAGCTCTGCGTTATCTGCCCAATTGATGAATAACTTTAAGATTAAGTTTGCATCCCATATAGCATTGTACTTGGGCATAGGAGGGCGTTTGCGGGAAGCACCCTTTAATAACCGTATTACTAAAGGGTGCTCACCGATTCTTACCCCATTTATTGGTGGTAAAAGGGTTGAGAGTGCTGATCGAGCACTATTCATTGATGTATAACCAAGGCCTTTTTCAAACAAAGATGTAAGAAATTCTAATATTATATTAATGTTAGGGTTCCACGGGTTATGTCCGAGAGATAAATTATAAGCAACATATTGAGACATAACCTTCTTGTATTGCTTCCAGGTATTTTCCGCGCAAGATGAGTATAACAAATTGACAACATTATCTGGGAGATTCAGACTTTTTAGACAGCTCCTGATAGAACCGCTATTTGTAGCACCAGAGTTTTTGTCATCGAGTTTTAGCTAAAAGAGTAAGGACACGATATCAAATTATTACCTGGCCCATACTCCAAAATCTTAGATACTTTTAATCGTAAAAATTCTGGGTACCAGGGCTGCGTTGGCCACTTTGGCACCACAACGATTCCCGTAGCTCTGTCATTTATTATTTTCCTAATCATTCTGGGAATAAGTAAAAATGGGGGAAAGGCATAAAAAAATTCCTTCCACACAATTGTAAATGAGTCAACATTTTCAGATTCTGGATCTGGGAACCAAGAGATGTATCTTTTACATTTACGCGTATGTATTGTAGCAAATAAATCTATTACTGGATATCCAAAAGTGCTACAAATCTCATTAAATATAGAAACATTTAGCGAAAAATCAGACGTTTCTATAACTTTTCTAGACTCTGCATCTGCTTTAAAATTATCTTTGGAAGATATGTAGGTAGCAAAGATCCAAATATTTTTGGACTCGCACCACTGCCACAATTGTTTGGCTATCTCATGGTTTTTTGTTGACTTACATCCACCAAATCTGTTTATATAGGAAATTGCAGTGGAATTGTCTACTCGTAGAAATATTTGCATATTTCCTTCTTTGGCAAATATTTTTAACGCATTAAATGCAGCCAATAATTCGAGGGAATTTATGTGGTACGATTTCTGTTGAACAGACCAAAAACCTCTAGTCTTTACTCCATTGCAATATGCTCCCCAACCTGTGGAAGACGCATCACTTTCTATCGTTATGTTATAAAAGTCATTTTTAATTGGGTTTATAGCTGTGGTTATGTTATTAATAAACCATAATATGTCTGACTTTGCAATTTCTGAAAATCTTATTTCCCCCGAAAATGAGCCTTGACTCTCAACTAGAGCGTTAGTTTTTTCAAGTTCTAGCTGTCTAATATACAGCGAGCTATACTTCATTGCAGGTGAAGCGGCAACAAGACTTCCGATAAATTGTGCCGATTCATAAATTGACATCTTAGGTTTATTGTATAAGGTTATTGCCAATTTATGTAGTCTCTCTTTTTTATTTTCTGACAAATACATAACCATACTTCTAGAATCAAAAATGAAACCGAGATATTTAATTACTTGTGTTGGTTTAAGTATGGATTTCTGCGAATTTACTAATAACCCTAACTTGTCATATAATTTTAAGGTCTCTTTGATATTCTTATTACATATCGTTTCTGTTCTGCCTAATAATAAATTATCGTCTAAAAAGTTGACAGACAAAAAGCCACGAGACCTTAAGTAGCCTAATACGGGCCTCATTATTTTTGTGAAAACTCTTGGGGCCGTACTTAAACCAAATGGTAGGACTAAATATTTGTATAATGTGCCTCTCCATCTGAACTTAAGATATTTTTGTGATTCAACATTAACGGGAACCAAATGATAAGCGTGTTTTAAATCAATAACTGCCATAAAATCATTTTCATTCATTAGTGAACAAACAGTTCTGTAGTCCTCCATTTTGAAATGGGGGCTATCAATGAACTCATTAAGTAATTTTAAATTAATGACCAGTCTGAATTGCCCTGGTTCTGCTTTTGGAACTACAAAAACATTAGATACAAACTGTTCATCTTCTTCAAGACTCTCTACAATAGCACCAATACTAATTAACTTTCTAATTTCTAAACTTATATTTTCTTGTTCTACTGGGGAAAAATTGATTTCTTTAGGTTCCGAACTTTGAAATGGTTTATATTTAAACTGAATTTTATACCCCGTAATATACTCAAATATAGTGTCATCGTTTGTAATTTTCTTCCAATTTAATATGTGATGTTTTAGGCAACCAGCAATATGACCTACCCGATCTAGTTCTGCTTTGGCTGGTAGAATTGGGGTTTCCGCCAGTTTTGTTGACTGTTGACGCCTCCCCGTTGACTTCGAAAAGGCGTCCGTTGGTAGTTTAAATTAAATCGATTTCTCTGAAATTGATTGCGCATTCCGTTGTAAGGGTGACTCCGATTTCCTCTTCTACCAAAAGAATTGCTTCTCACTACGTGAGCCAAGGATTTTGTTTGTTTCAGTGCTTCAGATAAATTGTCGCCAAACAGATATTCCGTAACCGGCACTCGAGACGAGCAAATTGCAGAATATTCAGGTTGAATATATTGCCGTAATTCCTGTCTTCTCTTAACGTTCAGTTCGCAAAATCCTACTGCAAGTGCACTTGCTCCGTCTAAAATGTCCTTTACTATTTTGTTAGATCGTTGATTGAAAGATTCTGCTGTCATTGTAGACATTTCGTTTGTCACCGTAGCGAGAGCAACTAAACCTTTAGACAAGGATTGTTGCACATACTGCAATTTAATGTCCGCGTTTCGACTCTTTGGTGGAAGCTGACCCCATATCTCTACGTTTACTTTTGGTACTATTAGAGCTTTGCAATTCTCGGGTATCTTTAAAACTTCTTTAAGCTTTTCAGTTTCCTCTTTGACATGTTGTCGCTGAATTATGCTTTCAAACTTTTTTGCAACGGTGTCCAATAGTGGAGCAGAATATTCAATATTTTCACCGAGATTCTCTAGCATACTCATTATATCCGATGAGGATTCATTCGTTTGACCTGCAAATTTTAGCAGTCATTTCGTTTATCAACATTTTATTTCTTTTAATTATGAATATTTAGATCGCGACTGATATGAATCAAGTTAAATTACCTTGTTCAAAGTTAAATAATTTGTCAAATTCTTCATCATTTTCGTGATGTTCAGCCTCAAATTCTGAGCAATTTTCATTTGGTATTCCGTCGTCATTTTTCATTTGACTTAATTGAGAGGACAGATTTTCAATTATATCAGGTAGGGCTGTTAACTTTTTGATTGCCTCTGAATTTTGTTCTACTGTACTCGCCAGTGAACTTATTTGTTGCATAATAGAGCCATTTGGATTGTTCTGCGACATATCCGGTACGCTTTTCTTGTTTACTTGACCTCTTAGTCTTTTCTGCTCACGACGCATCGCGGCAGGCGTACTATATTGCTCTGACTGATGATCAGTCCTAGGTACAACATACGCATATGTTGAATGCAACTTTTATTTATATTTTTCAAGTTTTCTTTCAAACTTTTGATAAATAGCAAATAGTATGAGGATAATTGTAATAATTTAAGTGTGACTTACGTTTTGGACCTCCTCGTCTTTGGCATTTTCAGATTTTTATTCGAAATTTTTTCCTTAGGATAAACGACCACCTCTCCCTTTGACTATGAAAACAACAATGGCAATACACAGAGAAGTGAGGCGCCTTCTGCCTCGATAGGTGAATGTATATTTTAATTTTAAACCATTTTAGCTTTGAATATAGGACCTCTCCCGATGACTACGATCAACGTACTACAGTATAACAACTCTTAGTGATGTTGTAAGATGGAGCATTATGAAATGTAATAACAGTGAATTTGCTTTATGGGATTTCAAATTTCAAACGCACAATAAAACTCAAAATCTTCAAAACTACGAATAAGATAAACAATTTAAATTACAATTCCTGTGATATCTGATAATCTATCCTATTATTGTAAATAGATTGCTAAACTGTTGCAGCAAACCAGTTTTTGGAGGTGTATTCTTTACTCTGACAGCATTTCTGGTTTTTGTAAATCCACCAACTACATTGCATGAACAAACGGAATAGGGAGGAACGACATTTCCACTGTCACAATAATGGTCACTAAACTTATTAGTGCAACACAGTTCTGGACAATGTACTTTCAATTCTAAAGATTCATTTTTATCTCTATTCACAAAAACCGTTGGCGATTTTCCAATTCCGAATTGAAGGCAAAGATCGTCAAAAAATAAATCATCGCACCTCCTGACTCTACAATTAGGATTTCTCTTGGCAGCTCTAGTAAAGTGTCTGAAAACGAAATACTTTTTTGGAAAGTCTAATTGCTGAGTTACTTTATTTCCCCAGATGAGGGCTTCTCCAGACGGTTGGATATTAAAAGCACTCCAGAAGTAATATCTGGTCACACAAGTTGTTCCTACAAACTGAACTATATTTATTGCCAAGTCAATGGCTTCTAGCATTTGGTGTTTCTCCGCATCTGCATAAGTACTGGAGACTTCTGTTTGCCAAACTGGTTTCCCTTCATATTCTGGTTGGTGTTCTACGTTATCGTAATAAGCGAGCAAGAAATTCGGGGAGTGAGGTTTTATATTTAAACGGTAGGCGTGTGTTAAAACAATTTTACAAGCTCGTTCACAATTAATGTCCCCCATTTTGTATCTCATGTATATTTTGGTACTGGAGAACCAAGCGTTTTCTGTGCACGCTGAAATGAACGGATCATTGAATCTGCCAACCATTCCGCATAATTGATGGGGTGTCATGTTTGTGTGATCCCATGGAGCGGCGAAATTCTCAGGTTCGTTTACAACTGAAACTAATTCGATTGTTTGATTGAATTTTTGCTTAATCAGAGATGTGATGTGCTTAATAAAAAAATAATACGATCCTTCATATTCGGATTTTAGCTGAAATGCGTTATTTTTCATGTAGTGCGGAGGACTCCAGATAGAGGCGAAGATCTTTATATCTGGATACTTCGCCATGGCGTAGTGCATTTTGTTCCAGGTGCAACTGAATGCATTTCGACAAGAAATGTCATACTCATTTTCTGCTGGAGAAAAATCTTCTTCGTAAGATGTACGAAAGAGTCTGTGGTCATTAGAAACTCAATTAACCAATTATCATATTAATCACAAATGTTTACAGTTAAGTTAGTTGTAACAAAATAGAAAATTATTACTGTCTAAAAACTAAACTATTTCAGAGTATAAATCGAAAGACCACTTAAATACATAATATGTACATTTACTACAATCAAAAAATATTTTACCGTAATTCCAGATCATTGTAAAGTAAATCCGCAACTTGGACAATAATGGAATCCGTAGATTTATTTAAATGGGCAATAGCTCCCAAATGAACTCCAAACCCTTCAAAGTTGTTTCTGCACAAACGTGGTTTTCCATTACCTGCCTAGATTAAAATTTCAATTAATTAATTTAGCTAATAATCATTACTTTTAGTTTTAAAATGTAAAAATACTTTCACGTTTCTACAAGTACACTTTTTCTGAATTTATATTTTTACTGAAGTCAATGACATCCTTTAAGAATATTATCGGTTTTCCGGTTTCGAATGTCTGGAATCTAATTTCTTCTATACTTATTAAGATGAGAAGAGTTTTTCGTTTTATTTAAAAGTTAATTTCTTAAAAACAGCACTATGAATTACGAGCATAATGTCAGGATAAGACTTTTAATAATTTGTTGTTACTTACCCTTTTAGTTCGATTCAACGATTCACTATTACCAAAAGTTATAATTGCTACTGTAAATATTAGCACAAAACAATTGAAATAGCTAGCAAAACTCATTTTTAACTAAAATATTTGCATCGGTCTCCGAATATAAACTACCGGGTCAATGTCAAAAGTTGGATTGAAGTGGACAAACAAATGAATGAAATGTTTTACTATGTTTGCCAACACAAAATACATGCTTAGACCTAATCTCTAACAACACTTTAAATCCCAATGTAAATAAACCTACTTTCAGTTGATAACGAATACAAATCCCAATCAAAAAGAGCACATGGTATTATTACTATAACTGTACAACTGCATTTCGCCTTGTCACAGTCCTTCACTTAGGTTTACTTACGTTTGCACATGGTATATGGCTATTACACATTTCTCACGTCTCACACTATTCACCTTTTCAAATACATTTTCAATTTATTATTATAGTCATTTCTATGAATCAGTAAAATGTCAAACTTGGAAATAAATCTTTTTAAATATGCAATAAATATTGAATCTTCTGGAGAGAATTAGTATATGCACCGCACTGAGAAAACTGAGCTTGAAAAACATTTGCATTTGCGGATCAAAACACACTTAGTGCTTTATGTACACTAAATACTTTAAATTTATTCCTACAATAAGTACTTAGTAAATTCAGAAATCCTTTTAGATATACTATGGTACGAAATGCACTGTAGGTGTTTTTCGTAAAGGATTAACGTGGTTTTGAAAAGAGTTAGGAATATTACTAGAGTTTAAAAAGAGAAGTAGATTTCATGCGACACGAAATCGTACAGCACATTGTAAGCTGAATTTAAATAAGTAGGTTTGTGGAGAGTTTCAGTAGGCATCCGTATACTTACTTGAAGTTGTCATGCATGAGTTAACATTAGGAATTAAAGGATGTTGCTATTAGAGGTTAGAATACAAAGAGGTAATTAGATACTGAGCTGAGGAATGGGATTTAACAATGAATTACCGGTGCACTCTATTGTGTAAGTATAAATAAGTATGAAATGCGTTGTACAGAAACTCTTATTTAGCCTAAGGTACAATACCACAGTAAAATTTTGTATAACTATCTGTATAATGCGTACATTTAAGTGGCCGAAGCTCATTTTATATTCCGTTTTATCTGTCAGTATGTGTGTGAACGTACTCGATAACTCAAGAACGCATGGAGATAAATTGTGCATTGAACATTGAAATAGCTTTGTGGAGTTTGATGGTGAGCCATGTCAAACCTTTGATCTCCTAATAAAAATTCTGAACTGTTTTTTGAAAATTACAGCATTCGGCAACTTCACTATTACTTGTGCTTAGTACTTACTGAATCCAAAAAATGAATTGACTATTATTGTGTGAATTAAAGTCAAGATAGAAAGATATATTGATCACCTTATCACCTTAGAATTAGAATACTCAAGCATAGGCTTTGAGAATCGCCAGTAGAGGATTCTTGTGCAAAACAAAATAGCGGTACAATCTCGTATTTTATGAAGTAATATTTATCCTATATGTACTTAGCTTGCATGCAGAATTTCGATTTCTTAATCATTTATTAGAGATATTCGATATTTATGGCATTTATGAATGATTGATCTACGAGGGTATAGAATACGTGCATAAGTACTAAGTACCTTTTAATTTTTTAATTGTGCATGCAGATATTCTTACCGTGGGAAATGTACCTCACTTGGGTAACTATTCAATAATTCTGCACTGCATGAAATACATGTAAATAAAGGTTGTCTACACTTGTTCACCTCCGTCCAAGTTCATATAATTGCTTAGAAATTAAAAATCATAGGTTTTCAATGTTTCAATAAAAGTGCTAGAATTATAAGTGTGGAACAAAGGTTAGAAAACTTGTCAATCAATTAAAAGGTAAATATGTGACTAGCAAATGAACATACGTGTTATTATCATTATAGTTAGTAATCTTTATTTATGCAACACTCAGATTTTTATTTGGTAGAAGGGTAAATTGCTTTACTTATGTACAAATGCTTGCCACTGTTTCATGACGATGGTGATGAGGTGTAGCGTAATGAATGAAATGACAACCGAAAGACTAATCCTTCAATGTGTATATATTATTTAATACATATTGAAGGCTCTTCAAAGTAGGTATTTGCAAATACACGTTCGACATTTACATCATATATTACATCAAGCTTTAATTTACTACCTGAACAATTCTTTATAATGTAAATAATATTTCACAGAGTTAGTCTCACTCAAAGTTGATCTGAATGGTACACACTGTATATGAAGTTAGTAATCATTAAATAAACTGATATTTCCCAACGTTTGCATAATATGCTGCGAATCAACTTGAGTGAAAAAAGAAATTATAATATAATTTTGACAAAAGCTTTTGTGACGATCTACAATAAGTCATTCGGATACTTTGAATAACACTGTAAAAAATAAAAATGATAAATTATGAGTTGCATACTATATTATTCAAAATAATATCGTCACTTATATGAAATCGCTATTTTAGAATAATTTTATTTTCATGAATTGCAAATAAAGGAGTGTCTGTGTAATGACATGACATCAAGCGGAATAAGAATTATGATTGAAATACCCAGAATTCTATAAGATCTTTTTTCATGCACATACAAAGAAACAGAAGTGCTTTTATGTTCTGAAATTGATGAAACTCATTAACAAAATTAATTAGAATGCGGAATTATTCTGAAATATATTTAAATATTTAATATTTATGTCGATGTTTCGTTGATCATCCGTTCATTACAGCTAAACCATTTGTACTTGCAAAATGAAGAGCATCATTTTTGCATTACTTGCTTTTTTGACTAGTCAAGGATGTACGTTATTTTGACATTTTAAAAATATTAAAAAAAACACAATTCATTTTTCAATTAAAGTAAAAGCAGAATGTTGTAACACCAGTTTTCTGTGTTTTCAGATGGTCAGATATGTACTTTGTCCGTACCACACTGTGGGGTGGCCATGTCCCCCAGAGTGCTAAACGGAGAGACGGCGACTTTCGAAGAATTTCCTTGGACTGTTTCCATACAGAAAGATTCGTACCCCATTTGCACAGGGGCATTAATTCACCCTAACTGGGTTTTGACGGCTGCGCATTGTTTTCAGTCTGCAAGTGGGTCAAGCGTGGTTACTGTGGCGCCATCTTCTTTATCAATAGTAGTTGGTGCAACTGATCTTAAAGTTGCTACCCAAGGAAAACGTTTTTCAGTTTTGAATGTCATTAACCACCCTCAGTACTACAATTACTCCAGTTCTCCACCACAACCCAGTTGGCCTTATGATATTGCTCTTCTGAAGGTACAGACTGTAGATGGGGTCAATGGGTTCCGCACCATTTGTCTCCCTAAATCAAACGGTTACGATGAAGTTGTAAAAACCCCGGGGAAGTTCGCAGGCTATGGAAAAACAGAAAATGGAGACGAAAAAATCTTGAAGAAAGCCAATGGGCAAATTTATTTCGAATGTTCAGAGCCAGATCAGAGCACTAACCGTTTCTGCCTCAACACCACACAAAACGCTGCAAATGCCAACTCGGGACCGGGCGACTCTGGGTCACCACTTGTCGTGTACAGCAGCACTGAGGGACGCTACTACCAATATGGAGTCGTTACCACAACTCAAAAAGTATTTTTGCCACAATGGGATCAACCGTACAGTTTTTTTGGAAAAAATTTACCAGGTGGTGTTAGAGTCAATAAATTTCTTGATTGGATCCATCAACAAATTAAAACGTATGATCCAAGCGTCTGCGCAGGAAGTACTGGAACTAGTAAATAATTTCCTATCTTTGTAATTTAAAATTACTTAATTTCAATTCGTGTTCGTTAATATTAGTAATTTAATATGCATTCAATTGTTGTTATACCTTTAGCTTCTCCTCTTGCACCAATCGGGTACAGTGGTAATCTGACATTGATTGCAACCGTCGAAGGAAAATCGCTCTACTCGCATAATACCTGGGGTGTAAGCCTAAGTGTTTTTATTCTTTATGCATATAATATAATAAAATATGTCATTTTTACGGTTTTTAATCCAGAAGTGCGAAAATATAATGTTACTCAGTTACCCGAAATGTTTTAATATCATAATGACTATAGAAATTGGCTTTTTTTTCAATTAGAATTTTTGTTTTGCGATTTATGAATTCATGTGTATTTACGCATAAAAATAGTTCTATGGTTATATTAATATGGCGTACACTGTTAGAATAAATCGTGGATTGAAGCAATGGAGATTTGTCGCACCCAAGGAATGTATGGAGCTTCCATCGAATCAGCGGCCCAAGAACTTGCAGTAGAAAATTGGCAGAATACAAATAACGGTATTTAAGATAACTGATAAAGCTGTTTTGGTTATGAGCCTTTATTTACTTGTTTTTATATAGGCAATGGTATCAATATGTTTTGGCTCGGGGGTACAAAACTTTTTGGGGATCAAACTTGGAGATGGCATCGAAGTGGTAAAGAATTCACTTATTCCAACTGGCTCTATGGAAGTTCTCCAACTGCTGCACCATTTACAAATATGAATTGCTTAAAAAAGGCCCAAACTAAAAAATGGTGGCAAACGAATTGTATTCCACAATCCTCAGGGAATTCTGCTATTTACGCCCTTTGCGAATACCCTTGAAGAGTATTGTAACTATGAGTCATGTAGGTGGACTATTACCCAACAATGTTTACCGAAATAATAATATTTGAGTCATTCAATTCAATATAAATAAAATGAAATCCTTTCAATTCCGATTAAAGAATAAAAAAGGTTGATGATTTGGTCATTTGTATTTATTTGTACAATAAAATGATTTAGAGGCATTTTAAACTTTTCGGATAGTTCCACCGTCCGCATTGAAATTAGTTTTGAAATATTCAAGATGGTACTATTTCAATTATCAAATGGATCCGTTTTTACAACTTTCTTATCACAGAGGAGAAATCATACTAATTACAGAGGACACATAGTAGTTTTTACTATTTATGTTTTGGATGCATTCTACGCTTATGAATGAGACCCCGTCTTTCCGAGTGTAATGGCGTTTGCAAATAGAACACGGAAATAGACCTTCATCTACTTCTCTGCATTTGTAACGCAATCGATAACCAGGTTGATATTTACCTACACAGACTAATTAATGAATTGTAAGACAATTTTCCATTGAATGACTTGTTGAAATAGACACAAATTTACATAATGACAACTTACCACACCCACCACAATAATGCACGACATTTTTTGACGGTACGCGTGCAGTTATGCCACCGGCCGGCAATACAAAAGTAAATTCACCGCCGTCTTCCGCAATTTCATTAAAATCTTGTAAGGCATTTTCTTTTTCTGCTCCCTTAATACTTTTCTGCTCTGAAATGTCGCAAATGTCTCTTGTTTCATCTTCGAAAGAAACAGGAAATTTGCAAGACCAGTTTAGTAATTCAGTCTCATCTAAAAGCACATTTGAAAGTTCATAGCTTTACAAATCCACAACAAGCTAAACTACATTTTACATCATGTATACAATTTTTGATTGCCTAATCATTTATATTCTTAGGATTTGCATTCAATCTGAAAGACATTAATATTAAAACGATGAATAGGAAAAAAATATACATTTTAAATATACCTGTTTTGTCCAGCCTCAGCGGATCTTCTGATAGGTAATCGATTAGCCCTACTTCAAAATTTCCATCGTAATTATCCAAACATTTCGAAGAGTCATGTTCAAGTGAATTCAGATCTCTCTATGCTCTAACTTAACTTACTTTACCCGTTTGGTCATCCTCAAAGCTTGGAAAACTCTTTGAAATATTCAGTATCCATATTGGACTCCCTACATTCAAAACAAGTCATTAATTTAAAAAATAGTATTTCTAATAATAATAGTAATAATAAAATAATAATAAAAATATAATAAAAAATTATAATAAAAATATATAAAAAAATAATTTGAATTATATAAAAAATAATAATAATAAGTAATAAAATATAGTTATCTATTTATATACTCTATTTTAAAAGCTACCAAGAAAACGTAAAGGGAAACCTACATAAGACTTTTAGAATTAAGAGTTTGTTCGCTAATATTTAAGGTTCCGTTGCATTGCCTGCATTGGATGTTGTCTTTAATGTTGGTTTAAAATTCAACAACTCTAGGCAAGGGACAATAAATATTTTCTTTGTTCCTTTTCATTGTTACAAGTTATAACCTAATTATTTTGAAAACTTCAATTTTCTAATTGCAGCATGCCCGTGTAACGCAAACTGTGATATCCACAAATACACTTTGTCTTTGTTTGCAAGAGCAAGAATTAAAAGAGAACTAAAGTCAGATCATCGATATTGAAGCGCGCGGAATACAAAATCTTCAATCAAAGGGAAAGGAAGCTTTGCTGAGGCGGTCATTTTTATTTGTTGTACACATAACATAGGTATTGGGTATTTATACAACATACAACATTACAAGATACAACAAGCTTAGAAAAAGCTCATTGGACTTGCTCACTTCAAACAAAATAGTTGATATTTGACATTGATTCAGCAAAATTCCCTGCTGATCAGTGTTTTTATAAGTACGAATAAGAAAATTAGGTTTTGTAAAATAAAGGCATTAAAGTTAATTAAAAGAAGTTGAGTTAGGTGTATATTGTCTGTATAGATAACTTAAAATAAAGGTGAGGCATTATTACAAACTATATGAAAATATCGGAAATATGAAAAGTACTTCTCTATTTTATTCATTTTTCACTGTTTAAGTTGAAAAATATTGACCATTAACCTTTAGTAATCGTTACTTCTACTTGTTTTAGATTTAAAACTCGGATTCTTGGATTCTTCCAGCTGATTTCGCTTGGTTAAGCAGTTGAAAATTTCGTTGTATCAGGCGTTCTTCTCTTGATACTTGGTACTTTGTATCACCCATATCCTTTTAATCATTGAATTTGACGGCATTAAAATTGAAAATACGAAGAGCAAATCAAAAATGGGTTCAGAAGACAAGGACTCCAGAGGTACAAAAATAAATGTTTTGAATTCAAAATTTTAAATTTTCTTTCATTAACATTAACAAACACCTGCAGAAAACTAGCATCTAGCATACATTCAATAAATTGACTAGTTTCATAAGGGCCCCCAAACTTACAACTGTGTGCCCTACATATTTATTTTAGAGTTTATAAGGGAATTTTTTTGTGTTTCTCGTTGGGGTTCTATGCATGCCAGTTACCATTGTCTTTTATTTGTCAACTTTTATATTACAGACTTTAAATATAATATATTGATACTTCAATAATTTACTTTTCATATTTTAATTCTTCTAACGTAGATAAAAAGAAAAGAGGGAGCAGATCAAAGTCTAGAGATAGAGACCGGGACCGAGAGCGAAAAAAGCGTTCAAGATCTCCTCGTGACCGAGACCGCGGCGACAGGGACAAAGATAGAGATAAGGAAAGGGATAAGGACAGAGACCGAGATAAGGAAAAGCACAGATCTCGTCGTTCCCGATCTAAGTCAAAAAATCGGAATGATGACTCGCTAGATGATAACGGTCCGCGGGTTTCACGACGTCGTAAGCCATCAATTTGGTGGGATCATCCTCCCACTGGTTTTGAACACATTACACCATTACAATATAAAGCCATGCAAGGTTAGTCCACAGTTTTGTACTATTGTTTCGTTTATAAACGATAAATGCCGAAACTAAAGCTAATGGATGTTTTTATTTGCAGCCGCTGGTCAAATACCCGCCAATTTAATTTTGGACACCCCTCAAGCAGCCGTGCCGGTTGTTGGCTCAACGGTTACGCGCCAGGTACTATGCGGTCACGTAACTATCAAGCAAAAACATGTAATCAAAAGCAGCCTATATTTTATTTGCAAATGAACCATGGGCAAAAATGCAAAATATTACAAACATATTAAAATGTAAACCGAAACTTGGGGGAAAATTAATTTACTACCTTGCAATAAGTAAATTAATTTTGATGTTGAATTTTAAAGGCTGCATTTGAGTGCAGTGGTTTTACTGTGTAATTTAGTTCACATCGACATACTGTTTGAGTGCGGTTATATTTTTATATTTTGTGTCAGGTTTATTTATTCAATTCTATTTTGTTTAGCCGCTGACATTTTTTAAAGTCAATTATGCATTTTATGCTGCGTGTTTGAGCTTCACATTTTCTAGCAATTTTTGCTAAGTTATTCTTATCGCTTTTCCGGCACTAATATTGTTAAATTCAAAATTAGATTATGGGAAAACTGTTTTACTGTTATCATTGATAGGGAAGGGTTAAAACCGATTTACCTAAACAACAGAAACGCTTATGTGTTGTGCCTAGTGCATGTCACAATGTCACTGCATGTTTTTCGTCCTATTCCATGTGTATCTAAACTCAAAAATGATAAAAATTAAATCCTTATGAATTAGATTTAGATCCTAAGTTTAGTCCTAGTGAATTTTATACCTAACAGTTAGAATGTGATCGAAAATGTGCTTATAATCTGGATATAATACAAGTACAATTGTCTTGCTAAAGTTATATCACGCGGTTGAATTTCTTAGTTACTGTATAGTCGCTAATGTCACTAACTCACTAATTGTGTTTTAGGAAATCAATAATTGCCTTCAGACTTCATTCCTTTAATAAGATTCCGTTTATTTGGCGTAATCTTGAAACTAGTATTTAGTTAGAAGTAATTATGCAAACAATATTTTAAGAGTTTCTGATAGGTGCAGATTGTTAGTTTATATTAAAATTAGGTTACATTCATATTGAAAATCTCAAAGCTATCACAGCGTTTATTTTTCGGAAATCGTTGTTTAGTTATGTTTTGATTATCCAAATGTGTATAGATAAGAAAAAAGTTTTTATTTTGATTTTGAAGCATCTTCTATCTTTCGTTTTGATTAAAATAGAAGAAATATTGAAATCCACTACATATTCAAGGGTTAGCATTTAAAAAAGCAACTTTATGACAGAGTACGTGTATATTGTATTTTTACGAGACTATTCAGAACATTGAAAAAATGGATATGTGGTAAGTTCTCGTACAAATACTTGGTAAAGTAATTTAGAGTTCGTAGTTACTAATTCTTTGAATAGTATGGTAGAATACAGAACTTTTGTAAACATACTGACCTAAATCATTCGTGAATAGGTAATAAAGGTATTTACAATTCCGGTTAGCACTTGCAAAACATAGAAGTAAAAATGCTTACTTTTCTTGTAAGTTTTCTGTTTTCGTTTTGTCTGATCTGGTTCTTTCCCTTTCACTAACTTTATATTTTTGTTATGAGCTGTGCCTTTATATTCTAAGCACTGGTAGTTTGTATTCTAAAAGTTATTGTTTTACGTTTTTATTCTCTATTTTGGATTGCGGAGAAAGCAACTTTTGTACATTTGGCCTTTCTGCTCATATTTACAAATTATTTCACTACTGATACCAACACTCTGCGACTTAATTGCCCAATTAATGAAATGTTTTTTGCTTAACAATGACAGGCGAGAAGACTGTACGTGGGAAACATCCCTTTCGGTATCTCTGAAGATGAGATGATGGAATTTTTTAACCAGCAAATGCATCTGTCAGGTTTGGCACAAGCAGCAGGAAATCCTATTCTGGCAAGCCAAGTTAACCTGGATAAAAATTTTGCGTTTTTGGAAGTAAGTTGACTATTTTTAAAAGTTACTGCAGCTGAACTGGATAGTTTTATGTTTTTAATTACAAAATTTTCTAATACGAAACATTATTTGTACAGTTTCGATCTACTGATGAGACTACTCAAGCCATGGCTTTTGATGGAATTAACTTCCGGGGTCAAAGTTTAAAAATTAGGAGGCCACATGATTACCAACCCACTCCTGGCATGGATTCTGGAATTTCTATGGGCAATGGCAATGGAGATGCTGGTAAAATAAACTTTTAAAACGATATTTCCAATTACAAATTTTAATAGAATTTAATCTTTTTTGACGAAATGTACATTTGTTTATTTTAATGAACAGATCCTGGAGCATGTGTTAGCACGATTGTACCCGACTCTCCTCACAAGATTTTTATCGGTGGTTTGCCTAACTATCTCAACGAAGATCAGGTACTAGACATACTGTAGTACATAGGGACATTGTTTACTGCGTTATAGTTAAGTTTAGGTGTTACTAAACAAGGTTACTAATGTAATGAGTAAGTGGTAGAGGTATGGAGAATACGAAGCTGAAGCTAACGTGGTTTTTATGATCAATATATGGATTGGTAGAAAAGTAGGTAAATGTAAATCTTTTCAGCTCACGATTAGTTCCTTCTGAAAGTTAGTAGCTAGTGACTGGATTAGCGTATTTGTAAAAATGATGGCACAGACGTGTATCATAATAATTGTCAGTTTATGGTTTTGTTTTTGGCTAAGATATTGCCAGTAGAGATGATATCAAGGGTTGTGGCTGTAGGACATTGGTTTATCATAGTTTGAAATAATATTGAGCTAATGTAAACTGGACTTTTATTATTCCCTTCCCTTGTAGCCCAGGTATGTGGGCAAATGCAAAAACGTATTGCAAATGAATGCAAAGTGGGCTCAGCGGCTTCTCACAAACTCAGTGTTGTTCTTGAAACCAAATCCTTATAAACCCATGTCTGTCTGTGCAAGGCAAGTACATTTTTCTTATTTTTTTTACAAAACAACTTCCATTTCGAAAATTTTAGACGGACTTCTTTCTAGCCAAAATTATGGTAAGTTTAATTATAATTTTGGACATGAGTAACAGTAAGAATTTCGCAGCAATTTTTCAGCGGACCTTTGAATATAGCGGAAACTCTCCGGAGGAGAGAAGATGTGTGTTTTCAGGTTTTAATTTTCAGGTCTGTTTAGGTTCTCTCTGAAGAAACGAGACAAAGTTGATTAATAACGAAGAATACGTGTTCATATTTCTTTCAGCCATCGTATATCCATACTATATTCTTCACATGAAAATTTCTTTAAACATTTTGACTTTTAGCGAGCCAATACTTTTACAGCCGCCTACACGTTCTGCCATACCGATTGCATCTAGACGCTACCTAATATAATTAAAGACAATCATTTTCTCTACCCGCCTTCAAGTTTATCATTGTTCTTTGCATTTGTCTAGGTAAAAGAACTTCTCAGCTCATTTGGTAAATTACGAGCTTTCAACTTGGTAAAGGATTCTGCCACAGGACTATCCAAGGGATACGCATTTTGTGAATATGCAGACGCCTCCATCACTGACCATGTAAGTTTTCATTTTTCAAAATATTATTGATATTTTGACGTTTTGCACATATGTATAAAAATGAGTTTTTTGTATACAAAGTTTAAATATAAATACGATTTCATGAGTAATGCTGTTTTATAATGCATTATATTGATACTGATGTACTTATGTGATTTTTAGGCCATAGCTGGTTTGAATGGAATGCAATTAGGCGACAAAAAGTTGATTGTTCAAAGAGCAAGCATAGGAGCTAAAAACGCTACTGCAGCTGGATTAGGAGCCGTGGCCATTCAAGTTCCAGGTCTACCAATGGCAATGATGGGAATGGGAGGTTCCGGTCCACCAACTGAGGTCCTCTGCCTTATGAACATGGTCACTCCAGACGAATTGAAAGATGAAGATGAGTATGAAGACATTCTTGAGGACATCAAAGAAGAGGGTGGGAAATATGGAATTGTCAGGTATACAGCAGAATTACTCAATATATAATAAACCTTCATTTTAAATACAAGGATGCAATAAAAATCTAATTTTAAGTGCAATCATTTAAAATATTATAATTTTATTTCAGGTCAATTGAAATTCCAAGACCTATCGAAGGCGTTGATGTGCCAGGATGTGGAAAAGTTTTCGTTGAGTTCAATTCGACTGCAGACAGTCAGAAAGCACAGCAAGCTTTGGCCGGACGGCGATTTAATAACCGAGTGGTCGTTACGTCTTATTTTGACCCTGATAAATACCACCGTCGTGAATTTTAGATTAGTATCGTACTGTCTGGAAAGTTATTTACAAAATTATATATGTTAATTGGTTCATTCTTCCATATTTAATTAATGTAAGTAAACAATTTCGTATTACATTTCATTCATTCTTCTTTTCAACTAAAAGATAAATGTTATTTATTTCGGGATTTTGGTTTGCTAGAATTAGTATTTGTTATATTGAACTAAAGTTTGTTTTAATTATATATTCTGTGAACTAGAAAGAAACTTCATGTTGTTTCTCAAATAAAATATTTGAATAATAAATAGTTATGGTTTTAAATAGCCTTTCAAGTCTAAAGTTACCAGGTGTTTCTTTTCATCTTCAGTTGTGCGATCATTTCATTCCTAACAAAATACAAGTGCATTCTCACCTTTCCTAATATTTAAAAGCATACTTCTGCTAAACATTAACCAACGGAGCAAAAATTTAGGGAATAGGGGCAATAAATTATAAACAATTAGCGATCTCATCCCATAATAAATTAAATCGCCCTGCATGTCGAATAAGTGTATGCGTATGCCTGTTACTATTTAAACGGTTTTAACATTGTAAAAGACAAACGATTCAATGATTCAAATGCGTATAGTGCATTTTTATTTTCTTAATTCTTCGGCTCATTCTTCGGTATAAATAAATAGTAAGAAATATAAATAATAAAAAATAAAGCAACAATTGTTTTTAGTAGTAAGGAAGGCAATATATTACTAATGTGAATGTGATATAAGATCTAAGAATTCGAATATTTTGGATTGTGTAAAATTGGCAGCACATAAAACTACAATAAAGAAATTGAAGAACTGAATGGAAAACTACAAGTCTTTAAATTTTATTGGATAGATCAGAAATTTTGTCACAGCAAGGCAGTACCGAAATCGGAATGCATTTTACAAACATGAGACCTCCTAAAATCTTTCCTTTTAAATAAAGATCCACAGATGGGACATGGATAAGGACCTTCGTCTATTTCCTTACATCGGGAGCGCATTTTTCGGTCAGGCACATACTTGGCTGAAAAACAAATCCACAAGGTCATAAGTTCAGGTATGCAATGCAATTATAACTAGTCAATATTTTATACATACCACAATCCCTACAGTAATCCCAGATATTATTCGATGCTCCCCGAGCAATTTTATTTCCAAATTTAATTGTCTCAACTACGAAAGTGAAAACTTTTCCGGGCTCTGAGGACTGTTCTGTGATGTAAATAAAAAATCGGCCCAGAATCCAAGTCAGCTTTATGTGGTTTTTATTTTCATTATTAAAATAAGGACGACTAGTTTCGCATTAGCTTTATCAAGTCCTACGAAAAAGCAATTGCAGTCATTAGTCATTATTTTTTACTTATAACGGATTTTCTTTGTATTATTTACGATTTACAAATTACGCTTAATTTACAAATAGACACACAAACACCTACACATACAAGTGTAAAATATACATGCTAACCATTGAAGTTAATTACCTTTAATTTAACTTTGCTTATCAGTAAAAGTGTCTCGTACACATTTGAGTCTGGTGAATTCAAACTATAAAATAACAAAATAACCAAAATACAAATAACAATTTTAACAACGTAGAATAAATATGAACATTGAGAAATACTTAATTATTATTCAAGTCACTAACCTTTTGTACTTATATCGTTTGCATTTTAACTTTTTAACAGAGTACTGAAAGTTTGTCTTTGCTCTTACTGTGTGACAATTTCTATTGCTTTCATATACCGCCTACCTTAGTATTTACCACGAAGAAGTTCTGTTTACACTTTACGTCACATTAGAATTACCTTGGGATTTCTGTAACAATTAGCCCCATATTTCATTTCAATACAAGTAAATCTTTAACTGAGTTTGTTTGTTTATAGGATATACAAAAAGATAGATTTTCTATCCATTGCCTGTAGCCTTCCGTTGGACATTTTCTCAAAATATTAAAAATCTCTTCCTTTACTATATTACTTAAATTCCTTACACTGCTGTAAAACGGTACCACTAAGAAAATTTTATTACTACATTTATTTCCAATAGATTCATCCATAGTAATATTATATTTTATAAGTATTTCTGGCGTGTGAAGCCATAAGTTACTAATAATCAGTGGTTTTTTAGGTTTAAGTAAATTTGCTCTATCCACTGTACTTAATTTATTTACACAGTCTTTTAACAAGCAATCTGGATAGCCTCTTACTTTAAATTTGTTCATCTCTTTCTCTATTTCTGATCTTGCTTTATTAGTGTCAGAGAAACATTTTAAAATCCTAATTCCTGCTGAATACGGTAGCGCTTTTTTAACATGCATAGGGTGGCCAGATTGATAGTGTAGATAGAGATGTTTACTTACTGGCTTTCTGTAGATTTCCGTTGTTATTTCATTATTAGTCAACTTAATATTTAAATCTAAAAAATTTATAGATTCTTTAGACCATTCATAGGTAAATTTTAAGAAGGAGTGTTGAAATAACGTTTTAAGATAATCGTCAATGTTTACAATTTTAGTTACATCAATAATCATAAGAATATCATCTATAAATCTATTCCCACTTACTAATTCTTCTTTTTCAAACATATTTTTAAGCTCCCTAGATACTGTGATATTACTTACAACTACACTAGAGTTTGAGCCCATGGGAATACCTTTATGTTGTACAAAGAATTGATTTTTAAATTCAACGAAATTAGAATCTAGACTCCACTGTAATAGTTTCTCCAGTTGTTTCGCTGTAATATTGCACGGTAAACTTATTTTATTTCTGTTTTCTTCAAAACTTTGCAAACAGTGTTGCTTACATATATTAATAGGAAGATTAGGATAGAGAGCTTCGATATCTGCAGTGACTAGAATATAGATTTTATCTTTTTGTAGCTCTACTTGGTTGAGTCTGAGTAATAAATGTGTAGTATCGATAATCATATCTGGCATAAGATTCATAATTGGTTGAAGTATTTTATCTAACAATTTACTTAAGTTACGATTACAGCATTTTTTATTGCTGCTAATGGGTCTACCTTTTGGAAAATCAGCAAACTCTTTATGAACTTTAGGCAAGATATAAAATTTCCCTGCTGTACAGTTATTATCTACTAATTTTTTAACATGTAATTCATTTGGCATTAACGTACTCTTTATATCATCCAGTAATGATTCCGTGTATCTTAAGAAATGTGCCTTAGTGGATGGAAAATAGGTATTCGTATCTTCAAGCTGTCTTAGAATTTCTTTATCATAGTCTTTCTCATACATTATGCATATTCCGGCGTTTTTATCTGCCGGTTTTATAATTAAATTATTATCTAGTTGAAAATTATTAAACACTTTTAAGAAATCCTCAGAAATAAAATTACATTGGTTACAATTCCGTATTATCCTATTTACAAACATGTTTTCATGTATATTCTTGTGTGGGAATAGAGTATTTTCTATCGTTGAATGTACTTTAGGTTTTTTGTCCTTATTATGTGTAAACAAAATGGAATCAAAAACGTTCATTTCGTTTTTCGGTTTGTCAGAAAAATACGCATTCCAAGCTAGCTTTCTTACAATTTCTGAATAACTATTTTTTATCTTTGTGACATTTACTTTTTTGGGAATACAGAATTTCAATCCCAACCACAACATGACTTTTACTTCAAATGGTAGTACTTCCAGTTTTGCCAAATTATGAATATAATCTGGAGCTTTTTTAACTTCATTAAATAATTTAAACAGTTTTTGCTTTTCTTTATATGTAGGAATCTTCTCCATTCGAAATATCTTTGTCATGTTATAGTATTTACGTGGTCTTTTTATTCTATTACCGTTAATTGCTATACATGCATTATTTAATATACATTTATTAGTATTAACTTCAATGGTTGCCGTATCCTATGACTCTCTCGCTTGTTCTCCATTATTTCTATTATATTGTTGTGGAGCAAAATTACCCCTTTGATTGTTTCCCCTTCTATTTGAGAAATTATTGCTTTTCCATGAAGGCCTACTTTGTGCATAGTTAAAATGTCGGGTGTGTGTACCTCGCCTTACATTGTTACCATCAATCCTAAAATTAATTTCTGTGTTTTGGCCTTGATCAAAAGCGACTCTCTGTCTATTCCTGTCTTCATCCCTGAAATTGCCCTTATTAAAATTTGATTGATTGTTAAAATTGCTTTGTCTTGTAAATTGTACGTTGTTTTCAAACTCTGCATTGTTAAAATTTCTTTCCCTATTATCGTTACTGTGTTGGCCACCCTTCCACTGATTATTATATTGGTCTCCTTTATAATGCAATTTATGATAAGTATTTTTACTGTTATACTTATATGTTGGGTTATTCTCTCTTCTGTATTGTGCATTTCTGCGTTTTCCTGAAGCAATAGGTCTACCGTTGATTTCATGGCTATTTCTATTTTCTGCGTGAGAATTTTGTTGGTTAGCAAAGTATTCCTGTCTGTTTTTTTCGTTTACATTTGAGTTTGTTTTTGGCTGAGATAGTAACTTGCCTTTTTGGATAAATTTATCAAAGTCTTCCTTTATTTTTGCTCCTGTAAACTGAATTTTTCCTTTGTCAATACTATCGCAAAACCTAACTGCAAATCTGTTATAAATAAGAGGTGGCTGCAAGGGTCTTTCTCTTCTCCATAACGGGAGACTTTTTCTGATTTTACTTTGCCTCGAAGTCCAATCTATTTCTTTGATTTTAAAAACCTTATAAAATTCTGTTTTCGCTTTATAGTACCCCATAGCAAATAAATAGCAGTACATATCATCCTTTCTATCATAACATACATCTAATGTTTCTATTTTCTTGTTTAGAAATTGGCAGATTATGTTATTTATTTTAACAATTAATAACTCTCTTTGAAAAATGTTGCCTCTAAGGGTCGTGGCTTGATACTGCATGGTGAAGGACTGCTTTAAATCATGAAGTTCGTCAAATGTTTGCAAAGCGAGTAATCCATACTGTGGGATTCTTAGATCTACTTTTGGATTAAAAAGACCTATTTGATTATTTGTAGCGCTTTCAAGGTTTTTTCCAAAATATTCTAGTTGGAAAAGAGAAAAGAACATTTTTATAATGGGCGTATAAAACTCATTAGGAATAGTTATTTTATGATGCAAATAAAAAATCGGCCCAGAATCCAAGTCCAGCTAATGCGAAACTAGTCGTCCTTATTTTAATACTGAAAATAAAAACCACATAAAGCTGACTTGGATTCTGGGCCGATTTTTTATTTGCATCACACGATTTTTTATTTGCATCACAGGTATGCAATGCAATTATAACTAGTCAATATTTTATACATACCACAATCCCTACAGTAATCCCAGATATTATTCGATGCTCCCCGAGCAATTTTATTTCCAAATTTAATTGTCTCAACTACGAAAGTGAAAACTTTTCCGGGCTCTGAGGACTGTTCTTGTGAATTTAACGTCGTCTCGACGGTAGCGTCTTTGCTTCGTCACTTCTGGCATTTCTGATACTACTAAAAGGGGTAGCTGATCACTATATCCAACTTCGACCATTCCTTCTCCTTTGGTATCTATTTAAAAAAGTAATGAAAAATTTTGAAATTATGTAAAATCATTTTCACTAATAGCATTAGAACAAATGCATGTGCAATTACAGTATGATAGTGCCATTGCCATTTAAAGTCGCTATTGCAATTTCAGACATTATATTTGCAACTTATTAAAAGTTATACACCACAGCTTGTTCGGGTAGTGGCATTAATTTCTTTTTCCTGAGGTCAGGCTGTTTTTCATGGACGAGTCTCTTATGAAGATACAAATTGCTTCTATGTTTGAATCGAAGTTCGCACTGATTGCATCCAAACGGCCTGTTAGAATCATGTAATTTAACATGTTTTTCCAAAGCTTGTGGAGTTACAAATAATTCTTGGCAAATTAAACATTGGATAGTCGAATTTAATTTTCCTGGTGACCTCTTTTTCCCAAAATGAGTAGCTTTGACATGTTTCCTGAGTGTCGTTGAGGACATGAAAGACATGTCACATTTGTCACAGGAGAATGGCCTTTCACCTGTATGGATTCTTCTATGAACATTAAGATCACATGATTTGAAAAACAACTTTTCGCAAAATTCACACCGAAACTTTTTGTTTTCCGTGTGAAGTATTAAATGACCTTTCAAATTATAGATACTTAAAAATGATTTTCCACAATGCTCACAAACAAAATTTCTTTCCCTATTTAAACATGTTCGCTTCTTATCTTTATCTAGACCAGAAAGGACACTTGCCACTCGTTTAGGGTTTCGCTTTTTAGAATTAGAAGGCTTCCAAACTTCTTTAATACCCAAATGAACTGAATTTTTGTGTCGTTGCAAGTGATAAGACGAATTAAAACCTTTAGAACATTGGTCGCACTTTAAAAGCCTTGCCCTCGCATGATTTTCTAATTTATCATTTACAATCTCTTCTTCACAATACAGGCATTTGTGGTGTAGATCGTGAGTTTTCAAATGCATAGTGAGTAGTTTAAACGTTTTCTTCACTTCTCCGCAGTTAAAACATGTAAACGATTTCGCATTTTTACTATGGTGGGTTAATTTATGACGCTGGTGTGAATAATCACAAAGAAACTGTTTTCCACAAATATTGCAACTGTATAGATTTTCCGCATTGTGTTTCAAGGAGTAGTGCTTGATTAAATTTTCTTTAGTATCAAAGATATCGGGGCACAGTGTACAATTATATTTTCCGTATTTGCAAAGCAAACTATGACGTCTGGACTTCCGAAAGCTGTCTAAGTTTTCATTTAAGGGCGGATATTGATAAAACTGTGTGCTGGAATTGTTATGTTTCAAATATTCAGGAGTCTTGCAATCCAGGAATTCATTATCTATTTAGATTATTAAAACAAACGTCTAGCAGTTACGTTTTCTAAGCTTCGTAGTGTTATATACACTATATTTTAAAATATGTATTAGGTCAATGAATATGATATATAATCTTCTTTCTACATGTATAAAATAAAAAATAAACTTTGTGGGGAAAGAAGAAGTTTAGATACTTTTGGCTTTATATTTTTATATCTTAGTGAGAACTTCCATTTAATTGTTAAGCACATTGGAACTAACTATAATTATAATTAACCAGTCCTTAATTAAATATCGCTGATATCGCTATTCAATGTTTTAGTCGCTAAATATTTTACACCACTACCTATTAGAATACTTTTTAGCAATTATAAGTATTTACAAGCCACAAGCACATTTAACACATATGCATGTACTATAATTTAAAGTCCTAAAAACTCACTTGTATCATTTAGCTGAAAAGGCATATCTTGGTTCAAATTATTTTCTCCGTTATCTTCATTAAACGGGCCACAATAATTTTCCAATTCATAAGAGGTATGTTGACCTTGAGGAAAGTCTATGCTTAAATTGGCGTTATTGACTTCACTATCCACATCTGTAAAATATTCAGTCTTCACTTCTGGGAGTACACAGTTGCTATCTACCAATAAACAATCGTTTAAGTACACACGCTGAAAATAAACATTTTTATAAAAGTAAAAAGTAATTTACCGTTAACAAAGTAAGATCTGATTATATCAGTAGCATCATTACAGCCCGATGCATGTCCACTATTACAGTCTTTGAGCTTTTCTGAATGAGATATTATATTTTTAATTTCCGTTTGTACTTGTTCATACTGCTGTTGCAGAATTGTCATTTGATCAAAAGTATTTTTCGCTTTTTGTACTAAAGCGGCACAGGAATCGCAATAATTGGTCCAGCAATCAGGATTGCCATAATTTTGTAATAAGTCGTAACACACTTCTGCAGGAAGTAACAATACCGTTTTCAGCAAGAATATTATTTGCAATTGACTCCCAAGAGATCCACATTCGTTCTCCGTTTCTAAAGTACATATGAAATGCAAAGATTACACTTATTTGTGGTTTACAGTTTTGTCCTCTGACAAAGAACTATTAAAAATAATATTGTCATTTCCAAAAGCAGACAATACGTAGATTATCAGACAAATAAGCTATGGCAGTACGTCCAACACACTTTTCAAATATTAAAATTGATGACCTTAAACAAATGGTATACTGACTATGCAAATAATGGCAACTTTTTGTAGATTTTAATTAATAAATTCGTTTTGAGAAAGTATGTTAGGTCACTTAAAATTAAACTTAAAATTCGTAATCAAAGCATTAATAAGATAATATAATTTATTATTACTGTATTAAAGGTTTACGGTATGTATTACCTTCATAATTACTTGAGCAATTTCTTCCCGACTCCTTTTTCTTTGAAAAGCGTTGCATACAAAGACATCTTTTGTAGCATAAAACACATTTTGCTTTCCCCATGTTTTATGGCAGATCCACAACCTAGAAATGTAATTCAAACTTAATAATAATAATTATTTGTTACCCATGAGGACTTTACTATTTGCATAGAATTCATTAAACTTATAAAAAAATTGCACAACTCGATAAACATGACTTACCAACGCTGACTGAGGATGCCTTTTCTCGCCAATTCAAATGATATTTTGGATTTCAAAACTCATTATTTCGCTTTAAAAATTAAATTCGACTTTCGAAATTTGTTTTTGTGGTACATATTAAAAATCACCATGTAGGGGCCCTAAAAGTACAACCGCAAGTTTCTGAAGAATAACTTTGAATTTCGTGGTACAAAGTAACACGAACCGGTTTCAGTTTCATTGTATAACGCTTCTGTAACATTGTAGTTGTACTGAACAAAGATTCTGTGCAAATTAATCTTTATTTAATGACTAACATTAATTTATGATATCATTAAGCCGATCATAATGTTAACGAAGCACAATTACACTGACAAGGACTAGGAGTTGGAGATTTGGAAATACAAGTAATAAGTATGTTGAAAATTCGCTTTCCTAAATTATAATGACATTAAATAGGACTAATGAGAGGAAAATGATATACAAATTGCTTTAGTGTTGAGTTTACAGGTAGTACCGAGAATTCAGTAATGAATTCTAGAGAAATTGCTCTTCCTATACTTCTTAGAAACCAAGAAGTGGATAACAATTCTGAAAATGTCTACCAAAGCCATAAGTTTGCAATGATCGAAAATATATACCTAAGTATTTTAGTGAATTACTTATCGCAATTTTTGCTGGGAATAAAAGTCTTTACATTTTTGCCATTGTTGTAACGTTTCAGTGGATTTAACCGGTAATTATACAGAAAAACTAACCTTAAAACGTTTCTTAGGGAAATGAAGTTAATATCTACGTATTTATTTATAATATTTTTCCTGGAATCGACCAAATGTTACAGTGAGTGTTTTTAATTATTAATACAAACCTTTTTGCAAATCTTGATATATTTATGAATATTATAAATTATTACTAAAACCCAAATTTGACATGGACATTTAAAAAGTGGATTTAAAAAAATAACGAAACGCTTATTTCATTTACAGGTAGTGATAAACCGTCACAAGAGGAAAATTATTCTTCAGAGCACCCTTTGGATCCCTTAAGTGGACTTGAAATAGACCGTACTGCAGAAATTATCAAAAAAGAAACACCACGATGCCTCTTTGTAATAATTCAACTACAGGAACCCCCAAAGTCTCTCCTCATAGCTCATTTCGTAAACAACACAAGCCCCCGGGTAAAAGAAATCCCGCGGCACTCGTTTACTGTATGCATTAACAAAGAAAACGGAAGGGTCATGGAGTATATTGTTGACATCAATGAAAATAAAGTGGTTAAGCAGAAAACGCTTGAAATGGGGATTCAGACTCTTTTTACAGATGAAGACGCTAAGGCTGCCAAGAAAATTGTAAAAAACAATCCCGAATTTCGAGAGAGATGCAGAAAATCTGGCTATTCTAATATGAGTTTGGTTTACGCTACAGATTGGTATGATGTTTTATTAAAGCAATAGTTCTTATTTATTTAGCGCACTCGACAGATATATATTTATTTGTACTAGAGAAATGTATGATAATATTATTACTGCGTTTAGATAAATTATTTATATTCTATCAGACAAAACTAAAATCCAGAGCTATATTAGAATAATAACTTGATGATTTTATGAAAACTAAAAAAATGCTTAAAGCAGTAAATAGTACTACTTACAAATTTAATTTGTTAGGACTATGGGGTACACAGGAAATGAACCTTCCTATAGCGGAAGGCACTTATGTCAAATGGTGGTTTATGGAATGCAGTTTAAAGGAGACAATCCGTATGCCCATCCTTTTCCATTTGCCGTAATCGTCGACCTAGACCAACAAATAGTCTTGAGTTTTTCTGATTCTCCTACCGGGGAAGGTTTTAGTAATGACAATGAAAATGTCACTATTCCTAAAGCTTCCCATAATTACGACCCAGACTTTCTTCCGAAGGACTTTTTACGAAAAGATGTTAAACCCATCAATATCAGTTCTCCTAAAGGAGTAAGTTACAGTATAAATGGATACCATGTCCAATGGCAAAAATTCTCATTCCGAGTCGGGTAAACACATTTAATTCCATTTAACAGTACAGATGCATTTAATATTACAGATTAACATTGTTAAGATTACGAATTAATTATTGGACAGAAAAGCATTGTATTTGTGCACATGAATATTTTGTTATTTTTATGAAAGCTTTAATCCAAGGGAAGGGTTGGTTCTACATTGGCTGACTTACAACGACAGTGGAACGGTTCGACCTTTGGTTTACAGAGCTGCCGTTTCAGAAATGTGGATTCCCTACGGGGATCCCCGACCTCCGACAGGACCAAGGAAAGCGGTAGGTATTGATAGATTAAGCATTTTTTTATTAATTACTAGGGAAAATTCTATTTTGACCAGTAAATCCTTTTTCCCAAGTACGTTAATACTTTTCAGGTATTTGACGAAGGGGAATATGGTCTTGGGTTTAGCTGCCATGAATTAGTGGCACAGCAGGATTGTTTAGGAACTGTTCATTTCTTTGACGGCTACGCGAATAACAATGACGGAACGTGGTACAGTGTACCACAATGCATATGCGTGTACGAGGAAGACGCAGGAGTTCTTTGGAAGCACACAGCTGAAGTTTCCGGAAAAGAATTCACAGTGAGGTCAACTCGACTTGTGGTAACTTTCGGCATGCAAGCTGGAAACTACAATTATCTCTTTTATTGGCAATTTTATCAAGATGCTACTATTCAGTTAGAAGTGAAATTAACCGGAATCTTAAGTACAAGTCTTCTTGCAAAAGGGGCCACGCCACCTCCCTACGGAAATATTCTGGCTGACCAAGTCTTTGCACAGTTCCACCAGCATTTATTTTGTGTCCGAATGGATGTTGATATCGACGGTGTGGAAAATTCTGCGGAGATGGTGGAACTCGTGTCACCTCCAGATCAACCATCACTATCTCGAATTAATTACAATTTCAATCCTTTACGGGAATGCTATTATTTCCAAACACACACCCCTTAATACGGCTGGAGAGGCACGAACTAAGAATTCTGCGGAAACTTCAAGAGTGTGGAAAATATTCAACCCGAATAAAATAAATTCAATTAACAATAAACCTGTCAGTTATATTCTTAAATCGGAGAATAAAGTAGGAGCATTGTTTAGAGCTGATAGTTCTGCAAGACATGGAAAGTTTACTGCCTTTGACGTTTGGATCACACAATACGACGACAAACAAATTTTTGCTGGTGGTGACTATCTCAAAGGAAATGATCTTAGCGAATGGGTTGAGAAAAACCCCGAGGCTTCCACTGTGAACAGGGATATCGTTTTGTGGCATGTATTTGGGGTAACTCACAATCCCAGAATTGAAGATTGGCCAGTGATGTCGACAGAGTAAGAAAAAGTTGTTTTGAATGTGAAATTTTTGATGCATAAAACTATATCAAAAGTAATCACTGACGATTCTCAAAATTAGTACTGTTTGAATGTAATTTTTCAAAAACAACACTGACGTCAGTGTCATGTGTCACAGTCATGAGTATGCACAGTGCGATTTATTAGTCCGATGTGCGTACGTAATTTATTAAACTGGGGAAAAGATTTTTGCTCCATGTAATCTAAGATTGATCCAATTCAAAAAAGTTTTTGGAAGAACACGATGTCAGACAGTAACTCATAATTGTAGTGAAATCGCATTCAGTATTTGAGACATTACTGATACAGATTTAAAGAATAATTTAAAGAATTTTAATTTGACTACCTATTTCAATTAATTGACCATGGAAATTTCATTTTCAGGAGTGTAGGATTCATGTTCAAACCAAATGGCTTTTTCACAGCAAATCCAGGAGTAAATGTGCCCAAAGTGTACAACAGTAACTAGTGGGTATCAAATATCAAGATATCATTCACATTTATTATAACCTAGAATATTAATATCAACGATACATGGCATTTGTAAAGCAGATTTTACATGCTATTTTACTAACAATGAAGTTCTGTATCTTATACAAAGATTGGGCTATCTTATTTAAAAACTGTACTGTAACATTACGTAGAATTAAAGAATTTTTTTGGCCAAATCAACTGTACACGGAAATGAGTTTTATTATTCCAATTATTTTGTCGGGCAGTCTTGTATCAGTGACACAGGCTTGTTCAGATTCTGAAAATTAAATTAAAACAATTTAGTGGTAACAGTAGACTTACAGGAGCGTAAGATACATTACAGCAACATAATATTTACTTTTCATTCCAAAGTTTGGGACTCGAAAGGAAAAGTCAAGGAAAATAAAATCATTTTATGGTATTTCAGAATTGAACGTTTATACGAAATATACATTGAAAGAATATGCTTTTAATGATTCTCTAATAATATATGCTCATGTAGCAGCATACTTCCGGTTATGTGCTATTTCAACACAATATTATTTCAAGCAATTGATTAGCATTTTTAAAAGTGAATTTTTTTAAAGTGAATTTAAGCGTTATTTTTACCTTTAATTATCGAGATCAATTTTAACTTCATCTTCCTTCGCTTTACAAGCGGCAAAGCTGGTATTCTATTCTCCAAGTTTGGCAACTTTCACTTTTTTTGCCTTTAAAATTTCTTCTCGTTTTTTATTGAATTCTTCTCGTTTTATTGAATTCTTCTCGTTTTTTATTGAATTCTTCTCGTTTTTTATTGAATTCTTCTCGTTTTTTATTGAATTCTTCTCGTTTTTTATTGAATTCTTCTCGTTTTTTATTGAATTCTTCTCGTTTTTTATTGAATTCTTCTCGTTTTTTATTGAATTCTTCTCGTTTTTTATTGAATTCTTCTCGTTTTTTATTGAATTCTTCTTGCTCCTTCTTGAACTTCTCAAGAATTTCAAGCTCTGCGGTATCCAAATTGTCAATTACAGATTTCGTTTCTGTGATTTCCGCTTGAATTTCTTCTAAAGGTGATTGTGCTTGTCCCTCTTGAACAGTGGATCCTTTACCTATTTTCTCAATAGCCTTACCGTTGCACATTTCAAGTTTGTTAATTTCTGTCCTAAATAAATAATAGCAAAAATATTAAAACTATTTGCCTTACTCTTTTAAACAATATTGAAAGCATTAAGCAATAATACTTACGACATCTTGATTTTATAGTACAAGCAGAAGAAGCAAGAATTTGATTGCAAAGATTTGCTTATAATATTATTTAAAACAAATTAAATTACATAAATTTTAACAGAAAATAAATTATAAATACTATTTGATTTAATGGGTGCGATTCATAGACCACATTCACAATATGTAAATATTTACATTTGTAAGATGTCTAGTGTATCATTGTGAATATGATTACGTATTACAATTGCATACTTTGTCAATTGCTCCTCTAAACCACCTATGTATTTCAAATCGAAACCATTAGCATTGCTCTACTCTGAACAAAAAGTTCAAATTAAAAGCAAATAATGAGATATTTTTCTAAAATGTTTATTAAGAAGCAGAACTACAGACGCACTACCTGCAAAATCGAGATTCCGAGAACTACTTGAAAGAACTATGATTAAACTTTACAGCTACAGAATAAAATTTAAATTATTGAATACACTAGATAGTACTACGGGGAAATATGTGCTGCTATTAAGAATTTTTAATGAAAATGGCATAATTTAATTGCGAGGAATGGGTCTGTTTGTGTAAAATACTGCAGGTAATTTAACAAACCGTATTTAGCGTCATTAAATATTTTAACGTCTAACTCAACTTACAAAAAGGTGACTTTTATTGATGACAAAGCAGCTATTTCCGCAGTGTAATCAAACATAAACTTAAAGTTAAAAATATCCTTACTATTGTACAATAAGTTCAGTTCAGGAAGGAATATATAAGGTTAGTGAAGTTGAAGCGATGACCGCAAATACAAGCTATCAAATAATTGTTGCTTTAAATGCATTTTAAAATAGTAATAATTAATGACTACTGTTTTTCAAAATTTTCAAAAAAATGATAACAAAGTTTTCTTGATTTAGTTTGCTTTTTAGAGTTTATAATTGCCTTACCTTTTTTCCGAATTGCAGAAATAATTGCGTACCAAACAACCCGATGTGTAGTTTTCTAATTGGGAAATTCTGATTTACTCAAATGGCTGACAGCTCAGCTCAGTTGTCGCTAACAAACTACTAGAAGCGGTGTAGGATATTTTACTACCCAAAACTCCATTTTCATATATTATTACTTATAAAGTGAGCGCGCGTTATCTCTGAAGGGGATGGGGTGACCACGCCCAATTTAAAGAGGGTTCCTAACTAGGTCGAGATGAGTCCAAATCCGAGGTTTTATCCAAATCGGTCAATGCCTTCAAGAGTTATGGTGTTCACTTACGTACGTACATACGTACATACGTACGTACATACGTACGTACATACGTACGTACATACGGACAGACAACACGGTTCCATAAGTGAGCCTCTGGCTCGCTAAAACCGTCATTAACGTCATTAAATATTTTAACGTCTAACTCAACTTGTAGGTACAAAGGTGACACAATGACAACTTTTATTGATAACAAAGCAACTATTTTCGTATTCGTAGGGTAATCAAACTTAAAGTTAAAGTTAAAAATATCAAGCTTACTATTCACCTATTACAAACTGGACAGTAATAGCAAAGCTGTAGCATTTAATAATTACTGTACAATAAAATTTTCAGTTCAGGAAAGAATATAAGGTTAGTAATGTTGAGAAATAAGAGATGACTGCAAATACAAGCTAACAAATAATTGTTGTTTTAAATGCATTTTAAAATATTAATAATGACTACTGTTTTTTAAAATTTCCAAATAAATGATAACGAAGTTTTTTTTGATTTAGTTTGCTTTTTAGAGTTCACAATTGCCTTACCTTTTTTCCGAATTGCAGAAAATATTGCGTACCGAACAGCCCGATGTGAAGTCTTACAATTGGGAAATTATGATTTACTGAAATGGTTGACAGCTCAGCTCAGTTGTCCTATCTGGCTAATAAATTGCTTCTATAAATTACATTACTTACCTTATCATTATTACAGCTAACAGAGCGACACGTATATATTACTGTAATATTGTATAGGTTGTAATCCTGTATAAGGTAAGTAGCTGGATTATTTCTTCGGAGAAGCGTCTCTATTCCCATTTTTGATTGGTTTGCCTTTCTTTTTTTGTGGATGTATCCTCCCTCGAAATTAACATACTTAAAGTTGAGAAATGCAATCCTACTTTTAACATTGGCTTTAATACTTAGGGACTTATAAATAATAGCATAACGCTGGATGCTTCACATGGGACTTCAGAAGTTGTATATAACCAACCGTGTACCTTCAATCCCCAATCTTAATGCATTGTATTTTTCAGGTACATGAAAGATATTGATTTCTGTGCACATTTTAACTTATAAATGAAAATTCTAATAATGCGTAAATTGACATATGTTAATGCATAATGCATGGTTATTTAAAGTCTAGCTAGTCTAGTGATAGATAGTGTTAAATACGTCTTCATTAGCAAGTTAAACGGCAAGCAATCTTAAAATATTTGAATAAGTCAGATTCTGCTCCGTCTCAAGACTGCAATGCAATGAAAGTTAAGTTTACCAAGTATAAGCTTCATGAAACTTCAAGCCTTTGTTACGCTTACGCTTAAATACGCAGTACTTTACCTAATTCAATGATAAAGTTGAGCAAACGAAAGTTCCTACAGTGAAATAATAAATCTGCAATTAAATACTGTTATATGCCATCCATAGCGAAAACTGTGAAACGAAAAATCTGAAAAAATGAAACTTTTGTCTTGTTGACTGATTTGATTTAATATTTATTCCAGTGACATAATTATTAACCGTCTCAATGGAAATTACTTTCTTTCAAATAATGCAGAAATATATATATATATATTACTATAATGTTAATAATTCACAATATATATATACATGGATGGAAATATTATAGAAATGGATTTCCAAAAAATACATGCTTATAAATATCCATAAATAGCTTGATATTTTTCTATGTAAAAATAATGGCTTATAATTATAATAATTTAATAGAACAATACCTCATTTAAACTGACAAAAGTAACGTTATGGTGTAGTATACACCAGTAGAGCAAGGAATGTAAGTGTAGTTTGTCTCTTGAAGAAGTAGAACCCACCAACTTCAATCCGCAGTTGGTCTTTGCAGATTTAAAAGTTACACAAACGTATTTCATATGTGCACAGTAATTTAATTGTTATGAAATTTTTATACCATGATTTTATCTCTGGCATTTTATTATATATTTATATGGACATAAGTAGCGTTATAGTATAGTATACACCAGTAGCAAGAAATGTAAGTACAGTTTGTCTCCTGAAGAAGTAGAACGGACCGACTTCTATCCTTAACGGTCTTCGTGATCTAATTATTCTTCGGATGAAAGTATTTTCAATTGACCTCCAGGAGTGTAAAAATGATGTAGCTGCTTCATAAACAAAAGCTGCTTCAGGAATCATAGCTACCTCTACTAGTACAGTAAATATCGAAATCAATGGAAAGATTGCAAAATAGGGCATTGGAATTGTGTTGTGTAATCGTATTGTTGCAAAATTGCAAATTAAATTAAACCCAAGTCCTACAATTTTTAATGCTGGTGCAACTACAGTAAAATTTCTATTCATGAACTGATTCAAAATCTGCAGAATTATGTAAATCTTATTGATTTTAATGAATTGAATCTTGGCAAGTATTATCATTTGTTTTTCTTTAAGGGTTTCTAGCCGTCGAATTCTCTTAAGCCACAGAATTGTGCATCGAATGTACATTGTTGTAATGTTAATAAAGAGAAGTGTGCTGTACCACGCGCTAATAAAACTAAATAAATTGTAAGGAACACAGATTATTTTTGTGATAATATGATACTTGTATTGCGGCAGTAAAAAGTTGATGAAAGGGTTTAGAAATTGCTCCCCGTCGAATAAAACCAAAATCATCACCAATAGTGTGTCAAATGCAGCAATGGGTAAACACATATTCATAAATATTCCATAAATATCAATAGTGTGTCCCATCAATTTGTAGTAGCCGAGGTTGACATTCAAGATTATAGATTTTCTCTTAATGTCATCTAAAATTTGAAAACAATAAATTCAGTTTTTGTGAATTCCATTGATGTGTATTAGAATATTACGGATATTCGTTTCAATAGAAAGTACAACAGATTCGTGTGATTAGCTTAAATAAAAATGAAAGTGAAAATTAAAAAACCTATGCACTATATTGACAATAATAACTTGAGCTGTTGTACTTTCTCTGAAAACCATTCTTCACTAACCTTTAAGCATTTTGTCTACTGTTATCAGTTGATTACATAAAAACTGAATTGCGTGCAAATTACAAGCCGCCACTATATTCAGTATCAAACCCAGACTGAAAGCCAAGTAAAAGTAAAGGTACAGTATTATTTCTGTCGTCGAGAATGGTGGTTTGGAAGACTGGATTTGATAATCAAAAACTACGGTGAGATAAATTATATTGACCAAGAGAACAAGGGTCCCAATATGCCACATGAACATTCTCAGTTTACTTTTTGTAATAATGAGAATATCATTTCTTGTAAAAGAATATGGCCCCAGTCCTATTTTGTCGCACATATCACAGTAAATGTGTAATCCTTTCAACATTAATTTTGTTATCATTTTGTATTCCTTAAGACTTACAAAAGTATGCTAACAATTAACAACTATTAAGATTAAGTGTGATAGGAAGTTACAATGTTGTGACACAAAAAGTAGCTGCCTGTGCACAAAATACAACTTTTACAGAAATTCCAGTATAGTATTACCGAGGAAATACAAAAATCAAATGATTTACCCTTTTAAAGTTATCTCGTCCACTGTACCACAGCGTTTACCACGGTTTGTCATTATAATACCTAGTTTACTTTTATAACTTACGCAACATGTACAACTTATACAACTTCCGCAATACAACTTACACAAATTATACATAACAAGCGCATGGATATCTAGTATTTTAAAATCTGCAGTGAACCAGCAAATGCATTACAAATTGTGAATTATGGAAATATTACAAATATGCGCTAAAAATTAAATCCCGACATAAATCGACACTAATTGCTGCCTTTTCGTCCACTTTGCGACATCGCTTGAGTGACTTATTATTTTTTATTTAGTTAGCAGTTGGCCGCAAAGTCTCCTGCATCGGCAACATTGACACATGTAACACGATTTTCAATTATTGAGGTTTCGGTCCCAATAATTCTTGTAAATAACAGATTCGTACAGTCAGACGTTTAACGAAACGTAGAATTTATTTATAAACATAAGACATCAATTATCAGGTTCATTAGGACGTTTTTGACAATTATCTAAGCTTAGATAACATGCCCAGGAGTACTTATCACTCTTCGACTCGTCGCTACGAAATCTTGAGGAAGTCTGTGGAAGTGTACATTTTTCATCGTAATATAGAACATTGTTTGTTCGTAGCATTAAAATATACATGCAATAAAAACTACCTTAGTAACTAGCATAAATTTCTGACAACGATAATCTTAATACGTAATTTCTGTACATATAAATGTTGGTTAAGTGAGTATGTTTCCGATAATAAAGAATATTTTGCCTAAAACAGAGATTTATTAAATAAGTAGCATTATTTTACTGTAAGAAGACAATTTTTTTCTAAAATGATCTGAAATGTTTGTATGTTAGAAATCTACATAAATTTGTTGTTTCCTTGATTTCTTAACAAAAATCCATGTACCTCGTTTGGTTGCAAATGTTTTGTATAAAAGAATCTTTACATTTCATTTATCTTTTTATCAGGTACAAAACGTTTTTTAAGTGCTGTATTATGTACGAGTATCAAACACAAAAATAAAACCATTTAGCGCTACTGGTTTCCTGAGACAATTCGTAAATACATGAATATCCGACCTCTTATTCTCACAAATTTTGTTTCGTAATATATCTAATAAATACATCTTCAATAACCTTCCTTTTCATAAAGAGTAATATCCTGCAAGTAACTCAACTCTTTATATAGTTGAATCACTCACCTAACCAATAAAGACCTAAACCGTAACATTAATGCTATAAATGTTAAATATGCTATAATGTATTGGCTTTCAGTATTATTCAAACTGTGGCTGTTTTATTCCACTACCGAATTTTCTTTTCAAAACAATAGGACGACTTAAAGGATGCCATGCCATTACAAGTAACTATTATTAGAGTAAGCTAAAGCTGAGCTGATGTTTGCAATGTGCATAAACTTTGTGTATTTGGAGCATTATTTGCATTACAATGTTAAATACAAACATACAGAATACATAAGGGATACATATTAAAGTTAGCTTTATAATTCTGTGTTCAGCGTAACAGCATTGTTTTCAGAATTTAAATTATCTACAGGTAAATAATTCATTATTCCTTTACATGGAAAAACCATTTAGGTAACTAAATTGTAGCGCATTAAAACCCAACTTTACTAAATAGTACAGAGAATACTAGAAAGTACATACTATCTATCCGAAAGGCTTTTGTATTTTTAGCTAAATGCTAATAGAGCTACAGTAATAGGTGTAGGTTAATTTAAGGTAAAAGTATCATATTAATATAAAAGTTCTGAATTTTCCAGACCGGCTAAAGCTTTGACTATAAGATGCTAGTATTGTTAAGGTATAAGATGAGCTTTTCCAATGATTCAGTTTTAATTGCAGAAATTATACCTCCAATAATTCCAGTTACCGGTCTAGCAAAATGATTCACTGTGCAACGACCATTGAACGCATTTAGATTAAAGAACTCCTTGATGAGTTTGTAACCATTTATTGACACAGCTCTGCGAAGGAATTATTAAATAAATGTTCAGGCAGCATTTTTACCATTTCTTTTCTTCCTTTAATCAATAATATTGGGCATTATGCGAATAATAGGACACAAAATCTTTTCTAAATTGTAATATCCAAATTTTCTTAGAATATAAATTACAAAACACTTTCCATATGATATTGCTTCAAAAATGCAACCTTCGAAATGCATATTTTCAAAATGCAATACAATGTTAAAAAATTGTGTTGTACTAGTATATCCTGACCCTCGCTGTAAAAGGATTATAAATTCCTTGTAAAAAGTTTTAAAAAAGGTAAGTAAATAATTAAGTAAGTCGGTAACGTAATCGGTCGGTACGCAGCTTACATTTCCTTCTTGATAAAAGGTATACTGTTTCAGTAGTGGGATTGCCTAAATTAAATGTATATCCAAGTTCGTTGACCGCGGACAAAAATTGCTTAATAAACAATATAAACATTCAATATGATTAATAAATTGTTCCTTAAGTTTATTTCGCATGTAATACAATGAGCATTATCCGTGCTCTCAATCTCAACATGCCCAACGTTCTGTACTCGTATAGACCGGTGCGTGAGGCTGGCGGCATGAGTGCATGAGACAGGGCTACGGAGTTCTGCTACAAAAAATTCATGTCTCAAACAAGTCAGCCATATAGTACAGTACCACAGTATACTACATGTCTATCTTAAATGTAAATCCATGAGCCGTGTACTTGATTTGTGTTTTGAGCTAAAACGACACATCGGGTAAATATCGAATGAAATTCAAAGTACTACTACCAAATGCTTACCCAAAATAGGACCTAAATAGTATCTTCATTTTGGTTAATATCATCAACTACGTGTACGCGTTTATTTTCACATGTCCTAAAGCACAGCAATGTACTTTACTTCATGGTATACAGATAATATTATAATGCTTATAAAATAGCTAAGTACATATTATTATCTAATGAAACACTTTTATAAGGATGCAAAACTGCTAAAAACAAGCATCTTTGAAGTAACAACAAATTTTTTGTGCATTTAAGCGAAATCAGAGGTTGCTTGTGAGCATGCATTTTCAAATGTTAAGCAAATACTACAGATATGCCTATGCCCTATACCAACCATTTCGTTTCACAAAAAAGAACAGGCTTGAATCAGTGTACTCCCATGCAGTGCATGCATGCATTACGTGCACTGCATGAAATGCATAGTGCATGCATAAAAAGGGTCGTGTGCAGTGCACAAAATGCACGAAATGCATGAAATTAAAACATTCTTTTTTATCACTTCCTGAACTATTTAATAATACAATTTTCTGGCAAATTTTTACCAATTACAATCAGTCATAATCAATTCACAACAAATACAAACGTTTTGCTTGACAAATTGCAAAAATATTGACAATTGGGTGAACACCACACAAAGTGTAATTTGAATGCCTTTAAATTCTTCATTTTTGCTTTCCTGTTTTGCAACCAAACAATTTCTTACCAGTAAACTATTTTACCCACAGCAGTAAATCCTAAATTCATAAAATAGAAAACTATGAGATGAGAACATTATGCTCAGCATACAAATGACAACATAGCAGTGCATTATTAGACCCACATTATGGAAAATAAACGAATGTAATTAGTTATTGACAGATATTGGACATATGGCGGTTTGGTGTCAAATTTTATACGGAAGTGTTTTCGATGTACGGAAATATCAATAGAGTGGTAAAAAGAAACAGATTTTATAGCAAAGTCTACACTCGTCCATTAAAAATATACCAATATCTCTATAATGTACCCTATTCATGCATTATGTGCATTTCATGCATTTTGTGCATTTTGTGCATTTTGTGCAGGTGGGTGCATGAAAACAATTTCGTGCGCACGTTGGCGTACACTGGCTTGAATGCATATCCATAGCACAGACCAGCAAGTAATCAAGATCTATTTTCATAGGCTTAGGTACCTGGCTTGCTGACTTGCTTGTGCTTTGTTAAGAAATCGAATAAACACAAATTGCTTAAAAATGGGACACAAAAACGTTTACTTATAATTATGCCATGAAACAAAAGGCAGAGTTTAATAAGTATAATTTTCTGAAAGTCAAATCTAACATTAGCCTTTCAACACTTATTTATCATATTTATTTGAAGAAAATAAGTACATTTTGAAGCTCAATTACTAGTCATTTTGTGAAATATTATTTGATGATCAACAGGAGTCATGACATGTCCAAGTATGCCTTTCAAAGGAGGAGTTGGAAGAGACGGGTCGAATTCAACTCTGAAGTTTTGGAATATTCCGGTCGTGAAAAGAAAGAGTTCGTCTCTAGAAAAGGACTCACCAGGACAACTTCTACGACCAATACCAAATGGAACAAAGGATCCTCGAGTGGCCGTAGTAGTAGTTCCATTTTTAATAAGAAATCTTTCCGGACGGAAATTCTCAGGATCGCCCCACACTTCGGAGTCATGGAGGACGCAGTAATGATTGCCAACGATCACAGTACCTTTGGGAATTTGGTAACCATGAAATTCGACATCTTCTAGGGTTTCGTGGAAAAGACCCATGGGGGCCATGGCAGAAAACCGCAAAACCTCTTCAATCACAGCCTCAACGTAAGGTAAACTAAAGATAAACAAAAATTCAAACCGCAAAATATCAAAGAAATCTACAATCTGTTACTTTCGGGGATTTCTTTCTTTTGTAATTTGTTACCTGCTTCTGTCTTTGAATGAAATCATTGCTCCTTGGTCCAATGTAAGTTTTATAGATCGTATTAACTTCTTTTGCACTTCAGGATAATGAGCCATAAGAAAAATAAGCCATCGCAAGGTTGTAGCCGCACTTGCCGTTCCCCCGAAGAACAAGCCAGACATAGTGTGGACCAAATTTATTTCTAGTAAAAATAGACCATTTTTGTTGGTTAAAATACCCTTGGAAATATCTTTTTCGCAAATAAATATTTTGCATTTTTGATTTCAGGAATAAAATATCCGTAAGTTAAAAGAAGAGAAACTATGTTCACAAAGCATTAAAGCATGCCTCCTGTTTTTTCAAAGAATGAAGAATTTGGATCAGTCGTTGTTTTGATTTTGTGCAAATAAGCGTCTACAAAATCCCGTTCAATTCCCTCCTTGTATGTGCTTTTGTGTTCATCAACTATATTCTGCATGAATTCATTAATCGCCTTGACGTGGTCCCTTATTCTTTGAAAGCCTGATAATCTTGGAAAAGCTTTGGAAAACTTTGGAAAAAAGGTAAGCACTCCTTGCACTGCAACTGTGAAAATTCTGGAAATCATAAAGAATGGAAGATATTTTTAATCTCATTTACAATTATTTGATGTATAATGTCACTGATTATTTATTAACGTTACATACCCTTCAACGTGTTTTGCCATTTTCAGAAAGGCTTGATCGTCCAATGCGTATGTATTCCCGGCTACGATAGCCCACAATGTATTTACAGTAGGAATGTTGAACACATGTTGTGTACTTATTGATTGACCAGAGATTTTCGTCAAATTTTCAATTACTTCAGCTACTTCCTCATTCACAAGACTTTCCATGGTTCTTCCATTTCTTAGACCAGACTGAATGTAAGTAAAGGCAAATTTACGTTGCTCCGCCCATGTATGACCATTACTGAAAACCAAACCTGTGGGAAATTGTTTTCCTTTAATGTCATTATTCAGTATAGCGAAAGCTATTGTAAGCAAACGCGATGTCCTGTCTCTTTGCCTGTTAGTGAGTATTCACATAACTTGGCTTTTCAATCCGGCCTCCTTTTGTAAAAATACATACAATAAATACATACAAGTCTTTACGTTATTCAAATAGAAACAAGTAAAAACATATTGTACATAATAAATTTAAAAGCTGGACCACAAAGTATGTATAAGTGGATTTATACAGCAAGGGATGCCTAAATTAAATTACTAAATGGATAGTAATTCAGCGTCCTAAATATAATCCCATTGTTTGCATTTCCCCCAGCACCATAATTTTGCAAGCTAAATTCTGAAATACCTCTGAAAATTCCAGTTTCTGGTTCTGCAAAATGATCCATTGGGGGCCGTCCATTAAAAACAGGCAAATTATATGCCTCCTTGAGCAGTTCGTAACTATTTATTGACACTGCTTTGCAATTTAGAGACAAAATGAAACATTACAGTTGAAAACCAAAGTACTGCGTCGCTAATTGTAACGGTGATTTTAACCAAAACTGAAGTAGTGCTTAAATCAATGTCGAAATGGAAAGGTAGTTTTAATTGATTTCGACATTCAAATAATTTATTATACATCTTCAAAGAAGTTTTCAAGTAATTTCTGTAATAGTTTATGGGAAAGGGTACACATTATAATGGAAAAATCACCTTCGAGTTCCTAGATCAATGCCAATAATATCTCCGTAAGTTTTTCTCATCTTCATTAAACCTTTATATGGCTCTACACCAAGCTGCAACAAGTTTCCAAAAATGGGTAGTGTGAAAGGACCTAAAATATTAAGCGAACTGTATCATGACTTCTGATTCCACAGAAATTCATCCTAGGTAGAATTTATAAGATTCTTTTAATTACCGAATTTTACAAATGCTTTGTAAATTCTGTTATTCCTTACCAGGTGGAAAACCGGGCGATTTTCGTTGCAAGGAAAGTGTGTAGATGAGCAGAATGAATAGAAAACTAATAAAAAATTCAAGTAGCATTATTTGTTACAAATTGTAAATGGGAAGTATAAATTTGGACTGATTTCACTCCAAATTCAGCTAAGGAATGAATTTTTCGTAAGCACCAAAGGAAAACAATGAACGACAGAAAAGTAGCATGTAGGAAGATTATATGTTTAGTTTTTCTAGATGAGAATTCAAGGTTGTGGCAATTTTCTTGCCTGAAATAACCAGACTGCATTTTCAGATGCATTATAAAAAGCGGTCCGTTCACAATTGCATAATTTTGACTTTGACCTTGGCGTCTAGATATCATCCATTCACATCCACCTCTTTGGATCATTTTCCCTAAAGTTCCTATGCTTCTCACAGTTAGTTAATTTTATAGCCTCGCCCTTCTACTCATACCTCAGATTTAAAGACACACCTAATAGAAATTGTCACAGTTTGTGTGAAACGGTTGAATGAGTAAATGACATTTGGAAAAGTAAAATATCATTTGTGAAAACCGTTAACTGATACGCCGTAAGTACGGATAATATTATATAATGAGTTAAGGGATCCACTGCACTGCCTAATCGTGCAGTCAAACTCGTTAGCTATAATTTTTACTTATCCAAGGCATTTGTTTGCTGTGAAACGACGTTTCTTCACCGTGTTACCCCTTAGTGTGAATAAATAGTCATGAAGTACTCTATAATCCATTACCTGCATATAATTTATAAGCTAAAACAGGAATACAGAAATTGGAGCGGGTGCAATATAGCTGCTCTGAGTATTTTTGAACTATAATAAGTTTATTCTGTTAAATGATGCATGAAGAAGATTGAGGGAGTACTATTTATTGATTTAAATAGCAGTTAAAAAGTGACAACTAAATTAACGTGTTTGTTCACTTAACATTATTAAAAACCCAACTTGATTCTATAATTTAGAAATTTATAGAAACCTTATTATAATATTCTAAAGTGTATTATATGGGATTGACAATGTTTCTGTATCGTCTAGCGGTATGAACAAACAAACATTATTCAACTTAAGCTTCTTTTAAACTAAATATTTAAGAGCTATTTTAAATATATTATAAGACTACCTTTGGTGAAGGTTAAAAACTCTTAAATTGTGCAAACTTGAAATAAGAATTTCAAGTACAGAATAAAAATAAAATAAATCTAAAACTTCTTCCACGCATTTAATTACAATGTTCGGCTGTAATTGAAACATAGTTTTTTAGTTCTACTAATACCAATTAAAATGTAAGTAAAAGCAAAACTGAAATACTGCTTGTAATGAAAGGAAATGACGAACAACACATGCACAGCGTGTGCATCTAACATTTTGTAAAAAAAATTGTGCTATATGTCAAATTAGATAACAATGTATTATTAAATATTAAACATTAAATAATTGAATATTATGGCAATGAAATTCATAGAAGTTTTACCTTTTGTTCAACACGATTTGCGTAAAATCGCATTTACAAGACAGAATTTAGTTTTGTTCAAAAAACTCTAAAATGGAAGTTATCCATGAATAAAACAGTCAAATTTAATTCCCTGCACAAAGAACTGCATTTTGCACGACCACTAGCATTTGGAAAAACGAGTTAGTCATCTTCCAAATCAAGAAATCGAAGATTTCCAAACTAATCCAAAGTAATTTAAACATTTACTTATAAATAATTGTAAAGTAAAAATAACATTTTGTGGGAAACAATTTATAAGGACAGAAGTAGCGTAATAGTATAGTATATACCAGTAGCAAGAAATGTAAGTGTTGTTTGTCTCTTGAAGAAGTAGAACGGACCGACTTGAATCCGCAGGGGTCTTCGTGATCTAATTATTCTTCGGATGAAAGTATTTTCAATTGACCTCCAGGAGTGTAAAAACATTGTAGCTGCTTCATAAGTAAATGCTGCTTCAGGAACCATAGCTATCTCTACTAATACAGTAAATATCGAAATCAATAGAAAGATTTGAAAATATGGCATTGGAATTGTGTTGTGTAATCGTATTGTTGCAAAATTACAGATTAAATTAAACCCAAGTCCTACAATTTTTAATGCTGGTGAAACTACAGTAAAATTTCTATTCATGAACGGATTCAAAATTTGCAAAATTATGTAAATCTTATTAATTTTAATGAATTGAATCTTGGAAAGTTTTTTTGGAAAGATCATTTGTTTTTCTTTAAGGGTTTCTGGCCGGTGAATTCTCTTAAGCCACAAATTTGTGCATCTAGTAATGTACATGGTCGCAATGTTAACAATGTTAGTCGGGCGTCGTTGCATCCATCAAACATCGGTTCGGCTCGGCTCGGATTCTGAAATTAAAATTAAAACAATTCAGTGGCAACAATAGATTAACAGGAACGTACGCATATTTGCGATGACTTCTAAAGATTGCGACTCGAAACGAAAAGACCCACCAGGAAAATCATTATCCGGTATTTCAGAATAGAATATTTATAGAATTTTACTATAGCTCCAAAAGATATCTTGCTTTCCAACAATATATGCCCACGTAGCATAATTCTGGTTATGGGCTATTTCAACACACTATTTCTGGCAATTGATTAGTATTTTTAAAAGTGAAGGAAGAGGGAAGAGATTCCCAATACTCATTGTACAAAATCCCTACTGATTTTAAAAATTAGATACTTTGAATGGATGTCTGAATTTCAGAAATTACTTTGGAAGTAGTAATCTTGTCAGAATTGAAGTTTTATGCAATTGTCACAAGATGAGAAGAATATTTTTATAGACATTGCTATGTTTTACTGAAGATTTATAACGCTTTATAAATTAAAATTGAAGCATTCTTATGATTTATAGATCTCTAATGAAGATATATTCCTATTTATGCATACCTATATAGATAATTTATAAATCCCATTAAAAACATTTTTTATAATTCTTTACCGTGAAAAGAGTAAATTTTATGTACCATTTTCGTCTCCCACCACGTATAATATTTCACTAGAATCTGAGCTATCCTCAGCTTCATCAGTAGTTTTTATTTTTTTAATATCTCTCTCTAAAGCTGCTAATTTAGCCGCTTTCTTCATTCCAATTTTTTCTTTCTTGTCCTCAAATCGCCTTTTCACGGCTGCCATTTCTGTTGCACATTGTTCTTCATTCTCAGCAGCCTCTGAGTCCAATTTCTGTATTTCCTCCTGGAATTTTTCTTGTAAACGTTTGAGCTTCCTAACTTGTGGATTAGTTTCAGAATCAGGATCTGGCAATGGGCGACTATGTTGCCCTTCTCCCATTGCAGGTGTGTTAGAAGGACCTCTAAAATATTTATTTTTCAATTATAAGATCAGCTATGTTCCACTCTGAGCAAAAAGTTGCGACGACTTAGCATCCTAACAAATTGCTTTATCAAAAATAAAAATAAGAAATTGTGTTATACTTATATGTAAGACTGTTAACTTTTTAAGAAATATGATTTTCAAATGCGAGGATGCTGAAATATTAGCAAAAAGTTACGATCGGGTTAACTTACTGCAGCAGAAGTTTAACAAGCCGTTATCAACAGCATTAAATATTTTGACGTCTTGTTCAAGTTATAAAAGTGGCAAGTTACAACTTTTATTGATGACAAGGAAATTATTTTGGTGGGCACTCAAAATTTTCTTCAAGTCAAAATGTTGAACCAAAGTTTACTAATAATAAGCTATTTGGCTCTAATATGTATTACAAGTTCGACAGTAATAGCACAGCTTCAGCATTTAATACGTATTATAAAATTTTCAGTACAGGAAGGAATTATAAGGTTAGTGAAATGATATGAGCGTAAATACAAGTTTTCAAATTATTTTTGATCTAAATGCATACTACGCAACAGTACTTCAAAATTTTCAAAAATGATGATAACCTAAAATTTTAGATTTAGTTTTTGATTTTAGAGTTAATAACTGCCTTGCCTATTTCGAAAATGATTTGTGTACCTGAATTTTAGAAAGAGTCCGTACACCCTGATGAATGGAAATCTTCTAATTGGAAATTCTGATTTACTAAAATGGTTGACAGCTCACTTCGTTATCCGCAGGTCCTACCTGGCTAATTGTTTCTATGAATTACATTACATACCTTCTTATAATTATGCAGCCTAACAGAGCAATACCTATGTATTCTGTATTACATTTTATTGTTATAGGTTGTAATCCTATATAAGGATTATTTCTTCGGTGAAGCGTCTCTATTCTCATTTTTGATTGGTTTGCCTCTCTCTTTTTGTAGAAGTTTCCACCCTCGGAATTAACATACTTAAAGTCGAGAAATGCAATCCTGCTTTTAACATTGGCTTAATACTTATGGACTTATAATAGCATAGCGCTGGATGCTTCACATGGGAATTCAGAAGTAGTGTATAACCAACCGAACCTTGTAACTTCAATCCCCAATCTTAATGCATTGTATTTTTCAGGTACATGAAAGACATTGATTTCTGTGCACATTTTAACTCATAAATGAAAATTCTAATAATGCGTAAATTGACATATTATGTTAATGCATGGTTATTTAAAACTAGTCTTGTGATAGATAGTGTTAAATTAACCTTCATTGGCAAGTTAAACGGCAAATCTTACAATATTTAAATAAGTCAGATTCTGCTCCGTCTCAAGACTGCAATGCAATGAAAGTTAAGTTTACCCAAGTATAAGCTTCTATGAAACTTCAAGCCCATGTTACGCTTACGCTTATACGCAATACTTAATACTTTGCCTAATTCAATGATAAAGTTGAGCAAACGAAAGTTTCTACAGTGAAATAGTAAATCTGCAATTAAATACCGTTATGCCATCCATAGCGAAAACATTTTTTGTCTTATTTGTATTGACTGATTTGATTTAATCATTTATTCCAGTGACTTAATTATCGTCACTGTAATATTGCTGTTGAATATTAAAGTGCTTTTAAGTTGTGAACTAACTTGCAGAACAGGCCAGGTACACTTTTGTTATTCACGAAGCTTGGAAAAAATTATTCGTTAGCTTTCTAATATATACTCCTTATAGTTCAGTTCACTACAATATCATTCCTTTAGGAATTTGCCTATATGTCAATTATTCATGGTATGGTAAAAGCAATTTAACTAAATTGTGGTATTGTTATAATATATGCTTACGTTAAACGTATTAAAACAATTCACTAAATTCTACTGAAATTATATAGGACTTATTCCTAAAATACCGAAACACGATGGACGCTTTTTCGTTTCCATTACCCAGTAAAAATGAACGACAACTTTTATTTCTGCTGGTTTATTTGTCTTAAAGGTGCAGGTGCAAACATAAAAATGGAATATTGTTAAAAGAAAGCCATTAGAAATCCATTTTGACAGTTAGAGATGCTATTTCCCGAAACATAACAACCAAAGCTATCTTTATCATGCCCAACAGATGGAAGGGTATTAAATATTTCATTTCATGAATCTTGTAATCTTCTTGGAATAGTAACTTACGTAAACAAAAAACCATGAATCTCTTTGCAGCTTTAAAAGTGACACAAACGTATTTCATGCGTGCACATCAATTTAATTGTTATGAAATTTATATTTATTATATATTTATATGGAGATAAGTAGCGTTATAGTATAGTATACACCAGTAGCAAGAAATGTAAGTACAGTTTGTCTCCTGAAGAAGTAGAACGGACCGACTTCTATCCTTAACGGTCTTCGTGATCTAATTATTCTTCGGATGAAAGTATTTTCAATTGACCTCCAGGAGTGTAAAAATGATGTAGCTGCTTCATAAACAAAAGCTGCTGAAGGAGCAATAGCTACCTCTACTAGTACAGTGAATATCGAAATCAAGGGCATGATTACAAAATAGGGCATTGGAATTGCGTTGTGTAATCGTATTGTTGCAAAATTGCAGATTAAATTAAACCCAAGTCCTACAATTTTTAATGCTGGTGCAACTACAGTAAAATTTCTATTCATGAGCTGATTTAAAATCTGCAAAATTATGTAAATGTTATTGATTTTCATGAATTGAATCTTGGCAAGCATTATCATTTGTTTTCCTTTAAGGGTTTCTAGCCGGTGAATTCTCTTATAAGCCACAAATTTGTGCATCGAATGTACATTGTTGCAATGTTAATAAAGAAAAGTGTGCTGTACCAGGCGCTAATAAAACTAAATAAATTGTAAGGAACACAGATTATTTTTGTGAGAATATGATACTTGTATTGCGGCAGTAAAAAGTTGATGAAAGGGTTTAGAAATTGCTCCCCGTCGAATAAAACCAAAATCATCACCAATAGTGTGTCAAATGCAGCAATGGGTAAACACATATTCATAAATATTCCATAAATATCAATAGTGTGTCCCATCAATTTGTAGTAGCCGAGGTTGACATTCAAGATTATAGATTTTCTCTTAATGTCATCTAAAATTTGAAAACAATAAATTCAGTTTTTGTGAATTCCGCTGATGTGTATTAGAATATTACGGATATTCGTTTCAATAGAAAGTACAACAGATTCGTGTGATTAGCTTAAATAAAAATGAAAGTGAAAAATAAAAAACCTATGTACTATTCACAATAATACCTTGAGCTGTTGTACTTTCTCTGATACATTGTACATTCTTCACTAACCTGTAAGCATTTTGTCTACTGTTATCAGTTGATTACATAAAAACTGAACTGCGTGCAAATCAGAAGCCGCCACTATATTCAGTATCAAACCCAGACTGAAGGCCAAATAAAAGTAAAGGTACAGTATTATTTCTGTTGTTGAGAAAGGTTGCTTGGAAGACTGGATTTGATAATCAAAAACTACGGTGAGATAAATTATATTCACCAAGAGAACAAGGGTCCCAATATGCCACATGAACATTCTCAGTTTACTTTTTGTAATAATGAGAATATCATTTCTTGTAAAAGAATATGGCCCCAGTCCCAGTCCTATTTTGTCGCACATGTCACAGTAAATGTGTAATCCTTTCAACATTAATTTTGTTATCATTTTGTATTCCTTAAGCCTTACAAAATGTATGCTAACAATTAACAACTATTAAACTTAAGTGTGATAGGAAGTTGCAATGTTTTGACACAAAAAAGAAACTGCCTGCTTACAAAGTACAACTTTTACAGAAATTCCTATACAGTATTACCGAGGAAATACTAAAATGAAATGATTTACCCTTTAAAGTTATCTCGTCACTGTATCACAGCGTTTAATACGGTTTACTTTATAACTTACGCAACATGTACAACTTATACAATTTCCGCAATACAACTTACACAAATTATACATAAGAAGCGCATGGATATCTAGTATTTTAAAATCTGCAGTGAACCAGCAAATGGATTACAAATTGTGAATTATGAAAACGGTAGACGGTCTAATATTACAAATATGCGCTAAAAATTAAATCCTGGCATAAATAGAAATGTACATAAATTTGTTGTTTTCACGATTTCTTAACAAAAATTCATGCAACTTGTTTGGTTGCAAATACTTTGCATAAAAGAATCTTTACATTTCATTTATCTTTTTATCAGGTACAAAACGTTTTTTAAGTGCTATATTATGTACGAGTATCAAACACAAAAATAAACCCATTTAGCGCTACTGGCTTCCTGAGACAATTCGTAAATACATGAATATCCGAGCTCTCTCACAAATTTTGTTTCATAATATATCTAATAAATACATCTTCAATAACCTTCCTTTTCATAAAGAGTAATATCCTGCAAGTAACTCAACTCTTTATATAGTTGAATCACTCACTTATATAACCAATAAAGACCCAAACCGTAAAGCCGTAACACTAATGCTATAAATGGTAAATATCCTTTAATGTATTGGCTTTCAGTATTATTCACACTGTGACTGTTTTATTCCACTACCGAGTTTTCTTTTCAAAACAATATGACGAGTTAAAGGATGGTATGCCATTACAAGTAACTTTATTAGAGTAAGCTACGCTGATGTTTGCAATGTGCATAAACTTTGTGTATTTGGAGCATTATTTGCATTACAAAGTTAAATACATACATAGTACAATACATACGGAATACATATTAAATTTAGCTTTATAATTCTCTGTGTTCAGCGCAACAGCATTGTTTTCAGAATTTAAATTATCTACAGGTAAATTATTCATAATTCCTTTAAATGGAAAAACCATTTAGGTAACTAAATTGCAACGTATTAAAACTTACCTGTACTAAATAGTACAGAGATTAGAAACTACATACTACCTATCCGAAAGGCTTTTGTATTTTTAGTTAAATACTAATAGAGCTACAGTAATTGTAGAAGTAATTAGATTAATTTAAGGTAAAAGTATCATATTAATATAAATGTTCTAAATTTTCCAGACCGGCTAAACTTTTGATTATAAGATCCCAGCGGTATTGCTAAGATATAACATGAGCTTTTCCAATGATTCAGTTTTAATTGCAGAAATTATACCTCCAATAATTCCAGTTATCGATCTAGCAAAGTGATTCACTGTGTAACGACCATTAAACGCATTTAGATTAAAGAACTCCTTGATGAGTTGTAACCATTTATTGACACGTACAGCTCTGCAAATGAACTATTACATAAATGTTCAGGCTACATTTTTACCACTTTTCTTCATTTAGGCAATAATATTGGGCATTGATTGATTGATTGATTGATTTTGTATGCATTATTGGGCATTATGCAAATAATATGCCACAAAATATTTTCTAAATTAAAATACCCAAATTTTCTTAGAATACAAATTATAATACACTTTCCATATCACATTGCTTCAAAAATGCAACCTTCGAAGTGCATATTTTCAAAATACAATACAAATTTAGAAAAATGTGCTTAAAATATGTACTAGTATATCCTGACCCTCGCTGTAAAAGTATTGTACATTCACTGTAAAAAGTTTAAAAAAAGGTAAGTAAATAATTAAGTAAATCGGTAATGTTAACGGTCGGTATGCAGCTTACATTTCCTTCTTGCTAAAAAGTAAGAACTTACTGTTTCAGTAGTGGGATTGTCTATCTTAAATAGTACATCCAAGTTCGTTGACCGCGGACAAAAAATTGCTTAATAAACAATATAAACATTCAATATGATTAATAAATTGTTCGTTAAGCTTATTTCGCATGTAATACAATCACCATTATCCGTGCTCTCAACATACCCAACATTCGGTACTCGCATAAACCGGTGAGGTTGTGCGATATGAGTGTATGAGACAGGGCTACGGAGTTCTGCTGTACTGCTCCAACAAACTCATGTCTCAAACAAGTTAGCCATATAGTGCAGTACCACAGTATGCACGTCTATCTTAAATGTAAATCCATGAGCCGTGTACTTGATTTGTGTTTTGAGCTAAAACGACACATCGGGTAAATATCGAATGAAATTCAAAGTACTACTACCAAATGCTTACCCAAAATAGGACCTAAATAGTATCTTCATTTTGGTTAATATCATCAACTACGTGTACGCGTTTATTTTCACATGTCCTAAAGCACAGCAATGTACTTTACTTCATGGTATACAGATAATATTATAATGCTTATAAAATAGCTAAGTACATATTATTATCTAATGAAACACTTTTATAAGGATGCAAAACTGCTAAAAACAAGCATCTTTGAAGTAACAACAAATTTTTTGTGCATTTAAGCGAAATCAGAGGTTGCTTGTGAGCATGCATTTTCAAATGTTAAACAAATAGTACAGATATGACTATGCCCTATACCAACCATTTCGTTTCACAAAAAAGAACAGGCTTGAATGCATATCCATAGCACAGACCAGCAAGTAATCAAGATTTTAGGCTTAGGTACCTGGCTTGCTGACTTGCTTGTGCTTTGTTAAGAAATCGAATAAACACAAATTGCTTAAAAATGGGACACAAAAACGTTTACTTATAATTATGCCATGAAACAAAAGGCAGAGTTTAATAAGTATAATTTTGTAAAAGTCAAATCTAACATTAGCCTTTCAACACTTATTTATCATATTTATTTGAAGAAAATAAGTACATTTTGAAGCTCAATTACTAGTCAGTTTGTGAAATATTATTTGATGATCAACAGGAGTCATGACATGTCCAAGTATGCCTTTCAAAGGAGGAGTTGGAAGAGACGGGTCGAATTCAACTCTGAAGTTTTGGAATATTCCGGTCGTGAAAAGAAAGAGTTCGTCTCTAGAAAAGGACTCACCAGGACAACTTCTACGACCAATACCAAATGGAACAAAGGATCCTCGAGTGGCCGTAGTAGTAGTTCCATTTTTAATAAGAAATCTTTCCGGACGGAAATTCTCAGGATTGCCCCACACTTCGGAGTCATGGAGGACGCAGTAATGATTGCCAACGATCACAGTACCTTTGGGAATGTGGTAACCATGAAATTCGACATCTTCTAGAGTTTCGTGGAAAAGACCCATGGGGGCCATGGCAGAAAACCGCAAAACCTCTTCAATCACAGCCTCAACGTAAGGTAAACTAAAGATAAACAAAAATTCAAGCTATGACTATTGAAATCTACGTTCACAAAAATGCTTGCAACGCTTAATGAATGTGTGCAATATTATTACATGGACTAAATTACTTGAGAAATTCTGTTACTTTAGAGGATTTATTTTTCTAATTTGTTACCTTCTTCTGTCTTTCAATGAAGTCATTGCGCCTTGGTCCAATGTAAGTTTTATAGATCGTATTAACTTCTTTTGCACTTCAGGATAATGAGCCATAAGAAAAATAAGCCATCGCAATGTTGTAGCCGCACTTGCCGTTCCCCCGAAGAACAAGCCAGACATAGTGTGGACCAAATTTATTTCTAGTAAAAATAGACCACTTTTGTTGGTTAAAATACCCTTGGAAATATCTTTTTCGTAAATAAATATTTTGCATTTTTGATTTCAGGAATAAAATATCCATAAGTTAAAAGAAGAGAAACTATGTTCACAAAGCATTAAAGCATGCCTCCTGTTTTTTCAAAGAATGAAGAATTTGGATCAGTCGTTGTTTTGATTTTGTGCAAATAAGCGTCTACAAAATCCCGTTCAATTCCCTCCTTGTATGTGCTTTTGTGTTCATCAACTATATTCTGCATAAATTCATTAATCGCCTTGACGTGGTCCCTTATTCTTTGAAAACCTGATAATCTTGGAAAAGTTTTGGAAAACTTTGGAAAAAAGGTAAGCACTCCTTGCACTGCAACTGTGAAAATTCTGGAAATCATAAAGAATGGAAGATATTTTTAATCTCATTTACAATTATTTGAAGTATAATGTCCCTGATTTTTTATTAACGTTACATACCCTTCAACGTGTTTTGCCATTTTCAAAAAGGCTTGATCGTCCAATGTGTGTGTTCTTCCGGCTACGATAGCCCACAATGTATTTACAGTAGGAATGTTGAACACATGTTGTGTACTTATTGATTGACCAGAGATTTTCGTCAAATTTTCAATTACTTCAGCTACTTCCTCATTCACAAGACTTTCCATGGTTCTTCCATTTCTTAGACCAGACTGAATGTAAGTAAAAGCAAATTTACGTTGCTCCGCCCATGTATGACCGTTACTGAAAACCAAACCTGTAAGAAATTGTTTTACTTTAATGCTATTATTCAGTAGCGAAAGCTATTGTATGCAAACGCGATGTCCTGTCTGCTTGCCTGTTAGTGAATACCCACATAACTTGACTTTTAATCCGGCCTCCTTTTGTAAAAATGCACTTTTTGTCTTTACGTTATTCAAAAAAACAAGTAAAAACATATTGTACATATTAAGCATTGTGAAACAGGCAACATTACACCAGCAAAAGTACTTAATTCAAAGGCTGGACCACAAAGTATGTATAAATGGATTTATACAGCAAGGGATGCCTAAATTTAAATCACTAAATGGATAGTAATTCAGCGTCCTAAATATAATCCCATTGTTTGCAATCCCTTCAGCACAATAATTTTGTAAGCTAAAATCTGAAATACCTCTGAAAATTCCAGTTTCTGGTTCTGCAAAATGATCCATTGGGGGCCGTCCTTTGAAAACAGGCAAGTTATATGCCTCCTTGAGCAGTTCGTAACTATTTATTGAAACCGCTCTGTAATTTAGAGACAAAATGAAACATTACAGGTGAAAACCAAAGTATTGCGTCGCTAATTGTAACGGTGATTTTAACCAAAGTAGTGCTTAAATCAATGTCGAAATGGAGTGTAGTTTTAATTGTTTCGATATTCAAATAATTATTATATATCTTCAAAGAAGTTTCCAAGTAATTTCTGTAATAGTTTATGGGTAAGGGTACAAATTATAATGGAAAAATCACCTTCGAGTTCCTAGATCAATGCCAATAATATCTCCGTAAGTTTTTCTCATCTTCATTAAACCTTTAATAATAATAATAATTGCTTTATTGTCAGACCAATTATCAACTTAGAGTAACAATCCAAACTGTTTTCCAAATCACGACATTTACGAAGATAAAAAAATTTGGTTAGATCAATACAAACATACAGCATATACAGACACAGGGCAGACATTTCGAAAGCCATAAATCTTTATAATTTTGCAAATTAATTATTAATAAATATTAATGAATATTAAATAAGTAATGCTACACATAATAATAAATACTTATAAAATTAAATAATGCAACAGATACTGAAAGAGTATTTAACAAGTAGTCCTTAAAGACAAAATGTGTTTGTATAACAACTTTTTAAATTTCGGAGTAGACATTGACTGCTTAAGACTACTAGGAAGAAGGTTCCAATAGAAAGAAATTCTATACTGTACTGAATTTTTAAAAAACTCTTTATTATGCTTGGGAGGAACTAAATTATCAGAGAATTTAGAGCAGCGATCTGAATTCCGTTTTGTGATAATGGATTGCAATTCTTCAGGAAAACTCGCAGGATTTATAATTATAGGTTGAAAAAGAGTTAATAGAGCATAAACACTCATTTCTTTCACCGACATTAAATTAAATGATTCATATAATTTATTCATATCTGGATGCTTTAAATTTCCACTTCGGAATTTCCGGATTTTGGTGAAGCTATAAAAGTATTTAAGCAAAAAATTGTCCACGATATTTTGAATTTTACGAATATTAGCATCAGAGGTCACAGAATAAATTATAATACCATATTGAATAACTGATATTACAATTGCCTTAAAAATAGTTATCATAACATTCATTGGAATAAATCGTTTAACACGAAGTAGGTTTATACATCTGAAAGATATTTTTTGACAGATATAAGTTACATGGCTATCAAAATTAAGATAGTTATCAATGTAAATACCAAGATATTTAAAACAATTTGTTCTAAGTAACGTATTATCGTCAAAAATAATTTTATCATTAATTGCATCACCATATTTGCACCGAGGGTTTTCAAATACGACAAAGAAGGATTTATCTCAGTTTGGGGAAGATTTATTTTCAATACACCAGGTATTTAACTCACTCATAGATGCAATAATATCGTCATGTAATAGATCTAAACGATTATTGATAATAGCATTAGCAATATCATCTGCATAAAGGGTAATTGGAGTTTCAATATAAGTAGGAAGATCACAAATATAGAAACAATAACATAGAGGTCCCAAAATACTGCCTTCAGGACAGCCTCCTAAAACATTAAATGGGTCCGAAATAAATTGGTTTATATGGCTCTACACCAAGCTGCAACAAGTTTCCAAAAATGGGTAAAGTGAAAGGACCTAAAATGTTAAGCAAACTGTATCATGACTTCTGATTCCACAGAAATTCTAAGTTACAATGAAATGGAATTGGGCCATAGGGCCATACTTAAACTAAGCTAACCAAAGCACAAGCATTTCCATGTAACCGCACAAAGGCACAAATTACGTTTTATTTGTGGAAGCATCCCATTCATTATTCAGGAAAGTCGAGCCTTTTATTTAGACTGAGAAACGCAGCGTCTTGAATGACATTAACCGTAATGACAATGAATAATAATTTAATGAAATAGTTCAGATAATTAAATCTGTTTTGAAATGTTTTTTAATTTATATACAGTAACCTATAACACTTTATATACAATAACCTATAACCTTTTCATAAACAATAACCTATAATCTATATAAGGCCTATTACCTGATATATTTGACTAATTGGCGCCATCTGAAATTGACACCTCAGCTAACATCCTAGGTAGAATTTATAAGATTCTTTTAATTACCGAATTTTACAAATGCTTTGTAAATTCTGTTATTTCTTACCAGGTGGAAAACCGGGCGATTTTCGTTGCAAGGAAAGTGTGTAGATGAGCAGAATGAATAGAACACTAATAAAAAATTCAAGTAGCATTATTTGTTACAAATTGTAAATGGGAAGTATAAATTTGGACTGATTTCACTCCAAATTCAGCTAAGGAATGAATTTTTCGTAAGCACCAAAGGAAAACAATGAACGACAGAAAAGTAGCATGTAGGAAGATTATATGTTTAGTTTTTCTAGATGAGAATTCAAGGTTGTGGCAATTTTCTTGCCTGAAATAACCAGACTGCATTTTCAGATGCATTATAAAAAGCGGTCCGTTCACAATTGCATAATTTTGACTTTGACCTTGGCGTCTAGATATCATCCATTCACATCCACCTCTTTGGATCATTTTCCTTAAAGTTCCTATGCTTCTCACAGTTAGTTAATTTTGTAGACTCACCCTTCGACTCATACCTCAAATTTAAAGACAAACATAATAGAAACCGTCACAGTTTGTGCGAAACGGTTGAATGAGTAAATGACACTTGGAAAAGTAAAATATCATTTGTGAAAACCGTTAACTGGTACGCCCTAAGCAAGTACAGATAATATTATGGAATGAGTTACGGGATCCACTACACTGCCTAATCGTGCAGTCAAATTCGTTAGCTATAATTTTTACTTATCCAAGGCATTTGTTTGGTGTGCAACGACGTTTTTTCGCCGTGTTACCCCTTAGTGTGAATAAATAGTCATGAAGTACTCTATAATCCATTACCTGCATATATTTGTAAGCTAAAACAGGAATACAGGAATTGAAGTGGGTATTGTTTTTTGAGTATTTTTGAACTATATTAAATACAAGTTTATTCTGTTAAATGATGCACAAAAAAGTTTGGGGCAGCACTATTTATTGATTTAAATAGCAGTTACAATAAAGTGACTACTAAATTAAAGTGTTTTGTTCACTTAACATTATTAAATCCCACTTTTATCCTATAATTTAGAAACTTATAGAAACCTTTTATTCGAAAGTGTATGTATATGGGATTGACAATGTTTCTGTATCGTCTATATAGCGGTATGAACAAACAAACAGTATTAAACCTAAGCTTCTTTTAAACTAAATATTTAAGAGGTATTTTAAGTATATTATAAGCCTACCTTTGGTGAAGGTTAAAAACGATTACATTGTACAACCTCAAAATAAGTATTTTAAGTATAGAATAAATATGAAATTAATCTAAAACTCCTTCCACGCATTTAATTACAATGTTCGGCTGTAATTGAAACATAATTTTTTAGTTCTGCCAATACCAATTAAAATGTAAAGAATAACAAAAATGAAATGCTGCTTACATTAAAAGGAAATGACGGACAATACATCCACAGAGTGTGCATCCAACATTTTGCAGAGAAAATTGTGATGATGGCAAATTAGATAAATGTATTATTTAATATTAAACATTAATTAAATAGTTTGAATATTATCGCAATGAAATTCATAGAAGTTTTATCTATTGTTCAAAACGATTTACATAAAATCGCAATTTACAAAACAGGATTTAGTTTGTTCAACAAACTCCTTAAAATGGAAGCTACCCATGAATCAGACAATCAAATACAATTCCACAAAGATGAACCACTAGCATTGGGGAAAACGGGTTGGACTTCTTCCAAATCAAGAAATCGAAAATTTTCAAACTAATCCAAAGTAATTTAAACAATTACTTTTAAATAACTGTAAAGTAAAAATAACATTTTGTGGGAAGCAATTTATAAGGACAGAAGTAGCGTAATAGTATAGTATATACCAGTAGCAAGAAATGTAAGTGTTGTTTGTCTCTTGAAGAAGTACAACGGACCGACTTCAATCCGCAGTGGTCTTCGTGATCTAATTATTCTTCGGATGAAAATATTTTCAATTGACCTCCATGAGTGTAAAAACATTGTAGCTGCTTCATAAGTAAATGCTGCTTCAGGAACCATAGCTATCTCTACTAATACAGCAAATATCGAAATCATGGGCATGATTACAAAATGGGGCATTGCAATTACTTTGTGTAATCGCACAGTGGCATAATTACAAATTATATTTAACCCAAGTCCTACAATTTTGAATGCTGGTACAACTAAAACTATAATTCTATTTATAAATTCATTTAAAATTTGCAAAGTTATGTAAATCTTATTGATTTCCATGAACTGGACCTTTGCAAGAATTTCCATTCGTTTTCCTTGTAGAGTATCTCGACGACGAATTCTCATCAGCCACAAATTAGTGTACCGAATGTACGTTGTTCCAATGTTAATAAAGAAAATTGTGCTGTACCAAGCAGAAATAAAGCTAAATAACGTGTATGCTGCGCAGATTACTTTTGTGGTAATATGATTCTTATACTGCGGCAGGAAATAACGGATGAAAGGGTTTAGAAAGTGTTCCCCGTCGAATAAAACCAAAATCATCACCAACAGTACATCAAGGACAGCAATTGGTACACAGGTATTTATAATTATTCCGTGAATGTCAATAGTGTACCCCATCACTTTATAGTAAGAAAGATTCACATTCATGTTTAAAGATTTTTTCTTAACTTTATCTAAAAAATTGAAGTGAAAAACAATACAAATTAAAAATAGTAATTTATATATTCATAGATAGGAGGTATTTTTACCTTACAATATTTTAATAGTAATATGTTAAGGAAACAATAATTAAGATAATTGGGTAATTAAGTTGGAACACTAACCTGTGAGCATTTTGTCTATCGTTATCATTTGATTGCAGAAAAATTGAAGATCTTTCAAATTAGAAACCGTTGTTATATCAAATACTAAGGCCAGAAAGAAAATCAAATAAAAGTAAAGGTAAAATATTACTTCTGTCTTTGAGAGCGGTGGCTTTGGGGATTGGATTTGGTAGTCAAACACTATAGTAAGGTAAATTACATTGAACAGGATTACGAGCGAACCCATATGCCACACGAACATTCTCAATTTACTTTTTGTTATTATAAGGACATCATTTCTTGTGAAAGAATATGGTCCCAGTCCAAATTTGTCGCACACATCAAAATAAATGTGTAATCCCGTGTACATCAGTTTTGATATCATTTTGCTAAAAATGGACTTTACAGGAATATCCTACAGTCTTTAATAAGATGTCTAAGTTAGGTTCAGCAATTTTTAGTTTTCCAAGCTGTACTGGGAAAATATCCAAAATGATGATACGTATATGTATCCCAGTTCCCATTGCATTAGATTAAGTGGGAATACAAAGCACGTCAGTTACTAAATGGAATTAAGCAGCTATAGCAATTCCTTAATGTATAAAATGGATAGAGCCATCACTACAAACAATAACACTTAACCAATTACAGAATAAATTGGCTTTGAAATTCTTTGGAAAACTGGGTAGAACCAAGGAGTTTCAAAGCGGTTAACAAGGACTGTGTACTAGAATGTTTTGCTTCGAAAGTTAGGAATATTTATAAGGAACTTTTTATGAAGGTTTTCATTGCCAACTGGGGCATTTCGGTGACATTTTGTCCCTTATAAATATTCCCATTTTTCAAAGCATAACATTCTAATAGACCCACCTTATTAAACGCAGCATAGGGAAACCGAGGCAAACAATTTACATTCTTTCTAGGGTAGATCAATATATGTAGGATATACAATATACTAGTAAATATGTAAATAATCGTAGTTTCTTTTATTTTTATTCCGTATTATTGTTTTTACAGTTCACTATGCAAACATTGGTTATCGAAATAATATTTTGCTTATAAATTTATATTGGTTATTTTGCATTGTAAAGAAAAACAGAAAACGCTTAGGTTTCGTATCACAATTTTACTGGTAGCTGTGTGCTACTTATGAAGGCTTAATTTGTATGTACCTGTGAAACTTCTCGAAACTAGAGACTTTTGGGTAAAGCGTATAATCGAAATTGAAAGATGACTTTTTGCTAACCAATTAAACTACCTTGCTTAATCCAATTAAATATTACCTTTTTTTCGTTATTCACATTTGTATACTACAATTATCGTAGACACGTTGTATTTTCTTTCACAAAAACATTATTTACTTCCATGCACTTCCGATAAAACGGAGTAGATTTTGTTTTTGGAAAGCAAAGATAATTAGTTAGCTTAAGTGCAGCGGATCCTATTTTGTTAAGATTGCTAATTCCAAATTCAATTCTAATACACTTGCATATGCATTTCAATATTCCCATTTGACATTTTTAAAATCAATCAAAAAATAGCAAATGTCTTGCATAAAATTTGCTAGAAAATACGTAAGCAGTATTTCAAGCTTTAATTCAAACATTTTATTTGGGATTTGATTTTACATATATATGAAAAAATGATATGATATTTAAAATGATATTTAGGACCTCGAAAAATTGTACTAAAGGGAAAATTTTCAATCAAGTTTTCGCTACTAAAAGTTATCTTGTGTTAGTAATTGCACTGATTTTGTACGAAAAATGATAATAGCATCTTTAAAATGTGCATTTTGGCTTTCAAAAACTTTCAACAAATTTCATTTATTGTCAAGTCAAGCAAACTTCACGAACTATATAGGTATAGTGGAAGAGTCATCAATATTTATATAGCATTACGCATGCATGATACAACGCAACATAAATTTTTCTTTTCCTAAAGTATCTGCAATGCGGCAAAGGCATTTAGATTTAACATTTCGCTTTACTCTTGATATCTAAAACAAAATTCACGGTGAACAAAACAAAGATCAAAACCAATTGACAATTGTTTCGTAGATAGATGGCTTTTATAAGTACGAAATCTGGTACAGGGGAGAAGGTAAAGGAAATATTTTCAGTTTAGAAGTTTTCAGTCTCCTTTTGAGATTTTAGAATTATTTGGGTTTTCAAAACAATGTGACGAGAATATCAATAATAACAATACGACGAGGATAGCAAAAATAATTTGTTAGTATTAGAGAAAGGCCAAGGCCAATGCAGCATTTATTTCATTTTTATGTGCATGTACATTGTCAAGGTTTACTTGTTAGAACATTATTTGCATTAGAATGTTTTCAAGTGTGAACCAACTTGCACAACGTATATTAAGGTACATTTACTAAGGTGTTTACTAAGCTTGGCAAAAGTATTTCGAATACTGTTTGTAACTTTATAATGTAATATTTTTTGTTTAGTACAGTATAGTATTGTTTTAAGGATTTGCCTATACAGGTAAATTATTCATAATTCTTGTAAATGGAAAAGCAATTTGACTAAAACGTTGTATTATATATACCTATGTTAACTTAAACTTATTAACACACAACTACTTAAACGTATTCAAACACCATTTACTAGGTAAATCGTAAATCCTACTGAAATATGGACTAATTCCTAAAATACCGAGCCAATACCGAGGTTTTTGTGTATGTATGAAATACAACCAAAGACAACGCTTATTTTTGCGTTACAATAATTTTACAAAAAATGCTTGAAGTTTTCCGTTCTTTACTATTGTAGTTGTGTTTTTGTTATTTACCTGGTTTCTTTGGGCTAAATATCAAGATGTTTTCAGTAGATAAATGCATGCATAAAAAGGGCTATTGCTTAAAAGTAAGAAAGCCATTAAGTATAATGATGCTATTTCCCGAAACATAACAACCAAAGCATTTTACCATGACGCATAGTACATAATTCTATCAAACGGTTTTATTTTCTCTTTGACATTTACAATGTATTAGGTAACTATCAATTACTTGGAGATAAGTAGAGTGATGGTATAGTAAACACCTGTGTCTATAAATGTAAGTATAGTTTGTCTCTTGAAGAAGTACAACGAACCGACTTCAATCCTCAGTGGTCTTCGTGATCTAATAATTCTTCTGATTAAATCATTTTCAATTGACCTCCAGTACTGTAAATACAATGCAGCTGCCTCATAAGTAAAGGCTGCTTCAGGAACCATAGCTATCTCTACTAGTACAGCAAATATCGAAATCAATGGAAAAAGTACAAAATGGGGCATTGGAATCGCAGTGTGCAATCTCAAAGTAGCATAGTTACAAACTATATTTAACCCAAGTCCTGCAATTTTGAAAGCTGGTACAACTAAAACAATAATGCTGTTTATAGACTGATTTATAATTTGTAAAGTTATGTAAATTGTATTAATTTCCATGAATTGAATCTTGCCAAGCAGTTCCATTCGTTGCCCATCCGCTTGAACCCTCCGGCGAATTCTCATCAGCCACAAATTTGTGCACCGAATGTACATTGTTCCAATGGTAATAAAGAAGGTAATGCTACACCACAGGGACAAAAAGCTGAATAAAGTGTATGATGCGCAAATTACTTTTGTGAGAATATGATACTTGTACTGCGGCAGGAAAAAATGGATGAAAGGGTTTAGAAATTGCTCCCGATCCAGTAAAACTAACATAAACGCGATAACCGTTTGAGTTACAGCAATTGGTACGCAGGTATTTATAATTATTCCGTGAATATCAAGTGGGTATCCCATCAATTTGGGGTAGCCGAGATTCACATTCAAGTTTGTAGATTTTCTCCTAACTTTATCTGTAATGGAAATGAACAGCAATACAAATTGAAAATAATAATTAATAGATAAGGTTTCTTGACGTATACTATCATCATATTAAATTGGTAAGACAATAATAATAATTAAGTTAATTGTGTAATAATGTAGGAAATTTGGAAAGCACATTAGTATAGTGTAGTGTGATTATCTTCTAGACCGTTTGAATCTCACCCCGTTTGACATTAAATGTTTAAATAAAAACTTTTTTAAATATTGTATTTATTCAGCAGTGGAAAGCTACTATAGTTAAACGCGATGTCCGTCTGTCTGTCTGTTAGGTAGTCAGTGTCCACATTATCTCTTCAGGAACGCATTGAAATATTTTGACCAAACTTTAGGTCGGAGACTAGATGTAGGTTCTCTTTCAAAAGTGGGTTACTTCGATCTCCGACTAAATAATCAAAAACCTCAAAAATTAAACAAAATACTTAGGAGACATTTTTTTAACGGTAAACAAGGCTAATTCAAATAATTTTTAATCAAAGAAAATCTGAGCTTTCGACAACGATCAGTTGTCATCTTCGGAGAAGTTTTACAATAAAATTCGGATTAAAATGGTTATTTAAAAGATTATTTTAAACTATTGTAAAATTGAATAAAATTGTTTGGTACAATACATACGTTGAAATGCAAAATTAGTAACTACGGGTACTAGAAGACATATTAAGTTATAGAATTGAGTTGAGTAGATTTGACCATATTGGATTAAGGCTCAATCCCTCGTCCAGATTCATTGTGTTACCATTTGACCGTATGTAAAGACCTTCCTTAACTTTGCGTAAAATAGAGTTACTTTCCTTTTCCACTAAGGGCAGTTCCATATCAATGAGGCACAATTCAAACAGTTGATTTTCTTGATGAGAGGGATATTCAAATAACTATGTTCAATCGATAAGGTATCAAATTCCCGACTTTCTGAAAAAAACTAGGGTTTCTTATGCCGTCAATTTTGGGAAATATCCCCATCTGAAATTCCTCATAAAATTTCGAAAATTTTTTGAAAAACCACTTTATAACAACGAAAAATTGTAAATTAGTGCAGACATATTAGCATACGAATAAGTAGTTTTCAATTTACATCTAAATTACTTTGAAAAAGCATAACCTGTCAAAATTTTCAAGTTTTTTGAAAAAAAATAATTTTTTTAAAAAATTTAATATTTCGAAAACGCAACCGATGCCAAGAACCAAACCTGTTGCACAACATGGTGCACTAACTGGGCAACAATTCTGATAGGTTTTCGTTCTTGGCATCCGTTGCAATTACTGGCAAATGAGGTTTGAAAAAACGACAAATTTCAGAATGATAAAGGACTATTCATTCACAATGGTGGTATATTACGTGGAGGAGGGTAATAAGACTAAATGTCAGTATAACTACAAAGAATACATGACAAGCAAATAGTAAATATCAATAATTTAAAATTCCTCTTCTGATTTTGAAGTTTTTTCCATTCTGATTACGAATAGGTTTATTAGTTTGAAAAAAAGGGGAGTGGTGGACCACCCATTTTAATGGAATATTGACATTTCAGTTCACTAAAATGATTTCGAATCCTTTGGGGTAATTATCCAAGCTGATATCAAATATGGTGGCCGGTTAGGAGTAAAATTGAAAATGGGGGAAGGGCTGACCACCCACTTTATGAAATTATCAAACTATCCACTTACTAAAGTGATTCCAAATTCTATGGGGTATATTAATGCCCTGATTTCAAATATGTTAGCTATTTAGCGGTAAAATTAAAAATGGGGGAGGGGCTGCCCACCCACTTTGAGAAATTATCAAAATTTTGAATTATTAAAATGATTTCATCCCCTAAATAATCAAATTGTTTCAAATTTTATCAAATTGTTTCAAATTTTATCAAATTGTTTCAAATTTTATCAAATTGTTTCAAATTTTATCAAATTGTTTCAAATTTTATCAAATTGGTTCAAATTTTATCAAATTGGTTCAAATTTTATCAAATTGGTTCAAATTTTATCAAATTGGTTCAAATTTTATCAAATTGGTTCAAATTTTATCAAATTGGTTCAAATTTTATCAAATTGTTTCAAATTTTATCAAATTGGTTCAAATTTTATCAAATTGTTTTAAATTTTATCAAATTGTTTCAAATTTTATCAAATTGTTTCAAATTTTATCAAATTGTTTCAAATTTTATCAAATTTTTTCAAATTTTATCAAATTTTTTCAAATTTTATCAAATTGGTTCAAATTTTATCAAATTGGTTCAAATTTTATCAAATTTTATCAAATTGGTTAAAATTGGTTCAAATTTTTTCAAATTTTATCAAATTGTTTCAAATTTTATCAAATTTTTTCAAACTTTATCAAATTGTTTCAAATTTTATCAAATTGTTTCAAATTTTATTAAATTGGTTCAAATTTTATCAAATTGTTTCAAATTTTATCAAATTTTTTCAAATTTTATCAAATTGGTTCAAATTTTATCAAATTTTTTCAAATTTTATCAAATTGGTTCAAATTTTATCAAATTGGTTCAAATTTTATCAATTTGTTTCAAGTTTTATCAAATTGGTTCAAATTTTATCAAATTGTTTCAAATTTTATCAAATTTTTTCAAATTTTATCAAATTGGTTCAAATTTTATCAAATTGTTTCAAATTTTATCAAATTAGTTCAAATTTTATCAAATTAGTTCAAATTTTATCAAATTGGTTCAAATTTTATCAAATTGGTTCAAATTTTATCAAATTGTTTCAAATTTTATCAAATTTTATCAAATTGGTTCAAATTGGTTCAAATTGTTTCAAATTTTATCAAATTGGTTCAAATTTTATCAAATTGGTTCAAATTTTATCAAATTGGTTCAAATTTTATCAAATTGTTTCAAATTTTATCAAATTGGTTCAAATTTTATCAAATTGGTTCAAATTTTATCAAATTGTTTCAAATTTTATCAAATTGGTTCAAATTTTATCAAATTGGTTCAAATTTTATCAAATTGTTTCAAATTTTATCAAATTGGTTCAACTTTTATTAAATTGTTTCAAACAAATTGTTTTAGCATACATTTGCAGTCTTTAGCAATGTACTTTTTAAATTTCAATAACATACATATCCAATCCTTTGCTATGTGGTTTTGGAATTTCAACAACATACATACCCAAGCCCTAGTTATGTACTTTTGAAATTTCAACAACATATATACCCAATCCCTAGTTATGTACTTTTGAAATTTCAACATCATACATACCCAACCCCTAGTTATGTACTTTTGAAATTTCAACAACATATATACCCAATCCCTAGTTATGTACTTTTGAAATTTCAACATCATATATACCCAACCCCTAGTTATGTACCTTTGAATTTTCAACATCATATATACCCAACCCCTAGTTATGTACTTTTGAAATTTCAAAAACATGAGTAATGTAGGGGAGCATGATATCAAGCATAATGGAAACGTCAATGCCGAGGCCCTTGCTGCCTGCATTTCAACTAGCAACTATGTTCACGCCTCTCCTACTGTTCTGACAACGGCATGCATTGATTTCGCGCATGTTAAAAAATCTATAAGGCTAACGCGTTGCAAGGATTACACCAGCGGGAATATCCTTGATTTCTCATGCCGAGTTGACGTGGAACTGCCCCTAAATCAATTGTTGGATTACTTGTAAGATGACTAGGATTTTCAGCATAATGTAGAGCGACTGCCGATTTGCCTGCTCTATTATAACGAATATCAGCTAGGTGTTCCTTGTATCTAATATTTACATCTCTTCCTGTTTCACCTATGTAGACAGTAGTGCATTCTTTGCAATTAAGTTTGTAAATTCCAGAAGTTACACGTAAGGGTTGATCTTTATGATTGCATAGAAATTGTTGAATTTTTGGGCCTGGATAGAAACCAAAGTCTGCGTTTAAAGAAGAACTAATGCACTTCACAATCCGTTTAGTTACCTATGTAGGGTAAAATTATTCGTTTGTTTTCTATTTTGTTTGTAGTAATAGAATTTTTGTTTCGCATTTCTTGTATTTTAATTCTTTTGTCAATCAGATTCGCTGGGTAATTGTTTTTAATTAAAACTTGAGAAATATATTGCAGTTCTTCATTTAAACTTGAAGTATCACAAATTTTAAAAGCTCTGTAAGCTAAACTGTCTATTACTGATATTTTATGGCACAATGGATGATGTGAATGAAAATTAAGAATAATAATTAATACGAATTTTATTGTAAAACTTCTCCGAAGATGACAACTGATCGTTGTCGAAAGCTCAGATTTTCTTTGATTAAAAATTATTTGAATTAGCCTTGTTTACCGTTAAAAAATGTCTTATAATATTAAAGGCTGGAAACACATAAAGTATTCAAAATACTTAGCTCATTACTTGTAAGTGGCCAAATATGGTTATAATGTTTTATATTTTTTAGTTTTGCTTTTCGGTTCTGCATTCTATGTATTTTGCAAACGGTTTACTCTTATGGATTAAAAAGAGTTGAAATCAGAGAAAAATAAACGGTCTAGAGCGTAAACTAAATATAAGCGGCCCCAAGTCACGCACCATAGAGAAATAGTGTTAGGTGCGACTTTTGAAAATGCCTTTAAACACATGTTGAGAGGCCCTTTCAAACATTACATGCATTTTCCTATGGTGCGTGACTTGTGACCGAAACTCTATGTTATTTACCTACTGTGCGTGACTTAGGGTCAACGCTGTAGTGCAATACACTGTTCTATTGTGTATATCCTTCAAAATGTATTCAAGTGTATTCAAGTTAAATGTATTCACTAACCTTCGAGCATTTTGTCTATCGTTATCACTTGATTGCAGCAAAACTGAAGATCTTGCAAATTTGTAGCAATTGTAATATTAAATATTAAGGCGAGACAGAAAATCAAATAAAAGTACAGGTAAATCATAACTTCTTTCGTCGATAAGGGTGGTTTGGAAGCCTGGATTTGGTAACCAAACACTACACTGAGGTAAATCACGTTGATCAAGAGTATAATGGTCCCAATGTGCCACATGAACATTCTCAGTTTACTTTTTGTAATGGTGATGACATCATTTCTTGTTAAAGAATATGGCCCCAGTCCAAATTTGTCGCAAGTATCAAAGTAAATGTGTAGTCCTTTAAAAATTAATTTTGATATCATTTTGAATTCAACAGCACCTTATTAATAAATACAAATAATTGTTGCAATTAAGTGTTTTATGAAGTCAACAAATAATTGGAAATTATAAGCTTTAAAGCAAAGTCTGGATTTCAAATCTTACAGAGCTAATAATATCAAAACAAAATCATGGCTTCTGTTTTTGCGTTTTGTTGTTTGTAAGTGTGTCTACATGCATATGTATTCTATGGGGAGGAAATGCAGCTAAAAAGTTTTGCGCATTGGTGCCAGTATTATTTAGCCATAAATCGAAAACTATGTTACTTGTTGTTATGTATAAATTATACACATAATAGTGACAAATGTTACCAGAATTTTACATTCGATTTTCAATTTACACGCATCGTATGAGGAACGCGGATATTTGTAATTTAAAATCAACAGTAAAACGATGTTCAATAAATCAATGTTCTAGAAAAATGCATTTTTAAAGTTAAATATGGACATAAGGGGATAATGGGACATTATAACCGTTCTATGAATTGTACATCAATGACTGTGGAAGAAATATTTTATAGTATAAGCCATTTCAATACCCAAATTTATTTAAAAATAACGATGAATTATCTCAATCCGTTGAAATGTGCAGTTTTAGTGCTGACAGACACACCGGACAGAGTGACAGACTGTTCTTATGCTATCGTTACGATAATAACAATGACTATTGTCCCTATCATATCAGAGAATTATGGAGCGGAAAGTATAATTACTTTACTTTAATCCAGAAGCCGATAAAATAACAAAATTGTAACTTTTTTATTTTATACCTTTTAAGAAAGAATTTTGATAAAAATCTTACATTTCGTTTGCAAAATATGTTTTAGCAACGTTATATTGTCTGTGTAGGAGTCATATTGTATCAAACACAGAAATAAAAAAGCTCTTGGGGCTGCTGGCATCCTGAGAGAAAAGATACAAATTCGTAAACAAAAATATCCAAGCTCTCCTCTAAAGGTGTTTCTTAAATAATCAATAAGGGCATCTTAAATCACCTTGTCATACAGAAAGTCAAAGTAATACATCTGGGAGTAACCTACCAATGCAGACATGGCATTATTGTATGAATAATAAATAGCCCACAAACTATAGGTTCCCTCTACTAATAATGTACCAATCAGTTGTTATACCTCTGAAATTTGAGTTTATATGCTTGCAAGGATACAACAACCTATGTGCTTTAAGCAAAAGACAAAAACCCTGGTTTTTATGTATTATGGGGCTTTTGGTCAATGGTCTATCAAATGTTGGATCCTTATTCTATCAGTATCAGCAAAAATAATCAGACTAATAAAAATTGTTTTCAAGTATATTTACGAAATGTGTTCATATTTTTCAGTTCAGTAACGATAAACTGTAATTTATTGTTTAGCACGCGGTGAGTTTAACAAAAACTCAATGGGTTTTTGATGAGAACGTGGGTCGCGATTTGCTCAAAAGCAGTGTAACCCAAAAACGCTGTGTCAGTCGGTCACTGTTGCATCGCATTTAAATGTTTAGCTGTAATTGAAACATGTTTTATTTCTGCCAATACAATAAAATGTACTTTAATAGCTAATACCAATACTGAAATACTTACTGCATATATTGAAAGGAAAGGATGGTGTAGAATGTGCGTTCCACATTCTGCAAATAAAATTGCTAGGATGTCAAATTAGAAATAGCGTACTATTAAACATTAAACATTAATTAAATAATTTGAATATTATCGCAATGAAATTTATAGTTCTACCTCCTGTTGAACACGATCATAATTACAAGAGTTTTTTTTCAAATGGAAACCATGAATCAGACAATCAAATATAATTCCATGCACAAAAAACATCGCCAAGCCGTAACATAAAGCGAGCCAGAGGGTTAAAGGGAATTAATTATCTCTTTACAGAAACTGAGCCTAAATTAAATGGTTGTCATATAAATAATTAATGCTTCCAATATCATCCAAAAAGTTAGCTTACTGCTTCATAAAGTGGGAAACACCCAAAAAGTTAGCTTATCGCTTCATAAGGTGGGAAATACCCAACAAGTTAGCTTACCGCTTCATAAAGTGGGAAACACCCAAAAAGTTTGCTTACCGCTTCATAAAGTGGGAAACATCCAAAAATTTAGCTTACCGCTTCATAAAGTGGGAAACATCCAAAAAGTTAGCTTGCCGCTTCATATAGTAAAAGACATCCAAAAAGTGTGTATACCGCTTCTCAAAAGTGGTCACACCCAAAAACCACATTTACACCTAAAAGGAGTATCTTATTGCTTATAAAGTGGAAGCGGTGTAAAACATTTTTTACTATCCCGCTAACAAACTACTAGAAGCGGTGTAAGATGTTTTAGTACCCAAAAACCCTATTTGAATATCTTATTGCTTATAAAGTGGAAGCGGTGTAAAATATTTTTTACTATCCCGCTAACAAACTACTAGAAGCGCTGTAAGATATTTTAGTACCCAAAACCCCATTTTCATATCTTATTGCTTATAAAGTGAGCGCGCGTTTTCTCCGAAAGGGGTGGGGTGACCACACCCATTTTAAATAGGGTTCCTAACTAGGTCGAGATAAGTCCAAATCCGAGGTTTCATCCAAATCGGTCAATGCCTTCAAGAGTTATGGTGTTCACATACGTACGTACATACGTACGTACATACGGACAGACAACACGGTTCCATAAGTGAGCCTCTGGCTCGCTAAAACTGCATTTCGTGCAACCATTTGCTGTTGTAAGGGTTGCAGATTTTCCACAAGAAATCGAAAATTTCCAAAATAATTATAACATTTAATTATAATAAGTAAAGGTATACTAAAAATAACATTTCGTTGGAAACAATTTATATGGACAAAAGTAGCGTTATGGTATAGTATACACCAGTAGCAAGGAAAGTAAGTACAGTTTGTCTCTTGAAGAAGTAGAACGGACCGACTGCAATCCTCAGTGGTCTTCGTGATCTAATTATTCTTCGGATGAAAGTATTTTCAATTGACCTCCAGGAGTGTAAAAACAATGTAGCTGCTTCATAAGTAAGTGCAGCTTGAGGAACCATAGCTATCTCTACTAGTATAGCAAATACCAAAATCAAGGGCATGATTACAAAATAGGGCATTGGAATCACTTTGTGCAATCGTACAGTGGCATAATTACAAATTATATTTAACCCAAGTCCTACAATTTTGAATGCCGGTACAACTAAAACTATAGTTCTGTTTATGAACTGATTTAAAACTTGCCAGGTGATGTAAATCTTATTGATTTCCATGAACTGGACTTTGGCAAGAATTTCCATTCGTTTTTCCGCATGAACCGTTCGGCGAATTCTCATCAGCCACAAATTAGTGCACCGAATGTACGTTGTTCCGAAGTTAATAAAGAAAATGGTGCTGTACCATGCAGAAATAAAGCCAAATAAAGTGTATGATGCGCTGATTACTTTTGTGAGAATATGATACTTGTATTGCGGCAGTAAAAAATGGATGAAAGGCTTTAGAAAATGTTCCCCGTCGAATAATACTAAAACGATCACCAACAGTACATCAAGGACAGCAATGGGTACGCAGGTATTTATAATTATTCCATGAATGTCAATAGTGTACCCCCTGAATTTATAGCAAGGAAGATTCATATTCATGTTTATAGATTTTCTCTTAACTTTATCTGAAAATGGAAAGGAACAATAATACCAATTGAAAATATTAATTCATATTCATAAATATGATGTACGTATTACCTTACACTATTGTCATATTACTTGTAAATTAAGTAGACAATAATAAATAAATAATAATAATATTAATAATAGTGTGATTCCTATTTATTATCCATTAAAAGAGTTGAAATCAGATAAAAATAAAATGTCCTTCCTTCAAAGCGTATTCAAGTTGTATTCACTTACCTGTGAGCATTTTGTCTATCGTTATCAGTTGATTGCAGAAAAACTGAAGATCGTGCAAATTGGAAACCGCTGTTATATCAAATACTAAGGCGAGAATGAAAATCAGATAAAAGTAAAGGTAGAATATTACTTCTGTCTTTGAGAGCGGTGGCTTGGGAGATTGGATTTGGTAGTCAAACACTACAGTGAGGTAAAGTACGTTGAACAGGATTACGAAAGTCCCCACATGCCACACGAACATTCTAAGTTTACTTTTTGTAATGATGAGAACGTCATTTCTTGTGAAAGAAAATGGTCCTAGTCCAAATTTGTCGCAAGTATCAAAGTAAATGTGTAGTCCTTTAAACATCAGTTTTGATATCATTTTTCTGAAAATGGACTTTGCAGGAATATCCTGCAATCGTAGTAAGATGACAAAGTTGAAGGGCTGTGGTCAGCAATTTTTAGTTTTCCAAGTTGTACTGAGAAAATATCCAAAATGGGACTACAAAACACTTCAAATACTAAATGGCATATTTAAGCAGCAAAAGCAATTCCTTAATGTATAAAATGGATAGTGCCATCACTACAAATAATAACACTTAGCCAATTACAGAGTAAATTGGTTTTGAAATTCTGTTGAGTAGAACCAAGGAGTTTCAAAGCTGTTAACAAGGAGGGTCTCCTAGAATGTTATGCTTTGAAAATTAGGAATATTTATAAGGGACTTTTTCTGACGGTTTTCATTGGCAACTGGGGCATTTCGGTGACATTTTGTCCCTTATAAATATTTCCATCTTTCGAAGAAAAACATTCTAGTAGACCCTCATTATTAAACGCAGCCGAAGGAAACAGAGGCAATCAATTGAAGCTCCTTGGGTAGAACATATAGATACGGTATACAATATACTGCTAAATATGTAAGTAGTTGTTTATGTATTACAGTCCTTTATGCAAACATTGGTTATCGAAATAATATTTTGCTTATAAATTTATATGGGTTATTTTGCATAGTAAAAACAAAGAGAAAACGCTTAGGCTTCGTATCACAATTCTACTTGTAGTAGTGTGATATTTATGAAGGCTTTATTTTTATGTAGCTGGTGAACCTCGAAACTATAGACTTTTGGGTAAAGCGTAGAATCGAAATCGAAAGATGATGAAATTTCGATTTTGGAGAAATAATGCGACCAAGTATACATTATACCCTGCCAGTTGGAATGTTTGAGGAATTGCTGAAGCTACTAGACAAAGTCACACTGTGATGTATATGCCAGCCAATTAAACTACCTTGTTTAATGCAATCAAATGTAATGTGTACCATTTATTCGTTATATTTACTTTTGTATACTGCAAATATCGTAAACAAAACACCTTGTGTTTTCTTTTACAAGCACATTAATTATTTCCTTCCCTTCCGATAAAACGGAGTAGACTTTGTTTTTGGAAAGCCAAGTTTAGCTATGTGAACTTATTGTCTAATGAATAAATAAGGGGAAATTAAATGACGGTATATTCTGCATTAAATGTTTTGAAAAATCTCACTTGTACAATGATTATTTACATGGCTATGCAAAATGTCGTTTGAAAACGGGAAGGCTGTTAATTGGAACAGTCGTATTTATATCGGTATGAACATTGAACACTAATACCTCGTATTGTACGCTACGTTTTCCCAATTCCTCTTATTATCACAAGTCATTTGATTGCAGATAATGTACTTATCAAATGATTGAGGTGATTGAATGGCAAAAATTGAGGTGATTGAAAATTATTGTAATGTAATTATAATTATTGTTCACAATTACAAATGACAATAATGACAATGACAAATAGCTTTAAAAAGTCCTTTCCGTCTAAAAATCTCTTTAAAATCTTAATTAATGAACCTGGTGAGATGGGTGGGAGTTCAACATTCATCGGAGCTGTTTTGTCATCCTGTGCAGTATAAAGAAAACGCCAAAGCAAAAGCCTTGTACAAAAGGCCACGAACAGATAAAAGATAACCTACAGTGTTATCTCTAGATAGCAGCCTACAACTCATGTTTAGTTTTAGATACCATCGTTTGTGACCTGGCATTTTAGCCTTCACATTTATTTCTGCATAGTGCTACTTTTGCTCTTATGATGTACCTTTGATATTTATTTCTGACAATAATAATTATTAGTTTTGGCAATATTTCTAAACATCAAGTTGATTTTGTGACTCGAGAAGGTAAGAAATGAATGCCAGCGATAAACGTAAGATTCAAGTACATTTGGATTATCTCGCAGAGAACACAAAGAATCCTGGCCAACTTCGACTTCTTTTGTGTTCCCGAAATCTACTACAGGAAAACGAAAGAGGGATCCTGGAGACCACGGTATGCAACAATAGTTTAAAGAAAAGATTATAATGGCATGATGAGAAAGTATTATCGTATTTAAACAAACAGTTCAATGTGTGGAGTGTGGAAAATTACATTTGCTTTAAAAATTATTATTATTATTTGGTGATAAATTCATGTGTATGATATTGCAGGAGAGAAATAGTACTTCCTATAATGCCAATTCTGAAATGTACACTCTTTTGATGAGAAAAGGCCCTGTTGCTTTTCAAGTTTTACTGGAATGTTTGAAACAAAGTGAAAATACGAATCTCGTCGACAAACTGAAATCCTAGGGCTGTAAGGTAATTATTAAATGTGCTGAAAAGGACAACTTCACATTAGGCAAGTCAGCAATCAATCAGAGTACGAGAAACAGGGAGTATAACGGCTATTATTGTAGCACCTGCATCTGAAAATCCACAAGTGGTACAGCAAATGTCGCAAAACCGTTTCAAAGCTTTTTTATTTAAATATTAATGCCTGCCTATAGAGTAAGAGTAAAATATTTATCATGCAATTACTATTAGATATTCGCTGTTTTCCGTAATAAATTCAATTTCCAAATGTAAACGTCATGAACATCAAAAAATGCTGAATAATTACTGGATTTTAATTCACAATATTTACTAAAAACAGTCAACACTTAAAAATATTTAAACACTTAAAAATGTATACACACACTTCAGTCTAACATTTTCTTTAAGCTACAATGCATACATTTTTTTTACTCTGGAAGCAATATTTCCTGTTAGAATTTAGCTGTGAAGCCATAAATTTCATGTGTTTGCATTTCAATTTCATCATCACTCCGAAAATCTGTTACATCTTTTATAAAGTTTAAGGACATTTGCTTCATATCTGCGTCAAGTAGGTCAGGAAAGATTTCTGAAAACTGAATCTACAAAAGTACCGGGTGTAAATGTTTATAAAATTCATTTTATGCAAATAACAATAACAATGATTTATTCAGTATTGAAAATAAATGAGTACCTTGCCCAATCTCTCTGGGTCCATCAAGCACCGATTCGTCAGTATTTTGTCATTGAAGCGGGCATCAAAGCCAACTCTGTGAACGAGGAGCCCTGTTAGAGAGGAATGCCTAAAGCTGTCGTCATCCAACCTGTCTCTAAATTCCGATATTGGAATTGCATCCACAATTATCAAATCACAAGCAATTCCTCTAATTTTGTTGGGTTCATAATCAGCAATTTTCTCTATTGGATGGGACGATCTAATGGAAGACCCAGACTCTTCAGGAATTCCTTTGAAGGTCTTGAAAGGATTTAGCAGGTTGTGCTGGGTCACGTGGGCAGCCAATGACAACATCGGAGCTTTCAGTTCTTTCATTTTATCCTTTTACAGAATTACTTTTACAATTTTATCCTTTCTTTATCCGTTTTTACAAAATGAAAATATATTAAAATGGTAATTTATTGTTGGAGAATGAGAAACTTGATTGTGTGGATGGACTCACCTTACAGTGAACTGTTTCGAGCATAATTTTGAAAGTATTTAATATTTCCAAACTATCTCCTGATCCTTGACCTACACCAAGATGGTCATCGTGCAGTAATCTTCGGTCCATCATTATCTGCATAAACATATTCACTAATTCGTCGAGATTCATGTACAAAAAAGCAATTAACATATTCTGAATTTTTTGTTGAACCTCTATTTGGCCAGGTGCCAAGCTGGCTGTTCCTAAAGGTTGCCTTGTGAGGATAGTCATCCGTAGATTGTCATCTTCAATAAAAGTGGCACCAGGGAAGGGAAAATAATTGGCAGCAAGAGGCAGTTTCGAAAGCCTTTCTCGTTTAATCATCTGTTAATGAATGCATAAGTTTTAAGAACCAATAAGTTTATTAATTTCAATTAAATGACACACGTACTTGAAAACCATTAAGGTCCGTATAGGAAGTGTTTGCTGATTGGATGCCGCTGTGCAGTCTCATCATTAATTCGTAATTTTCCTCATGTTCTATGTTAACCTTATTTTTCACCTCCAAAGAATATTTCTCAAAACCTTTACAAAATATATAGAAATTCAAATCTTTTCTAAAACTAAGAATTCTAAGAAATGCAAATGAAATTGAAAAAATTTCGAACCAGGGTAGTTGAAAAGAGAAACCCGATGCTGAACTTGGTCCAGCCACACCTCCACATAACTTTCGAATTTCCCTTTGACCATTTTAATGAAGGGTCTATGAACCGGAAGAGCTTTCGCTTCTCCATCTGGCATGAATACATACAGACCAGAATTTCTTCCATAACCTTCTTGGGTACCATATCTGACAAAATACCTTTTAATTAGTATACCTTTCTTAATCTGATATAAATAATTGTAAGGTGAGTTATTATTACTTGAACATTCCTATTTCGAATGGATGACGAACTCCGTCAATAGTTACAGCAAAAGCAAATCCATTTGGGTCAAAGTGCACCGTCATGTGGTCATTGGAAATTTCCATTGGATTTAGACTAAAGCTATCGAAATAAGTGATGGAGAACTTTTCAGTGCCGACCACAGGAGATCTTACAGCAGATGGAGGGTTCTTGAAGAAAATTTTAGCCTTGGTTGCAATTCTGTTATATTAAAACAAAAATAAGATATTTTATGACTTAGTGGCACAAAATGTAGTTTTCATGATTATATTATTATTATATTTTCATGATTACATTATTGTTAGAAATTGTATACCTGGAATAGTAATATCTTTCAGGGTCAATGTAGCGGACAACAAAATTTTTGACTGCAAAGGGTTTTATTTCTAGAGGAACATTGACTTGAATGGTGTTATCAGAAATTTTGGTTTGAGAGTCAAAAACAGGCATAATTTCAATGTCCAATTGATTTCCGTCTAAGTCGACGCACTCGATTTCCTTGTGAGGAGACCCTGTGTGAATGTGCACCGTTACCAATTGAACTCTAGTTTGGGCCACGGGATTGAAGGCAGTTATGAGGGACTGAGGCTTCGAGTCGGTGAGGACCACCCGGTTATACTTTGGTAAACCATGGAAATGGCTTCGGGCGAATACAGGGTCAAAGTCGAAACTGAAGGAATTGCTGGAAATGGCGCTGTCTCCGTTGAACACAGAAACTGGGTTGAATTCCCTTAACTTGAAATTCGGGTTTCTTAGGTGGGTCAGCACTTGAAAACTCTTTTGCATCACTAAGTTGCAACTCTTCAAACCTTCAAAGAGTCTGCGACACAAAACATAATCAATATTATTATATTATCAACATAATTAAATAAATTATAAATACGAATTATTTAAAATTAATTTAACTAATTCTTTTGTATTGAATAGTACTTGTTAGCGTAATCGTCCATAACACGATCCTTGGATGTTCCTGTGATTCCATCATGGTGCTGAAAAAGACTCAGCGTCCTCCGAGCAGACCTCAGGTGGGCAAACAGATTTTCAATCAAAGGGTAATCTGTACTTTGCAATCTTTTGGAGATTTCTGCAGTCATCATCGTATAAATAATGTGGGCAGCTCTGAAATACCATAATATCGTTTTGAAATCCAAAGAATTTATAATTGCTGATTATTGGTGAATATAAATGGAGTACCTTAAATGGGAAATGAGTTGTCTATCCATGGCTTTGTGGAAAGGTCTGGAAGTGTAGTAACCGCTCCAATAGCGATCATCTCTTTCAGCGTAAGTGAAGAAATCCCCGGATAACACCGAAGGCGTCGTTTGTGTTCGTTGCAGCTCCGATCGCACTCCAGTGAAATAATCATCCAGAGTTCCAAATTGCAACTGACATTAGAAATAATCTGTTAGCCACCTTGTTCTAAAAGTATGTATTGTTGTCATATGAAAAAGTGATTGTCTACATACCTGGGCATTGAGTGCTGGCTCGGAATTGACAAAGTCGAATATTTTATTGTAGTTGAGGATTTGTCCAGTCCATTCTCGCTGCGTGACCCAAGCAAAGTCTCCTCCCAGGGGAACAAGAACATTATTGGTTTTGAAGAGCATCCCTTTCTGCTGATACTGGTCCAAAAGAGCCAAAGAGCGTTCTTCCACATTCTTGGCCGTGATGTTGCTGTAGTACCCTTTGAAATCGAATTCTGCACAAAGTCTTTTGTTCGGACCACACGTGGCCGGAGTCGTGTAACTGTCGAATGGCATCAACTGAGTCAGAATGTCCGTTGTTCCTAAACTATCTGAATTTCCAAAACAATCCTCAGTTACCATAATAAATGGTCAAAACAAATAGAATATTTACAATTTGAGAGTGCACAAGATTGTTACCCCAATCCTGTCTCCAAGCGAATTCCAGTTCTTGCAATCTTCCCAAATGTTTCTTTATCATGTAGTGTGTCCTTTGAATCAGCATATTGGAGAATCCGGCTCTTTTGAGAATGTAAGCCATGGTTGGAGATAAACCGAAAGGATCGATGGACCATCCATTTCTAATAATAAGGACCCACGTAAAAGTTTATAATTCTATTGGTAACATTTAATAAATTCCTTATTAAGGATGAGTTTTTTTACTTACTTTGGTCTATAATTGAGATGTTGCTTGAGCCACTGATTTCCTTCAAAGAGTTGCATGAGAATGGAGTAGTAATGGGAATTTGCCTCGTCTGGCATCACCCACCCTCCGGTAACAAACTCTAATTGCTTGTTATCTACAATTCTGCACAAAGTACTTACAATCAAATTATTCTATTTCGTTTATCGTAAAACTATTTCCACTTACTTTTGCACTTTTAGACGGTCGTTGTAGCTGAGATCATTCCACCAAATGCTGAAAAACGATATTTCTGCCCATATAAACTTGAGCTCACCATTTCCATGCAGATTTGTCAGCATTGTATCTAGAATTCTCTTTGTGGTCCTCTCGTAATACTCTTCAAACGTCATTATCCAACCTACACATACATTTAAAGTTTACTAAAATGTACTATTGTGCAATTGGACACTTGGAATAATTTATTGTTGTTATTATAGTAATAGTTACCTGGATCACAATGCGAATGGGGCAAAACGGTAACTTTGAGTTTATTTTGTCGGTTCCACTTTCGGTGGTTTACAATGATTTTCCAGAAGACTTGCCATTCCCCTTTGGAACTAGGGTCATCAAAGTCCAGCTGCTCGTACAGCTCTAAAATCTGCATTTCAAACAATTATATCATTTTCGTTCCACAAAATATTCATTATGCATTCTCTTGTGATTATACTTACATTTATATTAGAAAAGGCCTTGTGAGGCAATCCGTAGGAAGCTGTGCACGTTTCATCTCTCGTTGTATTCCTCACCCAAGGGAATAGGCGTTCACTTTTAGAATTTTCTTGCCGAGCACGAATTTTCTGCGAGTTTTCTTCCAAGTTTACATTTAATGCTTTAGTACTAATTATCGCAACTGCAAAAAACACTAAAAATGTTGAGAGTCTTTTTACACTGTTCCTAATTTCCATGTTTTTGCAACTGTTTTTTAGTCGACCAAAAGAAAAATAGTTTTACGTAAAATTGTGCTAATAAGTAGTGCTATGGATGCGAGGACATTGTAATTGTTTATGAGTAAATAAAGTAGATTTATTGTAGATTGCAGACTATTGTGTTGAACAAAAGGTATATAAATGTTTGTGTGATTATAGAAGTGAGTTGAAGATGAAGAACATTCTCTCTGGTAGTCTTTAGCAAATGTACCTACTAATACGTGGTTGTGAGAATTCTTAGAATTTATACGCATGAGATGTGAATGGAAATAGAAAAGCTAACAAAGGGTTTTATTTTCAGAATTATTTTAGTGTTGGACAACTAAATTGTCTTAAAGTGCCTGTGCCTGTGGGCAATAGAAATTCTGTAGAGGGATTAAAATACAAAAAATGAAAGAAGCGATTGTTAGATGAAAGGAGTTGATAATAATGTGCTGGTTTCTGTAAAGTGGTCATTCCAGTGCACAATTCGAGATAGTCAGCAGACCTCACCAACGGAAATGCACTACTATTGTGTACCTACCTACTACCCTATTTATTCCCTACAACATTTATATAACAAAAAACTTCTTATAATACACATTAGTCCTACATCACAGATATTGGTCAACCTTATTATTATTGGTTAGCGAATACATCTTTATAAATACAGATCAGCAAATACTTGAACGTTATCTTAATTTTTTGCATTGCTGCCCATGCTGAAGTAGAAGAAGTTATGAGGTTAAATTAGAGATTAGTTTGGGTATTATCAACAATGATCCTATAACAATGCATGCAAGAAGACAAGTTTGCTTTTTTGCGTCTCGAGTCCCAACTGTGCTATTTGAATTTCTCGCATGCACATTACATTATGTACATTCTAGAAACATGCACTTTACATTGTTATTTATTTCTGAAAGATATAATGCAAAATAATGTAAATAAGAACTATAATTGCCTACAATTTTCCTGTTTACACTTTTTGTTTGAAATCAATTGTGGAGAACGGCTATAAAAAATATGTTGCATGTACCAAGGAACGTGAGAGGATGTCTCATGATGAATAAACTGAATAAAGTAGGATACCAGTGGTATTAATTTACAAAGTACATATAATGACAATTGTAATGGCAGGCAATTAAGACTTACAAATATGTTGCCTTTCAGATTAGAACAAGTACATCGTTGTCGTTGGCTTTTTTATTGCTCTTGTAATACTGTACTGTTATTACTAGAATATTCAGTAGAATAGTCAAAAGTCAGTAATAGAAATAACTAAAATTATCAAGTGGTCATTGTTCTAAAAAGTGTGTACAGGATAATAAGCTGAGATAAAACTGATATTGTGGTGTTGAAGAAAGGTCAATGGAATAGTCTATAATATAATGTAGAGTAGACAAGTAGAGTTGGTGGTGGCTACCCGTGCATTCACAAAGAAGAAATAGAAGAGGCTTTATGTGATGAATGATGTAGACAAAAGGAGAGACTCTATGAACAAGTGATTGTATGAAACAATAATCGTTCTTTGTTCACGCATCAAAAGATCCATGACCTTACCCTTCATTATCTATGAATATCTTCGTCTCACTCCTCCCAAATGCACTCTGGCTTCCTTCACTACTGCTCTACCATTTTTATTTCTTTATTCCACACTATAATAGTTCATAGGTTACTGCATCAAACCAATATGCTAAATATGGCATCAGAATGCAACTGTACTTGCATGTATAGTCAAAAGTATTGCCAAAAATGTCCCGTTTTAATTTCGTTATAATACATGACTTACTACAATAAGAAATGCATATGCATCGTAAAAGGTCCTCCGCCTTGCATCGTTCATTATTAGCATTTTCTCTCTACATAGGTAAATAACCAAACTAATATCTAAACTTCTATTGTAGATATGCACATGACAGCATTAACAAAATTTACCGATATGAGAGGCAGTTTAAACAGTGCATAAACTCAAGATACCTCCTATGCTGAAGCACTCAAACATTTACATTTTCTCCCTATAAATAACCGAATTGCTAATCCCCTAATCCCTAAACTTCTACTTTCCGATAAGAGCTGCTGTTTAAACAGTGCATAAACGTATTTAGGTATGTATTACATTTAATTTGGTGCGTTTCTTTATTTATATTACTATTACTGATGCGAGTACATAGAACACGAAAAAATCTAAAAATCAACAACAATACTACAAAACATTCGTTCTCATGCTAAACACTAACACGACAATAATAACGGTTTAAAAAATAGTATTCGTTAAACAGAGGTTGTATTACAACTAGTAAGCGCGTAAAAATTCATTGGGAAAATAAAATTGGGTCTACTTCATAAAATGACTGCAGGCAGAGGGAAGTAGTTCAATTATGATCTTGGACATAGGACCAATCATCATCGTCATCAATCTCTGAGTATTCTTCATCACTAGGTTTAACTGTGGGAAGGGGCTGCTGCACGGGTGGTGGTCGTGGCAGAAATTTCTTAGCTTGCACTTGAACTGCAGGCAACGGTTCACTTCTACTGTCACAATTGAGTGCCACAAATTCTGGAAGCTTTTCCTGTTTACGGAAGAGTGGAGCAAGGTGCTGAATTTCCAACTCCTTCACTTCAACCTTATTCTCCTTCTATAATAATCCAGTTTAGTGAACAAGAAACAATTATTGTAAATAATAAATAATGTGAATAATATAAAAAGTTTAATTACTGTGTTCTTTATGATGAGTTCAATTTCCAAGGCCCGTTGTTGTTCTCGTTCGATAGGGGTGCGGTAGTCAGGATATTCCTTCCCTTGCAGACCCCATTTCTCCAGCATCTCCACCCTCTTTTCTTTTTCTCCCTCCGTCGAAGCTGTGTCAATGAAATTCACACCCTTCACAGGCCTTACTCCAAAGTTGAGAATGAGCATATCCATCGTCTGGAAAGCGTAGCGGTTCAGTCTATTTAAAGCGCAGTGATGGACCACGTCAGAATACTGATCAACAATAAATAAATTTTAAATAAATCCCCCTTCTCTCAAATAGGGCAATTGAAAATGCTAATGGATTGTGCTCAAGACGACATTTTAAATGCATATAGTCCGTTGTTAACAATTAATCAGCAATACGTACTGAAGATATAATTTGTTAAATGTGAATGAGCGTACCACCATGTGATGTAAGCAGCCCAAAAATTCCATAGAACCGAAAATGAGTCTGTCAATAAAAAGGAGTACTATTTCCTCAGAGTTGAAAATTGTCTTTTCGACATTAGCTTTCTTTAGAGGTAATGGTAAATATGGGTCCAATTCTTTTCTGTAGTCAATAGTAAAGGTAGAGACACTACTGAAATAAGTGTCTACGTCCTCTGACTTGAAAGACCCACTGAAAAGCGAGTCCAATTCAGGAGGCAGAGAGTGGCAGTCTTGATTTTCTTCCTCACGAATCACTGCATCCGTCGTCGCCATTTTGGACAGATGCATAACAAGGAATTCGTAGGGGTACAGCTCAAATTTGTACTCGCTCTCTGCAATTAGAAACAATTACTAAACGTTCACATTTTCACGTATTATTAATCAATTGTAAGTAAAGATATTTTGTTGTTTAATGAAGTACTCACCAGCTTTATCACAGAGCCATTGCAGAGAACTGTAAATCATACTGCGGTCCGCGCGTAGGCAGAACAGAAATCCTGGGTCGTGCTCATTTTCATACTGATCATCAATAAAGTGTAATTTAATTATTATTATTATTACCTCAATCATCATTTAAGTAAAATGTGACCAACTTTTATTTACTTAAGTCTGTAATCTAAATAATGTAATTATAGATATTATTTATTAATACGTTATCCAATGAAATAGTATATTTCTTGAAATATTAATAATTACTCGTCTTAATTGGCCATATTAATAACTTTTAATTCAAAAGAGCAACAATTTAGATTTTAAATTGATTTAGATAACAGTTCGAAATTGAATGACTTGCCTTGCCCATGAATTCCAAGATACGTTTTAGAATTTCTCTATAGTTCTGATATTGTACATCAAATGGCGGCAATGGTAAAAACAATTTATCAGCACTGACACTGGCCTCGTAGCCCAAGCCGGGAGGAATGTGACCTTCATATAATAAAATGCTAGAAAATGGTAAATATAGAAATGACAGTTATAAAGGAAAATAAGAGTGGAGGAATGAACCTGGATCAATGAGAGTCGAGTACTGATCAACAACTCCAGAGCGCAAAGAAAAGGCAAGAAGGGCTATTTCTGACGGGATGAATTTCTTGTCGTTTGTCTTGCACCAAGTGTTACAGGTCACCAAAGTGAAAACCATGTCCGGAATGTTATCTCGGAAAAGAACTTTATTGATCTCTTTCTCCAAATGTTCCTCGTAGCGCAACATTTTTTTCGTCGAGTTATACAGAGCATTGATGCTGAATACAAATGAGTTCGATGTCAACGTGTATTGTAAAAGTATTGAAAAAATAGTCAAGAAGATGTAAAATTCTTACTGTCCACCCAAAGTATTCATTTTGAATGAATCGTTCTCGTCACACAACATCCTTCCTTCTTGAATTGCGATTTTCATCGAAGGGTTCACAGGTGCCATCAACTCATCGATTGTAGGGCGCTCTGGTTTCCTGTTACAATCAACAACATTGTAATTTGAACTCCCCGATTCTGGGGTCGCCTGATTTTCAGAACTGCCTTCCCAATCACTTGAAGAACTCACAGGGTTCGGCGCGAATTCTTTCTTGTCATCCGCACTCATTTCCTTCAAAAATTAAAAAGAATTTATTGCTAATCAAACAATTATTGATTCCTTCATAATACTTGCCAAAACAGCGAACTAATTTGTGAGGAATGTGAAAATATGCGAAATTAAAAACAGAGTAGGAGATTGGACAATAAATAGAGTTACCTGCCATTCTTGAGCAACAGCAAGGGAAACTTCTCTCCATCCTCCAGGAAAACGTTCACCCTGGCCTTCTAATTCTCTTCGTCGTTTCACCATAAAATTAAAAAACGCATTCCTCTTTGGAGGCATTTCGAATGTTCAAATTGCAAATTGAAATGTAAAAGTTGGTTAGAAACGGGAAGATATCTCTAAGTTGCTGAGACGCTGGGAAGCAGAATAATAATGTACCCTCTGGAGAGTTGTTGGTTGACTGGTCAAGTCCAAGTCTGTTATAGTGTAAAGGACAAAGGATGATAGATATTCCTCAGATGACCGCCCAAATTGTAGTTTAGCTTAGCTTCTTGCATTGTTAAGAAAGTAATACTGTTATTATTGAAAGTTTACGAACAAGTATGCAGAACTTACCGATTATTCTACGAACCTGCCGCTTCTATTTTCTATATAGACGGTTGCAAACGGAGTGTAATTATGAATGAGAGTCCTAATCAGTCCTAACCAACTAATTAGAAAACTTTTCTCTTTTTGAATGTAAATGAGTGAACAATAATTGGAGAACCTTTACTTTAGTACTCCGGGCCGTGTTGCATTATGATATTACAATTATATATATTGGTATTGGTATATACAGTCTAGGCACATTGGGTATATATATATTATATTAGTGAACTGGAAATCTCAATCTCCACATGCACAGCAAATATATTATTATCTGCATTTGATTTATATGCTTGCTGCATAAAATGTAGATAATAATAATAATATGAGAATGAGAATAGTTTAATGAGAGAGACAAGAGAAGAGCAGACGTGTGGAAAGAAAGCATGCATATAATATCTATAGACATTACTATTATGGAAATACGGTGGAGAGGATCAACTTTAACTACTCTGCAAAGAATATACTAAATATATATAAATGAGTGGCATTTAATGTGCTGACATGGGAAATAAAGGAACTGTGTTTTCTCAAAATGAAGGTATTCTAGATAAACGCCTAATTTTTGTAGATGATGTATTATAAGAAAATGTATAAAGGAATTTTTCTTGGAAACAAAATGCTTTGATATTAGTCTATTCCATTTTATTACCTATATGTGTATTTATATGGACAAAAGTAGTGTAATGGTATAGTATACACCAGTAGCAAGAAATGTGAGTATAGTTTGTCTCTTGAAGAAATAGAACGCACCGACTTCAATCCTCAGTGGTCTTCGTGATCTAATTATTCTTCGGATTAAATCATTTTCAATTGACCTCCAGTACTGTAAATACAATGCAGCTGCCTCATAAGTAAAGGCTGCTAAAGGAACCAAAGCTATCTCTACTAGTACAGTAAAAAGCGAAATCAATGGAAAGATTGCAAAATAGGGCATTGGAATTGCATTGTGTAATCTCAAAGTGGCATAATTACAAATTATATTTAACCCTAGTCCTGCAATTTTGAAAGCTGGTACAACTAAAACTATAATGCTGTTTAAAGACTGATTGAAAATTTGCAAAATTATGTAAATCTTATTGATTTCCATGAATTGAATCTTGCCAAGCAGTTCCATTCGCTGCCCTTCCGCTTGAACCCTCCTGCGAATTCTTATCAGCCACAAATTTGTGCATCTAATGTACGTTGTTCCGCAGTTAATAAAGAAGATGATACTGCACCACATGCTCAAAAAGCTGAATAAGGTGTATGATGCGCAGATTACTTTTGTGAGAATATGATACTTGTACTGCGGCAGTAAGAAATGGATGAAAGGGTTTAAAAATTGTCCCCCGTCGAATAAAACTAGAACAAACACGAATAGCGTATCAAGGGCAGCAATGGGTACGCAGGTATTTATAATTATTCCGTGAATGTCAATATTGTGTCCCATCAACTTGTAGTAGCCGAGATTCACATTCAAGTTTATAGATTTTCCCCTAATTGTATCTAAAGTGGAAATGAACAACAATACAAATTAAAAATTAGAGTTAGTAGATAAGGCATACTCATTAATTTCTTGATTTGCACTATTTTCATATTAAATTGATGAGAAAATGATAATTAAGTTAACTGCGTAATAATGTACATAGGTACATTAGGGTGGTGTCACAGTGGTGTGATTGTCTACCAGACCGATTGAATCTGAATCTGTGACCTCCCAATAAAAATTACGAAACCTCAAAAATCAAACAAAATACTTATCACATTACTTGTGACTGGCAAAAGAAGTTTCTAATGTATTATATTATTTCCTTTTGCTTTTCGCTACTATACTACGGCTACTGGATTAAGTGTTGAAAAAGAAATATAAACGGTCTGGTACAATACACTATGTTCTACTGTGCTTCCTCCAAAGCAATCAAAGCATATTCACTAACCTGTGAGCGTTTTGTCTATCGGTATCATTTGATTGCAGAAATACTGAAGATCTTGCAAATTTGTAGCTGTTGTTATATTAAATATTAAGGCCAAAAAGAAAATCAAATAAAAGTAAAGGTAAAATATCACTTCTTTCGTCGAGCAGGGTGGTTTGGGAGAATGGATTTGATAATGAAACACTACAGTGAGGTAAATTACATTGATCAAGAGTACTAGGGACCCAATATGCCACATGAACATTCTCAGTTTACTTTTTGTAATGATGAGGACATTGTTTCTTGTGAAAGAATATGGTCCAAGTCCTAATTTGTCGCAAGTATCAAAGTAAATGTGCAGTCCTTTGAACATCAGTTTTGTTATCATTTTGAATTCAATAGCACCTTATTAATAAGTACAATTAATTGTTGTAATTAAATGTTTTATGAAGTCAATAAATACTGGAAAAATATAAATTTTAAAGAAACGTCTAGATTTCAGTCTTACAGAGGTAATAATACCAAAACGAAATAGTGACTTCTGTACTTTTCAACTGTTTTTTGCGCTTTGGTGCCAGTATTATTTAGCAATAAATCGCAAATTATGCTACATGTTGTTTTGTTATGCATAAATTATACATATAATAGCGACAAATGTTGCTAAAATTTAACATTGGATTTACAATTTACACTCGTATGAAGAACGCGGATATTTGTAATTTAAAAAATCACTAGTAAAACAACAGAATTAATATTGATTACTGAAAGCCCTGAAGGCTGAAATGTTCTAATTTCTAAATATATCTAAATGTATCTAAAATATATCTAAAATGAAATAAAATATGGACATAAGTGGATAATGGGACATTATAACTGGCAACTGGTATATTAATTGTATATCAAAGACTGTAGTTGAAACATTTTATATAAGCCATTTCAATGCACAATTTATTAAAAAACGATGAATTATCCGAATACGTTGAAATGTATAGTTGTGGTGTTGACAGACACACCGGACGGACTGTTCTTTTACTATCGTTACGATAATAACAATTAATTATTACTTTCCCTAACAGAGAATTATGGGACGGGAAACATAATTATTTTTTTAACCCATAAGCCCGGAAAATCCCAAAGTAATTTTTTATTATATACCTAACCTTTTAAATTAGAATTTTGATCAAAATGTTACATTTCATTTGAAAATATGGTTTTAGAAACGCTTTATTGTTTCTGTACGAGTATCAAACACAGAAATAAAAAACTCTTGGGGCTGCTGACATCCTGAGAGAAAAGACGAATTCATAAACAAAAATATCCAAGCTCATCTCTACAGGTGTTTCCTTAATAATCCAATAAATGCATCTTAAATTATCCTAATTTCATATAAAAAGTCAAAGTAATCAACCTGGGAGTAACCTAACTATGCAGACATGGCATTATTGTATGAATAATAAATATCCCACAAACTATAGGTTTTCTTTAATAGTGATGCCAATCAGTTATACCGCTGTGTGTTATTTTAGTTAATATCCCTGCAAGGATACGACAACCGAGCAAAAGGCAAAACCCTCGACCCATGGTTTTTATGTATTATGGCTTTTTATGTATTATGGTATGGTGGTAATATTATGGTCTACCCAATATTTGATCCTTATTCTTTCAGGAAAAATCAGATTAACAAAAATCGTTTTCAAGTATATTTACGAAATATGTTCACATTTTTCGGTTTTGTAACGAAAAACTGTAGTTTGTTGTGAAGCCCACGGTGAGTTTAGCAAAAACTCAAAAATCCATGGGGTTTCGATGTAAACGTCGGTCGAGTTTTGCTCAAAAGCATTATTATAACCCAAAAACGCTGGGTCAGCAATCGGCAACTCTGTATCTGACATGTAATGATGGTAGTAAAATATGAAACGGAAAAGACTGGCCTTCAAAATTATAGACTGCAGAAAACTGTATGAACATGAAAATCGATAAATCATTCCTGTATTGAAAAAGTTCAACGAAATTTTTGATGTGAAAGAGCATTAAAATTTAAAAGCAGAGATTGATTAATTGTCAAGGTTAGCTTTGCCTTGCATTCTTAGTTAACTGATATTTATCTGTGCTTGTGAGCCTGAAAACTCCAACAGTGTAATGTAAAACTTTAAGGGATTCGTTTAAGGGATAAGGATTCCATGCAATATCGCTATGATACTTGATACTTCTTATCCGTGTCAAATAGAAAATTCAAACTCATTAAGGACCAGAGAATTATGACGGTTCTTTAAACAGCAGTACATATTTTTACTAATGGCTTTTTAGTGGACATGTTAGCGCTGACCAACAAAAACTACAGGAATAACGGTCATTCCTGCCTCGGTCCATCGACCATGGGTTTATTTGTCCATTTTCATGTTCCTCAATTCATCACCTACATTATTATTACGAATATATCACGTGTATATGTGTGTACACTTAGTATTAGTATTAACAGCTTCTAAAAATAAATACTAAAGTGAAAGATTTTATTTAGAACGGTCTCTAAAGGAGTGTGATTTCTCTAAGGCAAAACCTTGAACAATTATTATGCACAGCGCAGCGGTTGCAATTCTTGCTACTTTTTGCCTTTTTTGCTGAACATTTGTTGTTCATAGTTAACGGTTAACGGCACAGCACAGTACAATCTGGACTGGAATCCAGTTTTCCTGATATCTGAACATTTTATTGTATTGCACCTCTTTAACACTATATATTATCCAGTATTTACGCCACTGGTTTTCAATGCATCTTCTGTTTTAGGGTACTGACCATTTGCAACAATTTGAAAAAGTGTTTGCTCATCTACGATGACTTTTGATGGGATAACTTTTTTTCTCCGATGGGCATTTTTGTAATGATTCTGCAGATATCGAAAAATGGAGAATTTTCTCTCACATATTTCACACTGAAAAGATTTGTCAGAAAAGTGTATTGGTAAGTGCCGTTTAAGGGAGCCATGACTGTAAAAGTTTTTTCCACACTCTTGACAACTGTATGGCTTTTCTCCAGTGTGTATTCTCATGTGTGATTTCAGTGAACTTGTGTTGGCAAACGCTTTTTGGCATACAGAACAGACTTCCGGTCTTTTGTCGGTATGGGCACTGATGATGTGTTTGTCAATAGCACTTTTAGAGCGTCGTCCGGCATTACATATGGGACAATGCAGTTTGTACTTTTTCTCGTGAACTGATTCTATGTGGCTACGTAAGGCAAATGGGTCTGATAAAATCCGTCCGCATTGCTCACATTTCACAGAAAGAGTGGGATCCTGAAAATCATGTTTCTTCAGCTTGTGATATTTTAAATACTGCGTTGACGTGAAGGAGTCTCCGCAATGCTCACAAATGTAATTTCTAAAATTATCAAAGTATAAGACAGCAATGGTATAAACGATTTTACTCAAAAGATAAATATGATTATATTGGAAAGATATAATACATTAGTATATCTAGTTAATAAATTATATTAGGAACCTTTCTCCTCGGTGAACATTTGCTTCATGGTTAAGGAGATATTTCTGATTAGGAAAAGCTTTTCCACATTCGTTGCATTGAAATGGTCTGAATTTGTTGTGAACTGATCCTCTTTCATGAGTTTGTAGTAGTATTACGTTTGAAAACATTTTGTCACATTTTCCACAGGCATAAGGTTTGGGCAAGTCTAAAATATAGTAAAGATCAAAGCATTTAAATGTAATATTTAGAAGCTGTCACTGATTTCACTAAATATAAATGTTTTTTAATTGTTTTTCAAAATCATTGAATATTGCTGAACGAGTTTACGATAAGACCAATATTTTGCAATATTTGCTTTTGAGAATTTCATCAATGGGTTTTATTTATGTTCAATCTATACATAATGGCGCAAATATCTTTCTAACAAATGTATAACTAACAATACAGATAAAAGAGTGTATACCTTTATGCATGTCTTTGACGTGCTTAATTAATTCAGAATTCCTTTTAAACGTAAGTCCATTGCAAATATTACAACGAACTGAGTAACCGTGATCAGTGGAAATGTGGCTTTTCAATTCTCCCAAGCTCTTGAAACTTTTACCGCATCTCTTACAGTCCCTGCTTTTCGAAGACTCGTCTGCCGCCGGCATACTTTCATTTCTCATATGACTTATACTTTCTTGGTCACTTTTTGACGCATCGCTAAACAAAAATAAATTATTTTACACTGTAATGCAACACTTAGAAAACAATTTATAATCAAAATGAGAACAAAGAAATATTAAATAGAAAATTTTGCACTCACGTTTTCGCTATAACTCCTTTTTCTGTTGCAATATCATTCTTGATCATATCAGATGTTGTTTCCAATGGCCGATCACCCAAAACAGTTTCAAATAAGTCATAAAATTGGAAATCATCTTTACTGGCACCTACATACCATAAATATTTATTAATCTTACCACCAACGCACTTTTTATTTCAATTTATTTAACCATCGCATCTTAAAGTTCACCCAAACTCCCAATAATTTAGATAAACTCACTTGATTGATCGCATTTTATTGAAGTATAAACTTTTTTTAAGTTGTTCACTCGATATTTTCCATTGTAAAATTCTCTTTTGGGAAATCAGGAAATCTAGGTTTTTTGTCTTCGTTTAAACCAGCTTCAAATAATTCGTCAGCTATATGACTCCAAATTAAATTGTGTTTCTTTGTTTTCCGAAACCATTTTTGATATTTGTCAGAACCCCAAATCTTCAATAGAGTACTTGTTTCTTCTGATGAAAAATTAGGACCCTGTTTCTTTCTGCAACATAATTATAAGAACAATTGAATAGTAAAATTAAATTTCTATAAAGTTAAATACAAAAAAATACACTGTGACCAAAGAATTTATTGACAGCCCAAGGCTATGAAATGTTAGGAAACAAAAAATTTGCTAAAGATACAATGTCATCACGCAAAACAATAAAATTTTAACAAAAATAATTCGAAAATTTGTTAAAGGACAACATTGGAAAAAATAATAAATTTTATGGTCACAGATCAGGGTGATAAACCGCAGAATATATTTACTTTATTATTTACTACAGATATGCCAATTTTTCTACTTTTTGTTAGTAATTAAATAAATAAGAGTGAAATACTAATTTAAAATATAATGACCATAACAAATACCTTTGCAAAATAACTTCCTTTTCTGTAGTAACTTTCAACGGATTAGAAGATTCATCATTGGATGTAGAATTTTGGAAAATTTTCTCAAAAAGCTCGTAATATGGAACAGAACTTTTGTCAGCGCCTACATCAATATTTAAAAGTGAGTTGCAAATAGTAATTTAGATGATATTGCATTGATAAAAAATTGCATAAAATAAATTCAAATGCAAATTTATATTTTGATTAGGTAACATAATTTACCCGAGTTAGAATTCTTTAATGCCAAGTATCCCCGTTTAACGTAAGTAAACCTGTTTAAAACTTCTACACCCCCTCTTTTAGGGTATTCCAAACCCTTTGGATTTTGTTTTCCAGCTTGAAACAATTGAGATGCTAATTGGTTCCACAGCACTGCGTGTTTCTTTTTATTGGCTTGAAACAGTTTCTGGTATTCTGCTGAACTCCAAATTTTCATCATTTCATCTGTTTCCTTAATTGAAAAGTAACGGTTTCGTTTAAGCCTAAATGGAAATTACCAAATATTTATATAATTCATTCATTTAATTGAAACGAATAGGAAAACGTGAGATTATGATTGCAAAATTTAAGACAGTTAACTGTTATACATTTTATTAGGGTCCTTCAGTCTTGATTCCACGATTAATGTACCCTTAACAGTGTTATCGATTTCAGTTATGGTTTGTGACCGACGTTTAATGTATATTTTTTCGAGAACATCAAAACACGGAAGTTCCTCAATGTTAGCAGCTGCGCATCAAAATATGTAATTTAAAATCCATTTTATGTTTCAAGCTTTCACGTCTCGGCACTATCTAAACTTACGATAATCGTCATCGCACTTACTTATTTCCCCATTTTTGAAAGCTGAGAATCTTTTCTTTACATTATTTACTTTATTGTTAATTTCCCTGAAATTCCTCTGGGGAAATTGGGTCCTATTTTGCTTTCCGTATTCGTGTAACTCGATTGCAATCCGCTTCCAATGTGATTATGTGATCTTATTTTTCTAAATTGCTGTTGGAATTTGTCCGAACTCCAAATTTCAAACAATGCTTTTGCTTCTTCTGGAGAAAACTTATTGCGACGTATGGGTCTATAGTTGAGCAAATTAATTAGAAATCATGGAATTATATTTGGCTGACATTAGTATTACAGCATAGCGTATATCAATATAAGTAATAAAACTTATGGATACCTTTTTAACTGGTTGGAAATGCTGGTGTTGCCCTTGTCACTTTCCGTGTAATCGGAATCTTTGTCTGAACTTGAAAATTGAAGATTGTTTTCAATTCCTGACAGAGACAAGGGATCTCTGTCCAAGATATAATCTTCAGGTGACCGTTGTTCATAGTTTTCAACCTTTATTTCATCTGCCTCTTCAAATTTAATACTTGCATTTTCAAAAAAAGGAGCAAATGAACCTGTATACATTAAAAATAAAAATTTTGTATTTGTAGCAAAAAATACGGCTTACAAATCCTATGAAGTAATATAGGTATACGCCGTTGTATGGACAAGTATTGTAGAGACCTTCATTGCTGTTACCATTTTCATGGAAGAAATCGGGCAATATTTCATTGTGATGGTCATCATTATTGATTTTCTGAGATGCGTCGCCATAATATTTACTGAGCTGGCTATGTAATTCTGATTTTAAAGTTTTCCATTTTGCTTCCGATTTTAAATACTGCTTAAAGGTCCTTTCAGCGTCCACAACTTTTTTAAAACAATCCTCACAAAAGTCAAACCATCGACAAGGGCTATTACCACTTTTTAATAAATCAATGCAGCGACTAATAGAAAACTCTAAAATTTTGACACCCACAAAATACGCTGCGACTTCCACTTTTAATTCGGTCTTAACTTCACTCCTGAAAACTTTGTATGCCCCACACATACAACACTGATAATCACTGATAAGCTTCCTTAGCCTTGATCTAGTCTCGGACATTGCAGGAAAGTAGGAACCTAATAAAAATAATTAAGAAATCATAATTTGCACTATAAAACATTAAAACATTCTCCAACAATCAAAAAATCAAAAATTTTAAATCAGCTAATTCTAATTTAACATCAATGTACTTCATTTCTACAGAAAGGTCAACCAAATAAGAAATTCCAAGAAATAGTCATAATTCTAATATAACTATTATTATACAGTATAAGGTAATATAATATTTATATCAGTATTTGCAATAGAATATTTGGGAACGACGTATTATGTTTTATTAAAACATTCGTACCTAGTGAATCTCGAAAACTAAGACGATGTCACAAGTCACAATTGAAAAACAGATGTTATTCTTAATGTCATTACTAACATTGCAAATTCACTAGTAAGAAATGTCAACATTTCTAAACAGTACATCTTGATTATCAACAAAAGTAATGAACAAAAAATAATGTTCTTTTATCTGGAATTTCAGCCGATGGTAGAAAGATAATTTAAACAGAAAAGAAAGGACGCGCCGTCAATGGCAAGTATATCTAACAGTGATAGTGAACTAGTTGCATTGTTGTGCAAACGTCCAAGCTCGTACGATTTTACGATTTTACGAAGTATGATTGATTGATATTGACTGATTGATAAGTAAATTAATTGTGCATTACTACTATTAAATATAATTTACTATATATTGGCCTCTTCAAAAGGATTAGGTAATCTAAAAATAGGAAGCCCAATATGGCCATTTACTCTTATCCGAAATAGAAATAAATCAAAAAATGCAGGAGGAAAACTGTATAGTGAAATGTGAAACCATTATTTTATTTAACGTATAAAGTACATTTGGTTAGGAACATTTAAGAATGTATAGTAGATACATTTCTTAAAACACAATCGGTTTCTTGGAACACTTTAGGTTAGGTGACAAAGCGTATAATATGGTTAACGCCAAAACTGTCAGAAGATATAATTTTTTAACTTCTAATTGACCAAAACCTAAAATACAAAAATTGCCGTCATAAGTGATGTAAACTTAAACATTTCAAAAGAGCTACGACAAAATAATACAATCTATTAGAAAGTTGAAATATTAAAAATTCTGAAATGGAAATACATTTCTTGATTTGGAGTTTGAGGATAACAAAAAGAAGCCTGTCATTGGAGTTGAGATTTGGAAGATACAATATTGAAGATATTTCAAAAATAAAATTAGACACTTGGGTCCTTCGGAGGTGTGGCTACTCCACCTTTTAACAAAATTTCTGTTCGAGGAAATCGACCAGTTGTAACCAATTCAAATTGTGTTACCTCATCTACTATCGTCTTCGTTGGTACAACTTTTTTCTTCATTTTGTTAGCGTTTCTACAATGATTCCAGGCTAAATGGAACATCTAAGATTGACTTGACGTCAAAAATTCTCCTTGACTTTCATATTCGAAATGTGAACTGGGTTCAGCGCTACAGCTCGGTTGGACTGCATCTTTTGGCTGCTCTCGGTACCCACTATTCAAAAACATGCCTTATTGAGTACTGAATAAACAATCAATAATCCAAATCTGCAATTTCATATTATTATGGCCACCATGCACCATTAAGACTGGCTTGAACTTTGCAGCAATTTGAATTATTCACTGTTGAATTAAATGCTTCAATCATTTCATATACCAGGTTTTATATATATATATTTTATAGATATTATATATTTTATATACGTACCTATCGGTATTAATTCCTTTTTCGTGTGACGTATTACCAGACGTGATAGCATTCGACTTTACTCTCCTTTTCCCTTTGCTTAAAACGGCATCCAGCAGTTCATAATAAGGAAAATCGCCTTTACTGGTTTCTGTTACATAAGAAGGAATTTAATTAAAACTATGTTCACCAAGCCATTGAACATTTTTATTGCAAAATCGAGAAATAGAAAGTAATCAAGTGTAGAAATTATTTGGGGGAAACTACGAATTTGCTTTGAAGAAAACTTATTATTTTTATGACCGGTTAAAACAAGGCCGGTAAGCATTCATAATCTCTTTCCTGCAATAAAACACTCGCAGTGGAATACATGGATACTATCCCGACTTTTAAGATTTTATCTGACAACTGATCCGAGCTGGAAGAAAAAATGATCTTCAATCCCAAAACCCGCTAAGTAACTTTCCTTACCACACTTCTTCGACTTTCTATTGCTTCCATCTCCTAAACATTAGAAAGTCGAATGTGTGACAGAATTACTTCATTTAGTGGGCTTTCTAATTCCGGGATTTGACATTGAAGATAATTTTCCAAATACTCGGATCAGTTGTCAAGGGATAATCTTAAAAATCAGTTTAGTACATACTAAAACAATAGGGAAAACTTACTTGACCGGCCACTTTTTATTGATCTGTAAATCTGTTCCAAGTTCTTTATACGGAGTTTGAGTTCCCAAAATTCCCTTGGAGGAAACTTTGATCTGTCCTCATTTCTGCCAACTTCTTGGAATTCCTTCGTTATCTCACCCCAAGTTTCACTTTGCATACCCCTTTCCCGTAACAAGTTTTGATACTCTTCTTTGCTCCAAATTTTCAAAAATGCAAATGTTTCTTCCATCTTGAAATTAGGAGAGCGCTTTGCCCTAGGACTATTGGGGTACACACGGTTAGTAACATCATCACAAAAACTTAAGACATACTAACTATGGCATAAATACAGTACCGAAAACTGTAATAACATTTGCATTGGCCTACTTAAACATTTACCAATTAATTGTAATCATGTTTTGTTTTATTGTATTATTCAGCACAAAGATGATCACGAATTTTCTTGCTGCATAATACAATGGTTTTGGACACATAACTTCTAACGTATTGTAACGACTAATGGCCGATTCAAGATTTGTATTTACATTTACTTACCTCGTTAATTCACAGTAAATTTAGTAAATTAATTTATAACATATAAAAGTGTTATTACCTAACGGTTTTAATTCTCGTTTCTTGTGAAGTATTATCAGACGTGATAGGATTTGACATTACTTTTCTACTCTCTTTACTCAAAACGTTGTCCAGCAGTTCATAATAAGGAAAATCGTCTTTACAGGTTTCTGTTACATAACAAGGAATTTAATTAAAACTTTGTTCACCATAATCCCTAGATGTCTTTCTATTTAGAACTTTAAATGTTTACTTAAAAGAATAAACTACTTTCTCCTGACATGGATAATGTATATAGAAACCCAAATAAAATCAGACGCAACAGGACTATTAGACGGACTAGGCGACCGTCTAAATCCAAACGCATATTGGGGCCCACCCTTGGCCGGTAATCAAAAAAACTTAAGGCCTCCAATAGCCATAAAACGCAAATATTCTACATTGAGAAAAGCATTTATCTATTGATTATTATCCGCAGTTTTCGGTAATGTTTTTTATGTTTTTGCTATAGTAAACGTCCAAAAAAATAAAGCTCTATATTTTGTTTTTAGATTGCTAAAATGTTTTCGCGTTCCGCGCGGATAATTGTTCATTATTACTGTTTTGCCTTCTAAATGCTCACCAAAATTTCATTAGAAAATAGAGAAGTAAAAGTTATGTATAATCTAGTGCAGACGTTATTTGGGGGAACTACGATTTCTATGTGTTGAAAACTGATTACTTAATTATATTTATGGTCAGTCAAAACAAGGTCAAACGAAAAATGACAAATGCCTAAAGAAAACAATGGAGTAACTTTCATATCTTCATCCTCCTCCCTTTAGGGGTCAGCAACTCAACACAAATCTAACAAACATTCATAATCTTTCTTGCTCTTGCAATAGAACACTAGCAGTGCAATACATGGATAATGCATACTAGGACAATATAGAAAGGAAAACGTACTTGACCGACCACTTTTTATTGATCTGTAAATTTGTTCCAAGTTTTTAATACGGAATTTGAGTTCCCAAAATTCCCTTGGAGGAAACTTTGATCTGTCCTCATTTCTGCCAACTTCTTGGAATTCTTTCGTTATCTCACCCCAAACTGCACTTTGCATACTCCTTTCCCGTAACAAGTTTTGATACTTTTCTTGGCTCCAAATTTTCAAAAAGGCAAATGTTTCTTCCTCTTTGAAATTAGGCGAGCGCCTTGTCCTGTGACAAAGAAGATACATGGCTAGTTAAATCAGACAAAAACTTAAAGACTCCTATCAAATGATAATGGGCTTTTAAGTTTTTACTTTACAAGTTTCATTTTCAGCATCCTATAGCCCGTTAATTCAGCAAATTAATTTATAACATACCAGGTTGTACTTGTACGTACCTATCGGTATTAATTCTCTTTTCTTGTGAAGTGTTATCGGACGTGATGGGATTTGGCATTACTCTCCTATTCTCTTTACTCAAAACGTTATCCAGCAGTTCATAATAAGGAAAATCGTCTTTACAGGTTTCTGTTGCATAACAAGAAATTTAATTAGAAAATTAGAACCGCTGCTCACCACAATGTATAAATGTATTTCTATTTAGCCCTTTAAATGTATACTTGATGAAAATTAACCGACATTGCCTGGTTTGAATAATGTAGAAATCTAAATAAAATGTATACTACTTATTTTAAAATAATGTTATGTATGTTACTCAGTATATAACTCAGCCATAAGTCTCAATCAAAATCAAGTAACCGTAAATTAGAGGAGGGTTGCCAAACAACAAATGACAACATGTAATTACACAGTTAAAGTAATCAGGTTTCCACAAGAGGAAGTCGTCCTTCTTTTGCAAAGATAATCATTTACCTTAATAATATTATTTAAGCACAACTATCGTGACTCCTTACGAAATTACACATTTTTCACATATACCTAGGGAGACTATAAATTTGGGCACACGTGATTACCTTAATAACTTCCACATTTTATTGAATTTCGTTATGAAATTTTGCAAAGATGTAGTACATACAATAGGGAAACAAAAATGATAATCAGTTTTCAAAGTTTCCACCGTTTGCCTTTACACCAGCCGTAAGTGTTTGTGTCGTACTGTAAGAAGAGGTACGCAAGGACTCCATATAAAATTCTGTCCATATTTTAGGTAATGTAGCATTCATAGATTCCAAATTTTTGTGAGGTTTAGAGGAGACTTCCCTCTCTTTATTAGACAATATGGAACTATCCAAAATGCTCAGGTCTCAAAAAGCAGAATGCCATTCCTTGGACGGAATTACATGTGAAAAATTGGCTTTTAAGCCTGGTTGAACACTTTCGCCCTGTGTAAATGTGTACACTTTGGTTGAAAGGTCCAAATATATATTTTGAAAAGAGGAGACCCCGGAAGTCTTACAATTGGCTTTAAGATTAAGTCCAAGCAATTCTTCGCACTCCCAGAGCAATAAAGTGCATTTAAGTCTTCTTTTCCCATTTTACCCCAATTCAGTCAGTTATGCAAACAAAATGATGGGCCCTCATCTGCTTTCGTTCCATAATAGGGACGGGTGATATGCTTTTAACCCTAATTATGCTATTTTGGAGATTAAATTCTCCTTAAACTGTAAAAATTTTCCTTTCAATGCATGCTATTTTTTTATAATTTCTCAAGCGTGCCTCCTAACAGGTACCCGACTTTCAACAAACCGATGTTCTTTATTTTTCTAAATCAGGAAACGACAACTACTTCTCTTTAAGGGTGATATTCTCAGGTTTTATGCTAAGGTCCTCTTTAAGGTATTATACTGCAGGTTGAAATGGAGGGCATCAACTTTTGCTGAACGACGAGGATTTTTCCGCTTTCTCTCCCTGAACGCTTTCACCATTGCTGGAGTGCGCTTACAGAGAGGTCAGCCAGATCTTTTCCTGTCACATACACTGCAAGATTCAGTGTACATTTATGTGGCATTATGGGCAGATGTTCTTCACACATCAGAATTTTTTGAGCTCCTGAATATTTCTGCAAAGCTCTCTTTATTTACATGAAGCTGCAAAATTACAGTACGTTCTCTTTGCGTATGGCCCATTTTTGTCCATAAGCAAATCCGCATACATTTGGTGTATGCAATTTGTAGATAAAAAGACAGAGAATCAGGGATTAAATGCTCGATAAATGAAAAGTTAAAATACGGAGTTAGCAGCCCGTCTAAACTTGTGCCCATATTTACAGTCCCCCTAGGTAATATTAGTATGATTCCCATATTAATTATTTTTGCCTGTTTTTATTACAAACTCGAGAGTAAAAGTATAATCAAGTGTAGGCATTATTTGGGGGAATGCTACGATTTTTATCTGTGGAAAAGTGATTACTTTTATGGTCTGTCAAAATGACAAACGAAAAATACAAATGCCAAAACAATATAGTATTAGCAAACATTCATATAATCTGTTTCTTGCTCTTAATGGAAAAACACTCGCAGTGGAGTAAATGGATAGTGCATACTGAAACATATAGGAAGGAAAACTTACTTGACCGACCACTTTTTATTGATCTGTAAATTCGTTCCAAATTTTTTATACGGAATTTAAGTTCCCAAAATTCCCTTGGAGGAAACTTCGATCTATCTTCATTTCTGCCAACTTCTCGGAATTCCTTCATTATCTCACCCCAAACTGCACTTTGCTTGCTCTTTTTCGATAACAGGTTTTGATACTCTTTTTTGCCCCAAATTTCCAAAAATGCAATTGTTTCTTCCTTCTTGAAATTGGGAGAGCGCTTTGCCCTAGGACTATTCAGATACACGGTTAGTTAAATCAGACAAAAATGTAAAGATTGTCATATCATGTGATCATGGGCTTTTACAAGTTTCATTTTCAGCATCGCATAAATACAGTAATTACTGTAAGAACTGATCTCTAATACAGAACAGTAAGAACTGTAATAACATTTTCTATTGCCCTTAAGCTTTTACTATTTTGTATTATTAGCCTTATGATGACTACGAAATGTATTGCAATCGCTTTACGGCCTGCCAATCATATTCGCTGTTAAAATCGATTTGCAAAAAAGCTTCAACCTCTTAAGGATTATACTTGCAGATGTTAAAAATACTAGGAGGACCACATATATCTGTAATACAAACTGTAAGAGGATTTTAGCGATAGTATACCTCTGGATTGCGATTAATTTGTGTAAGATTATGGAATTTTATGGAAAACACTCACAAATATTTTTTTATCTCAATCACGAGGTAGAGTATCGCGAAAATCCTCTTGCAATTTGTAGTACAAATGTATGCGGACCTCCCACTATTGTTTAACATTTGATAATCCTTACGAGGTTGAAGCTTTTATTGCCAATCAATTTTTCTTGCGAATAGGAAAACCAGCTCTTCCGGCAATTGTCATGAAGTTCCGGGCCTTAGGGAATATATAGCCATTAATCAGTAAACCTTATGGATAATGGATACCTTTTTAAACTGCTGGCAATACTGGTGTTGACCTTTTCTTTTCCTGTATAATCAGAATCTTTGTCTGAACTTAAAAATTGTATATTGCATTTAATGTCTCCATCATACATAAACAAGGGATCGTTGTTGTCCAAGTTATAATCTTCAGGTGACTGTTCATAGTTTTCAATCTTCATTTCATAAGCCTCTTCTTTAATATTTGCATCTGCATAGTTTCCAGACAAGGGAGAAAATGAACCTGAAGACCAGATTATAAAGTAAAATTTTGTATTTGTAGCAAAAAATATGGCTTACTAATATTCTCAAGTAAAATATAGAGAAGTATTGTCGACCTTCATTGCTGTTATCATTTTCTTGGAAGAAATCGGGGAATATTTCATTGTGATGGTCATCATTATTATTAAAAGTGGGAGGAATGATTTTCTGAGACGTGTCGTCATAATATTTACTGAGCTGGTTTTGTAATTCTGCTTTTAAAGTTTTCCACTTTGTTTCTGATTTTAAATACTGCTTAAATGTGCTTTCAGCGTCCACAACTTTTTTAAAACAATCCTCACAAAAGTCAAACCATCGCCAAGGGCTATTACCGTTTTCTAATAAATCAATGCAACGACTAATAGAAAACTCTAAAATTTTGACACCCACAAAATACGCTGTGACTTCCGCTTTTAATTCGGTCCTAACATCACTCCTGAAAACTGATGCCCCACACATACTACAGTCACGATAATCACTGATAAGCTTCCTTGGACTTGATCTAGGTTTTGCCATTGCGGAAACCTAATAATTAAGACATTACAATTATAATATACAATATTACTTGCCATTTTTAGAATATTACTTATTTCAAGAATCTAACAATATTTTGCCATCAACGTACCAGTACCTACTTCATTTCCACAGAAAAGTCAATTAAATAAGAAACTCCAAAAAAATCATAATTTCAACATATTTGGAATTTTAAATGGATTATTTGTTTTATATTGGTTTAAATGGTTTATTAAAACATTCGCATTCGTACGTACCTAGAGAATCTTGAAAATTAAGACATTGCAAATCACCCAGTAAGAAATCTCAACATTTCAACCCCAACAATTTATAAACAGCACACTACATCTTGTTCTTGATCTTGCTGACTACCTACAAAAGTAATGAAAACAAAAAGTATGTTTTTTATTTAGTACAATTTTTTCAGCGGATTGTAGAAAGATAATTTAAACAGAAAAGAAGGGACGCGCCGTGAACGGCAAGTACATGTCCAAGAAGAACGCCGAGAGAGGTGGCCAGAGATCTGAACATTTCAAGAACCAGTGTTCGTGGCATCCTGAAATCACATCATTTTAAACCACATAAAATGAAAATTCTCCAGGCTCTTAAACCAGAAGATCCGGCAAGGAGAATTGCATTTTGTCGGTGGGCGCAGTCAATTTTAGAAGAAGAAAACAATTCAGTGATGAAGCCAAATTTCATTTAAATGGAGTCGTGCATCGTCACAATTGTCGGTATTACTCCGATGAATCTCCTGGATTTATGGTGTGGGCCGCAATTCTGGACGACCTCATCATTGTTAAATTCTTTACGGGGACAGTAAATGGTCATCACATTGGACATCTTTAAGCCAGGTACCACTTCATCTTTCTAGCTAAAATCTTCAACTTGCAAACCTAATGTTATTTCATTATGATGCGTGACTTGTGGCCACATGTAATGTTAATTCCCTATGATGCGTTATTTGTGGCCACAGGTAATGTTATTTCCCCATGATGCGTGACTTGCGGCCAACACTGTATATCTGACAGTGATCGTGAACTAGTTGAATTGTTGTCCAAACGTCCAAGCTCGTAAATAAAGCACTATAATATTATTATCACACAATTTTAATTTTAGGGTATAGTTGTACCCACGGAACTTCATCGCGATGACTCAGCATAAAATAACAGTTTTGCTGATGAATTGCTGAATCATCCTCCAGACGTTATAGTAGGACGACATTATGATTATGATTAGTTATGCATTAATATTAAACCAAAATATAGTAAGCCCACTATGGCCAATGGCCATTTACTTTTATCCAAAATTGAAATAAATCAAGAAACTGTAGGAGGCAAGTTGCATAATAAAATGAAATAACATTATTTTATTTAAAGTATACAGTAATACAATAATTATTTAATATCATTATTTCGAGTTTTTGTTTAACTCATTGTTGATTACTCACTTTTGTGATAAAAAATTTTGAAATTTGAAAATGAAAAGGGCAACAAAGCATGATTGACCAAACAAGTGTCCGATAGTTCAGTTCAGTTCAGATTTATTAATGTGTCAAATTCGATACATTGTACAAAATACAGATGATTTAATCATTAAGAGTAAGATCAGTAAAATGAAACTGTTCTTTCCCTGTGGACACTTGGGGAGAAGAAAAATAATTTACAACATTTATTAAACTTAGAGAGTTTTCTGAGCACATAAGATAGAAACAGATTAGTCAGTATTATTTAGCATATGGCATATATAAGTTTTCTTTCCGAAATAACCAGTTGTTTCACAGCATCTATCAATAAGTTATGACTAATATCTCTGTATAGCCATTTTCGGGGAAGTTTATTCCAGGTTGTAATTGCCGAACTAAGTACAGATTCTGAAAAGTGGCTGATCTTTTGAAGTTCATATTTAATTTCGGAAATGTGTTCGATCTGGTTGTTCGATCCGGATCCGTAAGAGAACAAGCTCGGGAGTTTTAATGTGTATATTTATTTAGACTATATTTTGCTCTCTCACTTCAGCCCCAGCAACAAAACGATCAAAATGAAAGCGAGTTAAGTCGATTGTTTGGTATTTTTGATCCAGTAATAGTTCCATTGTAGCTCTTCCAACAGCAGGCGATTGCTGAATACCTATGCAGAAGAATATCAAAGGCAGGTTAATTAATTGTTTCTCTACCTCTCTATAGAAATGATTGTCACAATAAGCATGGCATAGTAATTATTAAGAGGAGCATCAGCGAACTCTTTATAAGAATGAAGGATCTGTCTTTATCTGTCTGGATGTCTGTCTGTGCGTGTGTTCGCGAAACGATACTTTATAGAAATGTCCGATCTGTCTGGATGTCTGTCTGTGCGTGTGTTCGCGAAACGATACTTTATAGAAATGTCCGATCTGTCTGTCTGTGTGTTCGAATTGACAAAGTCGGCGTTTGACGACAAATCAAAATCTACATAGTATTTCTCACTGCTTTTCTTCTGTTTTCCTACTGTTTTTCTGGGGTTTCATGCTGTTTTTCGAGGTTTTCTCAATGTCTTTGCTCCTCTTTTTTACGTGCGGTTTTAACCGGTTTATTATTGTAAGCATAACAAATGTTTTGAAGTACGTTGAGAAAACTTACCATGTCCGCTAAATCCACATGTGAAAAATATGTTTTGGTAGAATGGATGCGGCCCCAGTATAGCATTTTGGTCAACACTATTGTAATCGTAAAACCCAGCCCAGGAAGTTTTCAACTGATACACAAAACATGAAAAAAATAAGCAAAACGTTCTGCCATCAACGGCAAGACAAAAGTAAAATAATGTCACCTTAGCACTTGCAAATTATTAGTCCTTACTTTACAATTTTCAAAAGCCGGTACTCTGTTTGCTAATATTGGCCACACAGTATCTTCGAAAAATCCATAATCAACATCAAAATTATCAGTTGATGGTTCTTCATCTTCTGGTGGGGACTGTCCGCATAAATAAAGACCGCCTAACCCTTCTCTCCTGTTAAATGAATATTCAAAAGGCTAAACTATATTGCCACACGCTGACACGTTTCTTTGTTATTAACTGAAAACCTGAAAAGACGCAAAGTTAAATTCGTTTTGTGTAGGCCTACTCTAAAAAACTTCAGCAGGTTTTACCTGAAATAAGTTCCAGTAGTGTCAATGCCGATTGGGCAGTCAAATATTGGTCCTTCCGGAGCATGTATTCCATAAACATACCTTTTCCTGAGATGCATTTGTAAAGTATGGTTTATTATTACTTAATGCAATGCAAAATTTTAGTAAATAATAAAATTATAATGGAGAAAACTTAGCCGAAAAATTGGAAATACTTTAGTTTTGCTTTTCCCTAGAAAAGCATAATGTCGACATTTGGAGTTACTTTATACAGGCATGAACAGTACCCCAAGGTCACTTTACCTAGGTTCAACAGGAAGTGGAGTTGCTAAAATTCCTTCTCCGGAACCTATCTCAGCCAACTTGGCAACTTTACCAGATGCATGGCCTGCTGAAATGACGCACTGATCAAATTCAATAACTTTCAGGTCACCATTTGGAATTTTGACAACCACATTCTTTAGTTCTGGACGCAAACCGGATGCTTCAAAGCTAACAGCTTCCGCTTCGATGTATTTCGCTCCAAGAGATATAGCCTTCTTTCTGAAGGCTTGCAATAAACTTTCCGGGCAAAACCTAATCGTAAGACAATTCAAGTAAATTTTCACAATTTTAAATAAATACTATTTGATACTAGTATGAATCTGTGTCCTTTGTGTATGTAATTAAAATCGATAAGCATATTGTCGAATTTTATAGTAAGTCACCCTACCATCCCTCATTGTCTAAACCGTTGCACGCAAGATCAATGCCGCCTGCATTAATCCATGGAAATTTTTCTTGCAACTGATTTTGAGTAAGAAGTTCCACTTTTGCTCCAAGACCTCTAGAACGCAGCATTACGATTCCATGCTTCAGTTTAGGAAGTTATGCATACAAATTTAGAATTCTGGAACACAACACAAAGTTACTTAAATAAACTGACTTGTCTGTAGATTGGCATTGGCTTGCAATTGGGCAGCACCTTTTTCACTAGCCATGAAGAGGTAGCCAACCATGGTTAATTGAACATCAGGCTTATTAGAAACATCCACTGCTAAAATATCACGTGAATTTCTTAAAAACTCAGCTCCGAACATCGACATTCGAATATTTTCTTCAACAGAAAATTGCTGACGGATGCTTCCTAATGAGAGAACGGTCGAACATTTCTCATACTACACATATATACGGAAATAACGGGCATTGCATAAATAAGTGACTATTATTCATAAGGTATTCATTTAATGATATCATTATTACTCATTAAATTTCCACTAAAAAGACTTACGCTGGGATCTTTTTCAAGGACAAGAACACTTAATTTCTTATCGGGCATCCTTTGTTTAAGCCAATAGGCCGTTGACGAACCCATAGCACCACCACCGATAATGCATATATCAACTTTGGATGGAACCTCAGAAGAATTTACATTAGTAGCATTGCTGTACATACGCATATAGCTATAATTTCCAGCAATTTGAGTTTGCTTAAATGCGACATGAGGCTAAATGGGAAAAGAAGAAACAGTTTTTAATCTTCTGTACATTAATAAATATCGTTTAATACGTATATAAATATAGTCTCTTTTAGATTTTTTATGAAATACCTTTGCTAAAAGTGACAATTTACTACTCTGGATGCCCATTGTGCAGATAAATAATGTATGATCTAACTGTGATAGATTGTGACAAAATTTTAAATGAAAGATTCCAAGTATTTTATGTGCAGTTTGCAAAAAAGGGAGCAGTGATGTTTTAACACTTAAGGTGGTCAGGTTATATAATGTGTGACCATACTTGTCTCCAGCCAAAATCTTAAAAACCATTTAAACTACATCATAACATGATGTAGATGTATAAAGTATTGTGCAATAAGCTTTATCATTGGCATAGTTCGGTCCTCATAACTGTACGAAGTCGAAATGAACCCGTGTACAGTCAAATGTAGGTGCATTATATAACCCACGTTAGCATGCCCACACTGTACACTCTTTATTCAAGTAAAATATATATCGGCACACTTAATTTTTGCATAATAAAAAGATTACCCTTGAATACGTCAACAGAGACTAAAAAACCAAGAATTAAGTATGCAATATTATTCGTTTTCAGTGAATCAATATTATCTGCGTGATATATGAAAATGGATACATTATATACATTGCAAAGACTGCCAATTACATTGCTGTTCACCATTAAAAGCAAAGAATCTCATGTATGATAGTTATCTCTCAACATATCTAGCCACCTTTTGGCATTCTTGGCATCCGCATCCATTATAAACATTATACAATTATGAATGCCAATTTTATATGGTATCTATATATAAATGTGATACACGATAAGCAATATACTCTACGTGCTTAAAAAGTGATAATGTAACAATTTAATAATAATCTTATCTTCATTTATTAACAAGATTAACAACATATTTTTATGAAAACATCAAACACGGCGATTTATTACTTAACATGTTTTCTGAAGTCTTCCAGAGTGTAGCAGAGTATAAATACGCTAAATTAGTATCTTTTCTTTTACTTCACGACTAACTATAAATCTTTCAAACTGAAACATCGAGAGATCAATAGATCGAAATTCGCCTTCTAAAATCATTTCTGATGTGACTCTTCCAATTGCCGCTGCCTGCTGAACTCCTATAGAAGCAAAACACTACATTTACAAACTATATAATTATATATAAAACATAAGCTTTATAATTAACTTCCTACACCAAATATTAATTATTTTCTAGGAGATATAAATTGATTTTAAACATAGATCCATAGCGAACCATAAGCAACCTACCATATCCACTGAAGCCAATTGCTAGGTACAGTCTACTGAGATAAGGATGAGATCCAATTATTCCATTTTGGTCAAAACTGTTATAATCGTAATATCCCGCCCGTGCTGACTTAATCTGCAATTAATTATGTGCAAATGTGCAACAATGAACTTTTATTTACAGTCAGTTCAACTGGTCTTCCACCACTTGTTCATAATTAGGGGCTTATGGATTGGAACTCTGTGAACTAAATGACCGGCATATCCTTCTCGTCTAATGCAATAAAAGAATAAGTTATAAAATATCCAGAATCATACTCTTGAGCTTCCAATTATAAAATCTAAACCTAAGCAAATTATTGATAAGCATGGGCATTTTATAGAGCTTAGTCTTTAAATACAAAATAAAAGGAATATTCAATAAATTACACTGTAACGAGAAAAAATATTGAGATCGATACCTAAAATGAGCCCCGCTTGGGTCAACAATCAATGGGCAATCCAATACTGGACCTTCTGGAGGTTGGACGCAATACATATTGCGTTTCCCTTAAAAAATATATTTTATTTAACCAAAAATGCTACAGGGGAAAATAAAGTTTGGAATTTCTAATTCCCAATCCCAATGCCCAAAGATTTAAACGAGCCAAGCCAATAAGGAGAAACTTTTAGTAAAGGACACATAATGTAATACCTATTACCTTGCATCTACCGGTAAAGGTACACTCATCATCTCTTTTCCTCTTCCAATTCTTGCCATTTCAGCAATTTTTCCGGAATCGTGGCCTGCTGTGCCAATATGAAATAAGCAGCTCGAATAGATTTTAGTTCCCCCATGATAGGAGTTTTCACAATAACCTTGTCTAGCATGTACTGCTTTTCACCCAGTTCTGATCCATGGTTCTGATCCGGCTACAATGAGGTTGGTTATAAGTATCCTCAAATTTCCAATCCCAACCCACCACCTCAGCTTTGACATCAGTTCCTAAATAAATCGCTTTTCTTTTCAATCCAAATAGCAGAGCCCACGGATCAAACCTGCAGGAAAGGAATTTTTAATTCTTAAAACTTATGCCTTATTGCCTTATGGTGCTATTATTCCGATTTTGGAATGCATTATACTATAACATAGGCTTATCTGAATAATTTTACAAATGAATATACAATATACAATGAATATACAAATGAATATACAATGAATTCTTACCAGCCCTCATTTTGAATTGAACACCATGACAAGCTAATTCTATTCCGTCTGTGTTAATCCATGGAAATCTTGCTTTGAGCGTTTCCTTATTCAGTAAATAACATTGACTCCAAGTTCCCTATTGTTTACATTCACCAGCATGTACTCATGTACAACGAATGATTAATTACTTTGATTTTCATAAGTTATTAAGGGGGGGGGTGTGCGGGCAAGAAACAGATGAGAACGGGTCACCAGTAACACTTGTCAAATCGTGGATAGTATATTATGAATGTTCATCTTCTTCCCGAGGGCGCATGAGGAAGAAATTTTCAATTTTTTATTTTTCAATACTTGTAATTGCATTTTGAAAAAAACAAGTTTTGAGTAGGCAAACACATGGGAGTTGCTAAAGAATGGTCTTTTGTAGGTACTAAGACAGCATAAAATACAAAAATCGTTCTCATGCGCCCTTCAGAATTTTCCTCTCTTTCGAATGAGGTACTCTACGACTTTCGAAATTGCTTCAAAGTGTCGTTATCACATTTTTCGCAATTTCGGTTTTTCTTCCTATTCTAATACATGCGTCAATTACAAATACTGACACAGACATCCTTTCCTGCGATGCGGCAATTTTGCGAGGGCTGTTTATATGAACATGCAAAACTTACTTTGCTCATAATAGATCACTATTTGTATTACAAGAATTACATAAAAAAGTTTCGCAATTTTAAGCATATGCCTATAATATATTAAATTGTGATATCCTGATTTTGTAATCTGCTAAGCAAATATTCCCAACTGAAAGTGAACAGGTGAATGATCTTTTCAACGTATATACTTTATTTATTAAAAGATTTATGACTTTGTTTGTATACTTCCACTAAGCTTTTTCTGCATCCATTTTACAGTGGTTTTTACATTCATTCCACTCACGCTGAACTGAACCTCAAAATAAATATGAAATTTTCTGTGAGCGGACTTCATTGAAGTGTTCATCCCGGTAGACGATTTGTGTGCTAAGCAGTGCATCGGCTCTCTGAAGAAGTAGACATAGTACTTTCGCAATAAGCCTTTTCCAATATTGCAAACTGAAGTCAGCTGGTGGTGACAAAAGATCCAGAGTATGTTTTATAAATATCCCATTTTCTAATTTAATTTTTAATACTTTACGTAAATTTTTATAGTATTCATTTTTGTTGTTATTTAAGGACAATAAAATGAACAAAAAAATAGTAGATGCGGAAAGAGAACTATAAAATCCAGGAAGAATAACTTAAAGAGAAAGCCCGTCAACATTCTCAGATGGATGAAGTTGTAAAATACCAATGTGAGACACGTCAAAAAAGTCCTTTGCAGTACTGGGGATTAAAGTCAGCATGTGCAGACCCAGGGTATATTTTATAAATATCCCATTCTTTAAATCAAGTTTTAATTCTGCCCCAGCTTCACTTTAAATTTTCAGTTCTGTTTGTCTTTTATTCTTAGATACGCAAAGAGAAGACGAAGGCTGTTTATGGGAAGAAATTTGATTCTCATTATGGAGAAAAGGCGAACAATGATTAGATGACCAAAGAGGTGTACGAAATTCATTGCCAAGAATACAAAGCAGAAAAATATATTAACCCAGAAAAACATCTCGAAGTAATGAGAAGCACCATTGGTCAAAGCAGTAACCCGGCATGGCTTGAGCAACGGAAAGAACTGCTTACAGCATCAAAATTTTATGAAGTTGTTAGAAAACATCTAAAGGACAAAGAAACAATTATTGTGAAAAGTATTCTTATGGACCTTGATGAAGCCTGAACTAGAAAGATTCTTCATTACATGTTTGCTTTTTGAAATTATTGACCCGAATGTAAAAGAAGTATGTCCATTAGGGAAAACAGCTTTGAAGTTAATAAGGATTTAAAGTCGTACCTTAGGTCCTACATCAATTCAATTCTTGAAACTCAAAAACGTCAAAAGTTAATGCAAAGAAAGCGTCTCAATTTTAAATAGCTTGTATCTATATGAGTGGGATTTGCACTGCTTATACCCCGGAATGTAAAACACGCATGTAATTTGTAATCGTGTTACATATTTTTAGTTATGATTTCTAATACAAAATTAAATTTGCCAAAGTATGTTGTTATTGGATAATAGCTCCATTTTATTTTTACGTAATTCTGATAAGCTACAAATAATTCATAATAGCTCAGACACTACTCCCAATCTTCCTCAGTAAGTACTGGTTCCGAACCACCACCACCACTAAAGTCCCACTTGTCATCAAAAAGTCTTTTGTGAACATTTCCAAAACTCCCTATAAAATCGAATGTATGTGCCCTGTTTCTTTTTTCAAACCCACAAGAGCACTTTTCCCATTCACCTTGTGATATTTTAGTTCCCTTGACCTTTCATTCTGTATAAGATCAGACGAAAATCTAGAACATTTTGGATGTATTTCAATGAAACAGACCATTCGTTTATACAATAATATTGTTAGTCTTGCATCTGCTATGCCCAGTTACTTCTTGACGATATACTCCAAAGAAATGTTCAGTTAAAAATCTTATACTTATTTTGTTGTCCGCACTATCACGATAAAAGTCTTGAATGTCTATAAAATTTATAGCTTTCGTTGTCTCTTTTGTCAATTGTAAAGATTCCAAATCCGTTATAAGTTCCGTGGCCACTACTGTTTTCTTTTGGAAGCATTGGCTGACGAACTGCTAACCTAAATGAAAATTTTACTTGATAGAAAATTCATACAATGTGTATTGCTTCTCATATAATTCTTAGTAGTCAGTATCAATCATATATAATTACCAATTCAAGTGGAAGTGCTCTACAAATCACATCTTCTGTCATGCCAGTTAAATTTGTAAACACTTTACAAATATCTGGATAGGTAATTACACTCCAAAGCAAGATTTTCCCAGATT
>CM036940.2:54299202-54338304 GCA_020352615.2 Yoshiicerus persimilis
TTTCCCAGATTCATTTACTATTGTGACTTTTGAAGCAGCTCGGAAATGGGTTTTTGCCAATTCAACCTTTTCTACGTCTATTGATATAACTTTTGAACTTGCTATTAGGTCAGCTCTATATATCAACGGGACCTTTGTAAATAATAATAGTTCCAAATTAAACACTGTATATTCTAATAAATTAAATGCATTTGTCCAATTTATATAGGAAATATAGATTAAAAGACAATTCACACCAGGAAGAAAGCTAGTAGCTTTTTTGCCGGAGGAAGGCTTCACTGGACCGAGGTCAATCTGGTTAGAAAACCTGCTCCAAGGTCCACCTTTCTTGCGTTCAGTCGAGGACTTTCCAGTCACGTTTCCTTTTTTCACTGCTTTGACTTTCTCCACAAGTAAATTTTTAATTTTGTTTATCTGGACGTCATTGCAAGGACTCCTTTTGACGATCTCCAAATTAAGAACTAAATAGTCTTCTGGATTTAGATCCACAACATATTTTAGAATATTTTCCTGAAAAGTACAAATACAATTTAGGGTAAAGTATATTGATTATTATAGATTGATTAAACAACATTCTATTTACGGCAATTCAAATCTTCAAATTTAATATTAACTTACAACAGCTGGGGATAGCACATATTCGGTCTTCTTTGGTCTTGAAATGTTTAAGCAAACTTTATGGCTCATCTTTTATACTAAAAAAGATGATTGGAAAAGCTGAAATAGATTTTTATTTACAATTTCGCCGTAATACTAAATTCAACACAGTGATCCGGAAATCAAAACAAACCCCCACGCATTATGAACAGCTCACACTCCACACTAAATCCCACGAATGCCTCGCAATATATATCCTCCCTTTTTCCACCAGCGCACGCGTCCTTAAAACACTACTTCAGCACACGCTTTTAACACATTATTCCTGTGTTTCTCGTAGTGTAATTGTGTACAGACCTGAAACTATGGTCTGGTCGACTTGTCGTTGCTGCATGAATATGGGGACAGGTACCTGCAGGTGTGCCGTGTGGATGCATATTGGTGTACAGTAGTAGTAGTATATTTTCAGGCTTTCCTAATCCTAACCCTTGTTTGATGGAAACGCAAGTAAAACCCCTCCTTTTTTAATCTAAAAACAGGAAGCCCACTATGACCATTCACTCTTATCCGAATTTGAAATAAATCAAGAAACTGGAGGAGGCAAGTTGCATAATAAAATGAAACAACATTATTTTATTTAAAGTATACAGTACATAGTACATTAGGTTAGGAACACTTAAGAATGTACAGTAGACATCTTTCTTAATACACAATCGTCTCCTTGGAACACTTTAGGTGACAAAGCAGATATAATGTCAAAAGGAAATTTCATTTCAACTTGAAATAGACCAAAATCAATACATGCAAAATTTGAAGTAATCAGTGATGCAAACTTAAATATTAATATTACAAAAGCTACGACAAAATAATACAAACCATTAGAAAGTTGGAATATAACAAGTTTTGATATGCAAATACATTTTTTTGATTTTGTGGATGATGGATATTTTATCAGAGCAAATTATTTGAAGTAAGATAACTATGAAGGAGCCTTTCAGTGGAGACATGAGATTTGGAATGGAAGTACAATATTGATGATATTTCAACAATAAAATTAAACACTTGGTTCTTCCGGAGGTGTGGCTACTCCACCTTTCAACAAAGTTTCTGTTCGAGGAAATCGACCAGTTGCAACCAACTGAAACAATGTTTCCTCATCTACAATCTTTTTGGTTGGTACATCTTTTTTCTCCATTTTGTGGGTATTTCTACAATGACACCATAAGTGCCGAGCAGTAGGAAATGCTCTAGGACACAATTTGCACTTAAAAGGTTTTTCAGTAAGATGCACTGCTCTGTGACGTTGTAGGTTTTGTGGGTGATTAAAAGTCCTTCCACATTCGTCACACGAATATGGCCTTTCTCCAGTGTGAATCTATTGAACATCAATGATTTTGATCTTATGAATATTCAGATTTCAATAGCTTATGAAATAACGGAAGAAAATATTAAAAATAAAAGAAATCTGAAAATTAAATGAATATGATGACTAACTCTCATATGTGCCTTCAATCGATGTGCGTTTGGAAAAGCTTTTTGACAAACAGAACAAACTTGATTATTTTTGTTAGTGTGGGTGGATGCAATGTGGCTGTCAACAGAAGATTGACTGTTTCGCCCCACGCCACATATGGGGCAAAAGAATTTGAAATTTTTCTCATGCACTGTTATTATGTGTTGACGAAGGCTGGAAGGATTCGACAAATTTTTCCCACATACGTCACATCTACAGGAAGCATGGTCTGCAGACTGAGGATTTATCTGGAACATTAAAGATTGACTTGAGGTAGACGATTCTCCCTGACTCTCATATTCGACATGTGAACTTGGTTCACTGCTACAGCTCGATTGGCCTGTAACTTTTGGCTGCGCTCGGTACTCACTATTCAAAAACAGAGTTCTATTAAGTACTGAATAAGCAATCAATAATCCAAAGCTACAATTTCATAATATTATGGCCACCATTAATTTTGACTTGCACTTTGCAGCAATTGTCGAATTTAGCATTTCCCAGGTCGACTACAGCGACCACCTAACGGGATAGAGAAAACTTTCGCGACGTACTGTAACTCGCGATACCTCGCGAATGTGTTTTCTATCCCGTTAGGTGGTCGCTGTAGTCGAACTGGGAAATGCTAAATTCGTCAATTTGAATTATTCACTGTTGAATTAAATGATTCAATAAATTTATATTTTACGTACCTATCAGTATTAATTCTCTTTTCTTGTGATATCATCCGTATCATATCAGTCGTGATAGCATGTGACATTGCTTTCCTATTCCCTTTACTCAAAACGCTGTCCAGCAGTTCATAATAAGGAAAATCGTCTTTAGCGGTATCTGTTATATAACAAGCAATTTAATTAAAACTTTGGTCACTATAATGCACAAATGTATTTCTATTTGACACTTTAAATGTATATTTTAAGAAAGTTAACAGACTTCGCCTGATGTGGATAATGTAGAAACCTAATACTTATTTTGTTATTTTGTGTAGAGCAAAACACTTATTTTTGTTTAGAGCCTATCCATTATAAAATGTACTAGTTTTATGTGCTTAACAATCCTCAGCAAAAATTCGTAAACTTTTTTTTCATTTTAACGCAAAAAACACTCGCAGTGGAATAAATGGGTTAATGGATAATAGTAGATACTAAAATCATAGGAAGGAAAACTTACTTGACCGGCCATTTTTTATTGTTCTGTAAATTCGTTTCAAGTTCTTTATACGGTACTTGAGTTCCCAAAATTCCCTTGGAGGAAACATCGATGGGTCCTTATTTCTGGTGACTTCTCGGAATTCCTTCATTATCTCACCCCAAATTGCACTTTGAAGACTTTTTTTCGGTAACACGCTTTGATATTTTTCCTGGCTCCAAATTTTCAAAAATGCAAATGTTTCTTCCTCCTTGAAATTGGGAGAGCGCTTTGCTCTATGACTATTCGCATACATTCGGTTAATGACATCCGACTAAATTTTAAGGACTGTCATATCTCTTGATCCTGGGCATTTCGCATAAATACAAAGAATATATATGAATTACCTTTTCTCCCAAGCAGCATCGAAGTCGGTTGAATGTTTCCGATTCTTAGCAATTGTCTTCTCTCGGTTGTGTGAAAAACTTTCATTGTCTTTCCCATGAAGATTGTTTGTGAAGTCAACGTCAGCAAAAGAATTTGTGGCACAACTACTATTTTCACTCGCTTGGAATTCATCTGATTCATCTGACGTATCTATCTCACTAAATTCATCGACATCGAATACAGCAGGAGCATCTTTTATGTCAGTAGTTTTACCTTTATCCATAAAAGATAATGATCAAAAGCCAATATTTAAAAAAAGTTCACCCTGTACAAACATGAATGATGAAGAAGTACTGTAAATATCAATACCTTGATAAATTGGCTCATTTTCTTCAATTTGAGGTCCACAGTCTTTTTCTTGGCTAAATAAATAAACATGAAAGCATGTCCCATAAACAAAAAATGTTGATTTTAGACAAATTAATTGCCAATGTGGTGTAAGCCAATAAACCAACCAATTGAAGACACCAATATTAGGCAATAGATAGAATTAGAATTTTAAAAATGTGCATCACAGTAAATCACTTGCCTAAACTCATAAATAAATAAAGGATTGTGAAAGAAACTAAAGAAACGTCATACATAGTTTTTTGGGATGCCGTTTCTGCTGGGGCAACTACTTCCTTAGAGGAAGAATTATCGTTAACTTTGACAGTACAGTTCTTCTCAAAAATTTCATAGTACGGGACATCTTGGATTCTAGGCTTATCACCTGTTATGAATTAATAAAAATAAATAGAGCTGACGTAGTGACATTTTGGTTGATATCCATTTCCCCAGCATTTGCAGTTAGTAGTACTGAAAACCTTCACTAGTCATACTATATTGTAAAAACATTCACCTGATATTTTGTTTTTTGCTGTATTGTATTCAGATTTCAATTTAGCAAACTGTTTTAAAACGTCTGCTCCATCTCTTTCAGGATATTTACGTCCAGGTGGATTTTGTTCTCCTGCCCAAAACAACTCAGCAGCTAAAAGATTCCAAACTGAAATACGATTTACAGCAGTTTCAAACTTCTTTTGGTATTCTTCTGAACTCCAGAGTTGCATCATCACGTCGGTTTCATCTTTTGAAAACTCGAATTTTTGTTTAACTCTGTGATAAAATATAAAGTTGAAATTAGAAAATGAAAAAGGCAACAAAGTATACTTAAATTTTTGAATTCTTACTCATTGACATATTCCTTTCGTGGTGGTTTTGCGGTTTCTGAGTTCATTTCTTCACTAGCAGATTCGTTTCCCCTTTCATGATTTTTCAAAGTTTCCTCAAGCATTTCAAAATAGGAATCATCCTTGTTAGCCGCTTTATTTTAAAATTTAAAAAAATTTAAATAAGTATTTTAATTTAGCCTTAAAGCAGCCTTTGTTCAAATAAATCATCAAATATAAATATAACGCTTACCTATATCACCCTTTTTAAAATCTGAGTAAGCTTTTCCAACTCGTATCATTTTACGTTTGACATCTACAGAAGTTCTTTGAGGAAATGGTTTGCTACCCGCCTTTTTTCCTGCTTCAAACAATTCAGTTGCAATATTTTTCCAAATAGGTTCATTTGCACCAATCTGTCTCCTATTCAAAAGTTGGTTTTGATATTTGCTTGAACACCAAATTTTCACCAAAGTTCTTGTTTCTTCCACACTGTACAGACGAACATTCCTAAGTGACATAATTGAAAATAATAGATTTTAATAAATATAGACAAATGAATAAAATAGCAAAAGCTAACAAATCACATTTAATACAATAATTTTGTAATAATGGTCTAATTTTTAATAAAAAGGTTTATAAATTGCATTAGGCTTAATAAAAAAAATGTTAAATGAATACTTTATAGACAAGCTATCATCAGATTCGTCGACTTCAGCGACTTTAGGATCACAGTCAGTCCCTTTTGAAATAAACGGATCTTGAATTTCTTCATCTTGACAGGTAAACAGAGGGTCCCCATCTGATTGCGAGAAATAATCGGGAGTTATAGATTCAACATCATCCTCGATCTTTACTTGATCGATTTCGATTTCCTCAAAGTTAATGAATTTTTTTTCTTCGTATACTGAAGAAGTGGAACCTGTGATGTATAAATACAATTTAGTAATAATATATAGCAAATTTTGGATTAAGATTCAAAAATTACTAACAATTTATAACGGAAAGGTAAAAGTACTGACTTATTGACTGACCTTCACTATTACTTTTGGTTTCATAGTTGTCCTGAACATTTTGGAATGCATTTACTTCGGGAAAATCTACGGGTTTTTGAGATAATTTAGTTTCGTCATAATGTCTACTAAGTAGTCCACGTAAGTCCGCTTTAAGTGCCCTCCACTCATCTCTTGATTTTAAAAAATGTCTAAACGCTTGTTTAGCTTTGACAACTTTTTTAAAGCAGTCATCACAAAAATCAAACCATCTACAAGGATTTCTTCCGCTTCCTACCAATTCCACACAATCAGGAAAGGAAAATTCCAAAATTTTAACACCCACAAAGTAAGCAGCGAGCTCATTTTTTAAATCTGTAACGCAATTATTCCTGTAAATCACTTCACCACACAAAGAACAACTGAGACAACTTCTTGGTAAATTTCTGGACCTTGACCTAGAAACCGCCATGTTTATGTTGTCACAAAAGAGGTGGCTGAACAATTAATGAGAAATAAAATAACTAATCTATGGATTATACAAATACGATAATCTTGAAGTACTGGTTGTTTGCTATTACTGATAATATACGGAAAAACAAAGAAATGTCCAATATAATAATTCGTATAATTGAAAAGACAAAATGTCAAATACGGGAGTAAAAATAATTCCAATTTAGGTAATAATAACCAAGTCTTACTTAAATTTGAAACTATGACACATAAGGGATTAAAGGGATTATCTTTTCTTGTTGTTACTTCGTATGCTGAGTCAACAACATGGGTAGGTCGCGCCGATTCCAAGTATATCTTGTATGATCATCTCCTAGTATGTTACGATACTAACAATAAGGACTCGTTTCTTGTTTTTGTCCAACTTTCAATGCAATTTGTGCTGACATTGACAAACATTGGATGTTTTTATTACAGTTTATTATTCTTTCAATGATCATTATTACTTTTATAACGATATAAAGTACATAACAAAACATAAATAATTTTTTAAATATAAAATACCTGCAAATTAGTGGAATTATGTTTCACAGAATAGGTTATATCAAGGAAAACTGCTCTAAGTCACTTAGGGTTCCTCAAATATTAACTGGCGTTCCCTGACACATTAACGGATGAGGCAGACTGTGGCCGGTGATCGAATATGTTTTCAAATACTTCATAGTATGGGAAATCGTCGACTGTAGTATCTAAAGGAAATGACAGGTAAACTCAAAATTCGTAATGATTGAATGAGGGAATGCAATATGCAAACCACACCACAAATACAAGTAATACAACTTACTTGAGTTACCAGATTTTAATACAATGTAACGTCGTTTTAGGTTTTTCACCCTAGTCTGCAGTTCTAAAAAGTCCCTCTCCGGAAATCGTGCTTTTCCCTCTTCATTTATTCCAACTTGGTATAATTCTGTGGCAATCTTTTTCCAAATGGAGGCGTGTTTCCTTGTCGTCGTGGAAAACACTTTCTGATGTTTATCATTGCTCCAAATATTCAATAGTGCTTTTGTCTCTTCATGAGTAAAATTAGGACCCCGCTTTGATCTGTAATCATCCCCCAGACATTGCTTCATTAAATACTTTAAGAAAATAACATCTTCAAATATCCCATTAATTTAATTAATGGAATATTTGAAATGTTATGTTGAATGCACTCATAGAAGTAAGATAATGCAAATATAAGATGAATACGGATGATTTTCGCCAAAACAATAGAGAAAATTGTACGCATTCACAAAAGTTGTCTCCGAAGTCAACATTAAAACAAGTATTGAAAATTTGAAATGTTTTACCTCGGTTCTATTATAAAGTCAGAAGATCTAATGATGATTTCCTTGCTCGTATTCCCTTGACTAGCAGAATTTTGTTCATTCCCCTGAGATTCAGGTTTGTTTGGCATATCTACATCACTGGACGTTGTAGGTTTAGAAATGTCATTCCCGTTGGCAGGTTCACCTATGAAGGTTAAACAAAATAAAGAATTTGCCTATTATTGTTTCTTCAGTAATCATATTTAAAGCTTTAAGTAATACGTCGATTAGCAGAAAAAACTAGGATTATGATTTTTGATAATTTTGTTCGGGTAAGCCAAGAGGACGTATTAGTATTACCTTTATGTGGTACTGCAGAGTTACCGATTTCTAATGCCTTAGCATCTTTTGTACCGTTGAGTTCATCACAGTCCTCAGTTGATCTGCATTAACCATGAAAACATAAGCGTTAGTCTGACATACAGACAGGACAATCAGTTTTTACTAAATACATGTAATTTAGAAGTTAAGAGTGTTAGGAAGACATTTTTAAATTAATTGGAAACAATAATGTCAGTACGTACTTAGTAACCGCTGCTGAGATAGACTGCTGCCGATGACCAAGAACATTTTCAAAAACTTCGTAATACGGAAAACACTCTTTGTCAGTAACTATATACAAAATGAAAAATTACATCCATAACTACAGTTCAACATTGCTAGAAATGGCAAAATAGGAATACGAGATCAACAAGTTTAGAGCTTACTTAAATAACAATATTTTGTTGCTGTATAAATTTGTTTTAAGTTTCTAATTCGATTTTTTAGATCCCGAAACTCCCTATTTGGAAACTGAGGGGTTCCGTCTTCAGTTTTTCCACTTTCAAATAACTCTTTGGCCATATGAGTCCAAATGAAAACGTGCGTCTTTTTCTGGGAGAACAAATTTTGATATTTATCATGACTCCATAGCTTCAGTAGCGCTTTTGTTTCCTCGTGCGAAAAAATTGGGCTGTTTTTTCTGTAATAATTAAAATAAAAACAAGTGATTTGAATATGAAGTTTTTTTGCGTATTAAAATTTTCTAAAATTATTAGATTTGAGAACATCAAATAATCTTCATTTAAATATTCATTATTCAGCTTTAAATGATGTAATACAAAGAATGAAAATTGTGTACAGTAGTAATTATGCAGTAAATTATTTCGGGCGTATCTGGGAGTTGTAACTTGCATGTCATAAATTGTAGTTACGAAAAGAAAACTCAAGTTTCTGTACCTCGTTTCTGAATCCTCAGATTTTCCTGCTTTCACTATTGGAGTTTTTCTTCGGTGAAAAGAATTTTCTCCTTTATTTTCATTCATGTCTGACGCCATTTCCTTCTCACTTGACGGTTTAGAAGTGGACGTTTCACCTTCGGTAAGTTTACCTTAAATTGCCAATAACAAAATGAAATACATGACAGCATTTTTCCAAACAATTGACAAATTGGAAAATGGCAGTGTTTCGTCAACAAGATATTTTTGTAAACAATTTTGCAGCATAAACTGACATTTAGAAGCTAATCTACTTATCGTTAGACAATTTGTAAATACTTCATGATTATAAAATTAAATAATGATCACCTTTATGGTTTTCTTCTGATGATGAGTCTCTACTATTACTGTCTTCAGTGTCTTCTAAGGACTCATCGTCGTCACACTGATATTCAGAATCCGATTCAGATCTAAGTGGGCAAGTTGAAAATCTTTCCTCGTCGGCAATATTTTCGGTCATCGTAGCAGAAGTTCCGTCGTTGGTAGTATGATTTCCGTAGACCTTCTCAAAAAGTTCATAGTATGGAATTGGTTTCCCTCTTTGTACAACATCTATATTAATAAATTAAAATACCAAAAAAGTAATCATGAATGCTGATCAGAAATCAACTGAGAAGCGCAAAAAATAGTTATCTAGATGAATAATACGAATTTTTTCTAATTTTGAATTATTAAGCTAGACCTCGGAACTCTTACTTGGATTGTTACTTTTCAGAGCAGTATATTTTGATTTTACTTTTTGAATGCGTCTTAGGACTTCTAAACCACCCCTCTGAGGAAATTGCGAGCCAGGTGGATTTTCTTTTCCTTTTTTATACAACTCAACTGCTAAGAGTTTCCATACTGGGCCATGTGTTACGGCATCACGAAAATTATTTTGAATTTCTTCGGAGCTCCAAAGTTCCATAAGTGCACGTGTTTCAGTTTTTGAAAAGTTAGGAAATCGCTTAACCCTAAAAATTAAGATGATCTACGATACATCACACGCAACAAGATTGATACTTGTTTGAGTAATTGATTTCATTTCATTGGTTACCTACTTTGATACTACTTCTGTATTACAAGTTTTAGAAGAAGTTTGTTTCATCCTTGCACGATATTTCAAAGCTTCCTCGAGGATTTTGAAATAGGAAACCCATCTTTTAACAGCTTTTTATTCAAAAACACAAAATCTTATTCTATTTTTGAAACTATCAACATAAAATAAAAATTGAGTATTTGTGAAATATTTATCAAATATTTACCCCCACTTTTGTAAGCGTAATATCTCCGTTTTACACGTTTCATTTTAAAGCGGACTTCCTTAATATTTCTCTGCGGGAAGCATTCCTCCTTGCCTTCTTGTTGTCCTGCTTCGTATAGTTCCATTGCGATACTCTTCCAAATATGATCATGTGGCCTTTTCTTAAATGCCTTCTGAAATTTGCTTGAACACCAAATTTGCACCAAAGTATTTGTCTCTTCCTCGGTAAATGCTTTTTTTCTACAGTCACCCATATTTAGTCACTCCTTTTCATAGTAAAATAAAATATCTAAATAATTTTCTATACATACTTTTGTAAGGAACCGGAAATGTTGACTGTCGGTTTCTCAACTCCAGCAAGTTGTGAATCATTTTTCTCCTTCGATCTCAAGGAATATGGATTTTCCGCTTCACTTTTCTCTTCATCTGATTGTGAACTGTCATCTGGGGCTGCAAATTCAGCATCATCTTCTAATTTTATTTCAAGTTCTTCTAATTTAATGAATTCAGTATTGTCCACTGAAGAAAACGTATCTGTAAACACCACAAGAATGCATCATTTACAACTTTTACAATTGAAACTGGTTAATTACCAATGTTTAAAGTAATGGAGTATGCAACAGTACTTACCATCATTAACATTAGTATAATTATCATTCTCCTCAGAAATATGGAATATGTTTTGCTCCCTAAAATTTTGGAAAGCCTTATTTTTATCATAATATCTACAGATTTGGCAATATAAGTCGAATTTCAATGATTTCCATTCCGTTTCTATTTTCAAAAATCGTTTAAAAGTCTTTTCAGCTTGAATAATCTTTTTAAAACAGTTATTGCAAAAGTCAAACCAACTATGCGGACTTTTACCGCTACCTAATTTTAATAAATCGACACAATGACTATACGAAAACTCCAAAATTTTAACTCCGACAAAGTAAGCAGTAATTTCATTTTCTACAGTGGAAAGCACATCTTCCTGGCATTTTTCAATGAAGAATTCACCACACATAGTGCAACTTCGGTAATCTCGTGGCACTTTTCCTGACTTTGACTTTGACCTCAAAGCTGACATAGTGGATGTCATAAGAAAATTTGAATATACGTAATACTTCAAAGTGAAATAATATTTATTTACTAATAAATTTGAATTTAATGAAGTGTCGTAGCCACAGAAAACTCATTTCAATAATAAACGGTAAATCTGTGTCAAAATTGATGAATTTCAATTAGTAATTAACAAAACAGTAATTACTAGCCACAAAGATTGGCGTTCTGTATTTTAGGGATTAGTATTAGTATTATTTACTCTTAAGAAAACACATTTGGAAACAATATTTACCAACAGAGAAAGTACGCGGCTATTCCAAGTGTATCTTTATATCATATCTCTCCTACTTTTCATCTGGGTTTCTCCACCACTTCGATATAAATATAATTATAGGAATTTCTTATATTCAATGTGGTATCTTTATGCATACCTAGGTAGTTATACAACTTAGCCAAATTCTGGTAAGAAATAAATGAACACAGGGATAAAATATAATAAATTTAAATTAAATCTTGAAATTTTTTGCTAATTAGAAATCTGAAGTGGTTAGCAGGTTTGTTTTGTCTCCTGTTTTAATATACTTGCTTGCATTATGAAAAATGATTACATTTTTTTGATTTTTGTGTATTGCTTGGCAAAATTAGGAACTGTGTAGAATTATAAGCTTGGTATCATAAAAATTTACGGTATTTACGATATATTTCTTAATGACATTTAGTGCTTAAGTTTATTATTAGTGAAATATTCTCAGAATGCATTTTCATTGTCCACTCAAGCAATTTCCTTAGGTATATCATTCCCAATGAAAGTCAAGAACAAAGACAAAAACCTGCAAAAGTAGCACATTGTTGTGGGGTAAGCCGTGATATTCCATAAGACATGAGTCATTTGTATTTTCGTTCAGTTATTGAACAGCCAGTACCTCATATGCGCAATTAATTAAACGAAGAATATAATATTAGCAGAAATTTAATCATGACAGCAGCATGACAGGTCAGGAGTGCTTGCAAATAATTACTTTTGGCATTCCTGCGTACAATGAGATCATGTATTGTAAAGTGTTTTTAAATATATATAGAACAGAACAGATGATAACGAGATTGATAACCCAAAATTCCAATTAGCAAAGAGTTTAAAAAATGTTTTATGGCAATTCTGGGTCCATTTGCCTTACCTTGCTCAGGGTGCTTTGCTTTTTTCATACCCCATTGTTCGTATCCGGTCTACTATAAATGTGGTTAAAGCAAATTATTTTGTGCCAATTCTTACAGCACTGCAATTGCAACATTGGAGAAACTCTTTGCAAAATGCTCAAATACCATTTTACCATTATTACCTTTATGTCCGTGGGATTTTACACGATCATGCAAAATGCTAACTTCGGAACTTTAATCCGCAGCTTATTATTTAGGTATATCAAACTTTTCCAGGGAAAGTACCGATAAAAATGACAAGGTTTAATCAACAATGATATAATTGATGCACTTGACATGAATTAGAATAACAATTCATTAATTGAGTTTGCAAGTATTCAGTCACTGCACTTGTTTCTGAAACCTTCCCTGAGACAGAGGAAGAAAACAGTAGTCATGAAAGTTGTAATTATTTTAGCGTTTGTGGGCTGTGCATTGGCAGCAGGTAATACAATTTGACATCTTGGCTTTAACTAAATGACACCCTAATTGTGTGCCAAACATTCTCTATGTCAATATAATCATATTTCAGTTGTACAATAATTTTAATTAATAATAATTTTATTTCATATTAGGGGTATTAATAATTTTAATTCGTATATTTTAAGAAAATGTGTATTTTCCTGAACAGGTGGAAGTTTCCCTTACTACGACACTTTCTTAGCAGAAAGAACCGATTTGAGAGAACTTGTTAGACTAAGTGGTACAAATAAATTTCATTTGGCATTTGTGTTGGGAAGTTTCGCAGGATGCGTGCCCTCATGGGGATACGTTTATGACATCGATGATCCTGTGGTAATTGATCCTATCAGAGAAATTCAAAGCCAGGGAGGCGAATTTATCATCGCTACAGGTTTGTTCATTAAAATTATGGATTAAATATTCAAAATCATTGGAATATCAATAAATAAAAATTTGTACATTCTGGGAAATTATAACAAACGGTTTTCTCTGCACTTGTCTATTGTTAAAATAGGTGGCGCTTTAGGACCATACTTGGAGCATATGTGTTCAACAAGCCAAGACCTTGCTAATGCTTACAAAAGAGCTTTGGATGCAGTTGGAACTAATCATTTGGATGTTGATGTTGAGTCTAGCGTCAATTTGAACTTGATGAACCAAGCATTGGCCCAAGTTCAGAGAGAAAGACCAAACACCACTGTCAGTTTTACTTTGATGGTCCAAGGAGAGGATTACGGTCTTACGCCTGCGCTTGGAGTAGATCTACTGGTCAATGCCAAGCAAAATGGCGTCCGGGTGGACATTGTCAATGCTATGGCTATGGAGTTCCCCAAAATCAGTCCTGACTTCGGAGATGCAGTTATCAATGTTGGAATTAAGGTTTTAGACCAGATGAGGGAGATCTGGCCAGAATTAAGTGAGGCACAACGCAAACAAATGTTGGGCATTACCCCAATGGTATGAAACCCATCCATTTCTAATAAAAATAGTCTTTTGGTCAAATTATTACTCATAAGCTTTCACTATGTGAATGCTTTCTTTCGTCAAGTTATCTGAAATTAACAATTATTTAAAAGATTTATGTCTTTCTTATTAGATTGGCAGAAATTTCAATGGCAATGTGTTTGAAGTGGCCCATGCCACAAAACTTGTTAACTGGGCTAACACCAATCAAATCGGTCTTCTGGGTTACTGGTCCATCGAACGTGACAGGGGTGGTTGCAACGGACAAGTTTCTCCCGTTTGCAGTGGTACAGGACAACAGAACTTTGAGTTTGCAAGAGTATTCCAAGGATTTAACAGATTTTAAAGAAAATACCAAAGTTTATTAATTAGGGTACGCTTCGAAACTTGCGTATATTATGTAAATAAGTTTGCCATATGTAATAATTGTCGAATTATAATGTGTAATCAATAAACTATGGGACTTGCCGAAATCTTTTCACATGCCTTTCTAAATTGTTTTCATGCAGTTCTGGAAAGTCGGTCTAAAGCCTAAAGTGTAAAGCAAATAAAATGCATAATACGTCATTAGGAGAATAGCTTAAGAAAAATGCTTAACATACATCAATTTTTGTAATTAATTGGTGTACTCTCGATAGTAATAACTCTAAATTCAAGCAGGGATTAATTTTACAGAAATTTTCAATCAAAATGATTAATATATTATTAAAATTTCAGCAAAGAGTGTATAATTCGTAAGTTTTGTTTGGTTTCGATGTCTATACAAATCACCTTTTCAATATTTATTGATCAGATAAGCATTTATACTACCTCTCGTCTTAATTCTATCAGATTGATTCTCAGCGGAATATATTAAAATAAGATTGCCTTTGCGAAAAGATCAACGATTTCGGGAGTATTTATAACGCTCACTTATAAAATGTATAAAATGTTTCAAATCTTGCAATGCCAAAATTTTTTCGACGCCAGTCTGAAGTACCAAAAAAGTTGCACATTAGAAGCCCCACAGAAAAACTCTCTTATCCTTATCCATATATTGATAAAACGTAATGTAACTACCAGTAAAGTGCATTTACATGTACTTGATATTGTTGGTATCATCACTTCTTCAATCGATATGGGAACTCTCTTTTCTGGAATTGTTATAAACAATTCCAGATTCCAACAAGTGACATGCACAAAGCTGATGAAACCTCAGATCGCTGAAAGTCTTATTCCAATTATATTGCTTTTAAGGCTTAATTTACCATATTAAGCCTTACTAATTACATAATTTAAATTGTTTAGAACATCAATTCTGAAAATGAGGATATTGCAAATTTGCATTATTTTATTAATTACATTTTGCAAACTGATTAAAGGTCAGTTTGAATTAGATTTTCGTCCCGACGATTCTTACGTTGTTTGGTGTGAAGTGCGACCACCTTTAGTAGAGTTTAGAGTAACAGTCGGATTCAGAGGATGGATTGGATTGGGAATAAGTAGAACTCCGTCAATGGCACAATCTGATATATTTATTGGGGGAATTTCTGATGACAACAATACTCCGTATTATAATGTAAGTTTAATACATTAAACAATTTTATTATCTTTGATGTCTCATCCAATTACAAATTTAATTTTCACATTCTATAAATGAAGTACAAATTATAGTAACTATTCGAAAGGGTTTTCATTTTGAGATAGAAAATTTCATTTGTATACTTTAGCATTTTTTGTAGCAACCATCTTTCTTAAACTATTCGCTTACAAATTTTGGCGATTTTACGAATGGCTGAGTTTTAATTTGTTGTAGCTCGATTTGCCTTTGTCATTTATATTTTTTGCTAAGGTCATCAATGAATATATTTCAGGATTATCATGGTATAGGGAATCAATTTCCAGTAATAGACACCTCTAACGATTGGACGCTTATAGAAGAGGATTCCTTCCAAAACGAAACCCATACCCATTTAACATTTACCAGACTACTAAACACAAACGATGAAGACGATATAGAAATAAAGGTATATTTTACTATGTGTTTAATAATTTAATGCACAAAGTGCAAACCAGTGTAACATTATGATTCACTGCTCTTGGAATGTTGATAACGATAACGAGAAGTTTTATACACTGTAGTTTTCAAGAAACAAATAATTACCTCTGATGAGGTCTCTGTACGTAATAACCAAATTATTCTTACTGATAGCAATGCTAAACTAATTCCTTACTATGATTGTTATTTCAGGATGAAATAGTATACTTTATTTATGCTTATGGGGCAAGCGATAATTTAGGGGGCCACGGTGGGGCTAGAGGCTACATTGATATTAACTTGTACAGCAGAGGAATGTCCACTGCAACACCTCCACCTTCAACGAGTGAAGCTCCACCTCCATCTTCCACACCTGAATCTGGCGACGGTGCGATTATGACACTATCTTAATTGTGTACCGAATATTCTCTACGTCTATCATACTTCAGTTGTCCAATAGGGCGTCATTGGACGTATTGATAATTTTAATTTAAGAAAATGTGTATTTTCCTGAACAGGTGACAGTTTCCCTTACTATGATGTTAGCTTATCGGAAAGAACGGATTTGAGAGAACTTGCTAGACTAAGTGGTACATATAAATATCATTTAGCATTTGTCTTAGGAAATTTTGCAGGATGCGTGCCCTCATGGGGATTCGTTTATGATATCGATGAACCTATGATAATTGATCCCATCAGAGAACTTCAAAGCCAGGGAGCCGAATTTATCATCGCTTCAGGTTTGTTCAATAAAATTATGGCTATAATATTTCAAATCATTGGAATACCATCGGCACTAAATAAAAATTTGTCTATTGTTAAAATAGGTGGCGCTTTAGGACCATACTTGGAGCATATGTGTTCCACTAGCCAAGACCTTGCTAATGCCTACATAAGAGCTTTGGATGCAGTAGGAACTAATCACTTGGATGTTGATATTGAGACTAGTGTGAATTTGAACTTGATGAACCAAGCATTGGCCCAAGTACAAAGAGAAAGACCGAACACCACTGTCAGTTTTACTTTGATGGTCCAAGGAGAGGATTACGGTCTCACACCTGCGCTTGGGGTAGATCTACTGGTCAATGCAAAACAAAATGGCGTCCGTGTGGACATTGTCAATGCTATGGCTATGGAGTTCCCCAAAATCAGTCCTGACTTCGGAGATGCAGTTATCAATGTTGGAATTAAGGTTTTAGACCAGATGAGAGAGATCTGGCCAGAATTAAGTGAAGCGCAACGTAAAAAAATGCTGGGCATTACGCCAATGGTATGCAATCATTCCATTTCTAATAAAAATAGTCTCTTGATCAAATTACTAGTTTATTTATGGCTTGGAAATTAGTGCATTATCGCACTTTCAATTGATTGTCAATTCTAAGCTAAATGCAAAATAGTTTACATTAAAAAAAGTAATTGTTTTATGGCTTGTAAATTTTAGTATACTTCGGGTATCATTTACTGAATTTATTGCGTCTCACTTTAACCAATTTTTAATTTTGCCCCTTATGTCCATTATGTCCACTATTGTCCACTAGCCAGCCACTTATCAATTTAGCCGCCCACTTGGCCATTTTGCCCACTACCAATTTGCCCATTAGTCGGTGGCTACTTGACCACTGATATGTAATGCCACGCCTAATCTCGCTGTGAAATAACAGCCACACAGGTATAGTCTATATAGATGGAATAAGAACACACAGGTGCTACTATCTATTTGCATATTATTGGGTAGGGGGCTCATTACGAGGGGAACCTTATAGTTCGGTGAGCCTTTTAAAGCACCTTTGGTCGTATAAGACCCCCTTGAGGGCCTTAACGAGAGGGGGCTGTAATTCGGGTTATACGGTATTATTCATAACCTTTCACTAGTGAATGTTTTCTTTCGTCACGTTATCTAAAATTAGCAATTATTTAAAAGATTTATATTTTTTACCATTAGATTGGCAGAAATTTCAATGGCAATGTGTTTGAAGTGGCCCATGCTACAAAACTTGTTAACTGGGCTAACACCAATCAAATCGGTCTTCTGGGTTATTGGTCCATCGATCGTCACAGGGGTGGTTGCGAAGGACAAGTTTCTCCCATTTGCAGTGGTACAGGCCAACAGGACTTTGAGTTTGCAAGAGTATTCCAAGGATTTCATAGATTTTAAAGAAAAAGCCAAAGTTTACTGATTAGGGTACGTTTCGAGACTTAGATATTTCATATATCATGCAAATAAAAAAATATTACGTATATCATGCAAATAATGTACAATATGAATTGATTGTCGAATTATAATGGGTTAATAATCAATAAATTACGGGACTTACCGAAATCTTTTCATATGCGTTTCTATTATTTTCATACAGTTCTAGAAAAACGGTCTAAAGCCTAAAGTCTAAAGCAAATAAAGTTATACATACCGGCATAATACTTTATTAGGAGAATCGCTTAAGACAAATGCTTATTAAGATACATTGAATTTTTGTAAATAAATAATGTATCCACTCTAATAATAGTCAAAGTCATAACTTTTCTAGGAAAGTCACAGGTTATTTCCGCCCTCTTAGGTTTGGTGTTATTCAAAGAAATCGGTATTGAGAATTAAAATGTCAGAGAAGTTTGCTAGCTTGCCTGTAACCCCTTGTAAAGCATAGAGCCCATAAATTGAAAGATCAATAAAGAAAGCTTGAATATGTTTAGGAATTATGCGTGTAACTTCTGTAAAGTTTTATGCTGCAGATGCCAAAGGTTTTGCATTGCTTTACTTTTAAGATAAACGAGGTCAAAGCAAAGTCTTAAGTTAATACCGACAATTGTTCTTCAATTTACTGTAATGCATTTAAAACTATTCAATTGCAGAGACTAGGTGCTAGAAGTAATATGTTAAAACACTGCTGTCGTTGCGAGGAGATATCAACGGATTTCGGGAGTATTGATAATGTTCATTTAGTATACAATGTTTCAAATCTTGCAATACAAAATTTTTTCGGCACAGCTTATATACTGATAATGTAAATGTAATGTATTTTCAAAACCAATTTCAATTCTTTCTGAAGTACCAAAAAATAGTTGCGCCAATAGAAAACCCACAGGAAAATAATTCTTATCCATTTATATTGATAAAATTTAATGTAACTACCAGTAAAGTACATTTACATGCCGAAAAAGTTAAGTACTTGATAACTTATATTGTTGATATCACTCTCTTCTTCAATCGATATCGGAATAACTTTTTGGAATTGTGTACAATTTCAGATTCCAACACTATGATGAAAGCTTCAGATCATTAAAAGTCATACTCCAAGTAGTTAGTTTGCGAGGCTGGATTTACAATTAAGTCTTACTAATTACATAATTTAAATTGTTTAGAAAATCAATTCTCAAAATGAAGATATTGCAAATTTGCATTATTTTAGTAATTACATTTTGCAAACTGATTCAAGGTCAGTTTGAATTAGATTTTCGTCCAGAAGATCCTTACGTTATTTGGTGTGAAGTGCGACCACCTGTAGTAGAGTTTAGAGTAACAGTAGGATTCAAAGGATGGATTGGATTGGGAATAAGTAGAACTCCATCAATGGCAGAATCTGACATATTTATTGGTGGAATTTCTGATGACAATAATACTCCGTATTATAATGTAAGTTTATTACATTAACAGCGTTCTGATGTCTCCAATTGCAAATTTAAATTTTCGAAATTCTGCTAATACAATACAAATAAAACAACAACTAGTCGAAAACGTTTTGCATTTTGAGATAGTAATTTCATTTACATTGTTTAACATTTTTTGCAGCAATCAAAATTTTGGCGATTTACTAATGGTTGAATTTTAGTAGCTCGATTTGGCTTTGTCATTTGTAGTTTTTGTGAAGTAATAAATATATTTCAGGATTACCATGGTACAGGGAATCGATTTCCAGTAGAAGACGCCACTAACGATTGGACGCTTATACAAGAGGATTCCTTCCAAAACGAAACCCACACCCATTTAACAATTACCAGACTACTGAACACAAACGACGAAGAAGACATAGAAATAAAGGTAATTCTTATGATTGTTGTTAATAATTCAATGCACAAATTGCAAACCAGTATACTAATATTATGACTCATTGCTCTTGAAATTTTAATAAATGATAGCGAGAAGTTTTGTACATTGTAGTTTTCAAGAAGCAATTAATTCCCTCTCGTCATTGTATTAAATAATGTTACCCAAGGTAAAACCTTAATTTTAAGAGTATGAGAGTTAACAAATACGGCTTACTATTTTGAAGATATTTATGTTCATTTGTATCCCTGGTGGACATAAGCAAATTACTAATTCTTATAGTGGCTTAATATAAAAATATACATTAATTAATTCAAATTACTAATAACAATGGTGATTTATTAATTCACTATTAACATTGTGTTTTTTCAGGATGAAATAGTATATTTCATTTTTGCATATGGATTAAGCGATACTTTAGAGTGGCACGGAGGGGGTAGAGGCTACGTTGATATTAACTTGTACAGCAGAGGAATGTCCACTGCAACACCTCCAACTTCAACGAGTGAAGCAGCATCTTCAACAAATGAAGCAGCATCTTCAACAAATGAAGCAGCATCTTCAACAAATGAAGCAGCATCTTCAACAAATGAAGCAGCATCTTCAACAAATGAAGCAGCATCTTCAACAAATGAAGCAGCACCTTCAACAAAAGAAGCAACATCTTCAGCGAGTGAAGCAACAACTGAATCTTCTACACCTGGATCGGGCGACGGGGTCACACATTCCTTTTCAATGGTCTTACTCATTGCATCTGTAATAGTTAGCATTTATTAAACGTATTTTGTGAGCTTTTTAGATAACTTACGTATAGTAAAAACCCAATAAATGTAAAATCAATACGTAATGTGAGGAGTTGTTGAACCTTGAATAAATTCACATAATAAAAACGGTAATTTTACTTTTAGAAATTCGTAAGCATCACATTTAAAGTAAGTGAAAAGCTATATAAAAGTGTACAAAAGACCGTTCGGATCGGTGCAATCTGCGAAACACTGAGAAATAAAACGTAGGTATCTAAATATAGAATTTTTAATAGTCTTTTAGACAGTTGCATTTGTTGCATAATCGTGTTTTGGAAATATTCAAGTAGAGAAGTGGAATCACTTTTGGCATCACTTTTCCAATTCTCAATCTGTGTATTTTCACAATTTCGCTTATTAAGTTCTTGAGTGCATAATAGGAAATTACACAATGGCATAATTAGGCATAAAATTACTAAATTGAATAGGTCAGAAAAATCAAAATGAAGAAACTGAATACAATGTTCATAACTTGTATTTTCATCTGCTTCAGGTGACATTGATTATTAAAATGTTAACTGTTCTATTTTATTTATATAAGAGTGGCACTTAGACAAATGGCATAGATATGATATCTTCCATAGCAAGTATGAACTTTGAAGACCGACATTCACGTATAAATCCTTCAAAACTTTGATACTGATATAATGCACATTGGCGGAAAAGCGTAGATCAAAGAAACAGCGGTTTTATCAGAGGTATTAGTATTATTACACTTAAATGTCAAGAGGTATTGAGCAGACATTAGCATGAATATCTATTTGGACTTATATAATTGATATGTGATGTAATATGTAATGTCTACTTCCTTTTTAAAAGCAAATGCACTTGGAGCAATTGCATGCACAAATCAAATGCACGGGTATTAACAATTCTTTATATGCATATTATTTGCATTTTACAACCATAATTTATACTAAAGTAGGGCAAAAGTCAAATATTTATTTATGATTAATTGTTTGAATCCAAAGAGGTTAATTGAATGGATCCAAAGACTTTGACAGTTCAATAATATAAATTAATAGAGGAAAAAATAAATAAAAGCAATGACTTCAATGCCCACAAAAATACTATTATTTCCTGAACTGCTTAAGATTTCTAATGAGTTTGAATTGACTATATTAATTATGATAATGATAATGATAATACTAATAATAATTTGTTGCCAATTTAGTTAAAACAAGGTTATTACATTGACAACTAAGAGTGTTATTGCTGATTACATTTAATTCATGCATTCCTTATAATTGAGAAACTTTCCAAAGTCTTGATCTCTTTTTCAATGTAATTAACGTAAGTCATGCATACGTCTTATAATAACCGGTATTCAGAAATAAGCATTACAAACTATTGCGTCTTTTGTAAATTAAGCATTTAGTTATCATGGAAGTTAAGTATTACTTCCAATTTTCCATTTCCCAAAATTAAGGTTGTGATATTCTTGACAACAGCCTGACAACTGGGGACTATCATATTCCCTGTTAAAACCGATTTTGCAAAAAAAGCTTCAGCCTCGTATAGGTTATACTTACAGATGTAAAAAAAATACTAGGAGGACCGCATAAATCTGTACTACAAAGTTACTCCTCGTTTAAGCGATACAAACACATCTGGATGGAGATAGAAAATTATTTGTGACAGGTTGATCAAAGACTCGCACAATTGATTTTTTATCTCCAATCCAGAGGTGTTTGTATCGCTAAAACGAGGAGTAACTTTGTAGTACAGATTTATGCGGTCCTCCAAGTATTTTTTTTACATCTGTAAGTATAACCCTTACGAGGCTGAAGCTTTTTTTGCAAAATCGGTTTTAACAGGGAATATGATAGTCCCCAGTTGTCAGGCTGTCGTCAAGAATATCACAACCTTAATGTTTTGTAATTTTGTCCAAATATAATGATCGAAAGAAATATGAAAGAGAAGAAAAGTGTAAGCCACATCATTTTCTGCTTTGATAAAATACATGCATCTAAAAAATTAGAGTTCGCTTTTTCTAAATCTTAATAATTTTGCTATTTATTGGCTGAGTCTATTGTAGGCGTCTAAGCCGCGAAAGCGTCAACCGCTTGTTTTAAAGTCATTCAGTAATAGAAAGTTTCCAAATTTCCAATTTTTTAAAAGATATATAAAATGCCATTTATTTTTGGATTTGTCAAATAAGAAATCAATAAAGTTTAAGGTACTTAATTTATGTTCTTCTTATCCCTCTTGTGTAACTTAAAATTTAATTTTAAATAATTCCTTGAGTTTGATGTTTCCTTGAGTTCCATTCGTATCCCATTAACTCCATAGTTGTAAAATTATCCCAGGATTCCTTTCAATGTAATTAATAATTAATTATGCAGAACAACACCAGGTCAACTTAACACAGTATACAGGAAGAAAGGTTCTCCCATTCTTTGAAATAAACTATTTGTTGTTCTCAACAGGATTCAAAACTGAAATGGAATTAAGGAAAACGAACCGAGCACTGAATCATTGTTTTCTGTGCTGCAGAGAGATAACAAAGTTCCAAGACCGGAAGAAGTCTCTAATAAAGGATCAAGTCACAACCGTGTTTTTGGTTTTCAAACTTTTAAAAGTTCCCTACGAAAGATTTTCTAACTTTTTAACTTGCAAAGGAAATCCAACAAGCTGGTTTTCATTTTGCTCCAAGTGTAGACTCCTGGTGAAGGAGTCTGAACACATTTTCATGCAAATTTTAAAACTGAAAAGCAAACTAAATGAGTCTCAAAGAAAAATCGAAGAATTTATTAAAGATAATTACAATGAATCAGTGAGTAAGTCTGCAATCCGTCATGGTTATGACGTACGCCGTGTTATTCGAGCAGAAGTGGTCAACCGTAAGACTTTTATGTATATCTGATTAATTTTAGGAAAAATGTAGATAAACGGAAGGAAAAATTGTATAACCAACAATAATATTTTTAGGATTGAATGAAGAGTCAAGCACAAATGATGGAAATGGACAAACCGAATCTTCTATTAATGTTGACATAAAAAAGGAGATAACCGTAGAGGAGCCTGAATGGGATGATGATAATGGATTTGACCTACCATGCAATGACGATTATGGAGCAGATTCTGACAATCCAGGCATAAATAGCAATTCTAATGACGAAGAAGCAAATTGTGAAGGTGATGAAATAGAAAACTCAAATGAAAATACAGCTGAACCTGAGCCTGTGATGGTTAATGGAGTCTTTACGTGTGGGAATTGTGGAAAACAGTTTAAAGTAATTGCCCCATATAAGAAGCACTGTATAATGTGTCCTATTCCTTCAGAGGGAAGACGGAAGCACGCCAATATAGGTTTTGTACATTGTATAAATCCAAAAAATGATTCCGTTGAATTGCAAACTAGAAAAACGCGATCGGGAAATAGATATAAATACGAATTAACTGCAGAACAACTTAGAGATGCTTACAACAGAGATAGCGGAAGAGTCATAATCCCAATAAAGAAGAACTACATAAAAGAAGGAGAATTTGATGAGTAATTGATAATTGCAAAGTTTTCTAATTTTCTTTTTCAATTTATTAGCGTTTTTATTAATTTTGTTTTATTTTCTTTTCAGAAATTACACACATGAGTGTCTAGTGTGCAAACGTAAATACGAAACCGATGAAATGCTTGTAAAGCATTGTTTGCACAGCCATGGGATTGAGTTTGGAGTCGAAGAAAAGGATTTGACGTTTTTATGCTTGGAATGTCCTGAAAAATTTTCAACAGAAGGACTGCTGCGCGCTCATACTAGGGGTATACATAATGGTAATACAATAAATATGCACTCAAAATGTTTTTATAAAAACATAAGGCGATGTGACTTTTTCCGTTTTAATAATTTATCAACATCTGGGGTATTTTATATATTATATAATTTGACATTCAATTTTTGTTTCAGGGGAAGATAAGCCATTCCAATGTAATGTCTGCCGAAGATCATACTTCAGTTATTATGGATATTTTAAACATTGTGAGGAGGCGCATTTAGTTGACGGTCCGGTTATATGCAACCAATGTTCTGCTCATTTTTACAATGAAGATTTTTTGAAGATTCACATATGGCGAACTCACGATGGAGATACTCGGCCTTACAAATGTCCGATTTGCCTCCAAGGCTTTGTACACGACTTAAATTTGCGTTGGCACCGACGTCTTCATTTTCTAGGGAAGCAATTTGTATGTGAATATTGTAGTTCTAGCTTTCTAACCGAAAAACATTTGGAACGACATCAATTTAGAGATCATAAACAGGAATTGGGATTACCTCCAATACAATGTGACATTTGTAAAAAGAATTTCGGGGACAATGAACTTTTACGAATGCATTTGAAAAGTACGCACGATGAAAAGAAATTCATGTTCAGCTGTACTCATTGTAAACGTGGTAGATATCAAAGCCAGGAGCGTTTAGAGGCTCATATGAAGGCGTACCACAGTCATGAAAAGAACTTTAAATGTCCAGACTGTCGTAGACGTTTTAGGTTAAATAAACAATTGACAAAACACCAACTGCAAGAACATAGTGGTCGACCTAGAGAAAAACCGCATGTTTGTCCTACATGCAATGAAGCTTTCACGTATAAAAAGAAATTACGTATTCATTTGGCAAAAGTGCACAATAACAAACCGTTTGAGTGTCCAGTCTGTCAAAGAATGTTTGGGTTCAAGCAATACCTAAGAAAGCACGTAAGAATCATGCACGACATGCAAGACATTCCTCCTGGCGCACAGCACCCCAAGAATGTTAGCAATGTAGAACTAGAAACGGAAACACATAAAAACTCAAGTGGCCGATTCAAAAAATGTAGGAAAAGCAAACCTAAGCAATTTTTGCAACCAAATAGAGATGTAGCAGACCAACCAAATTCATTTTACTCTCAGGAACAAAGGAAAACGTTCGAGGAAACTAATACCAACAATAATTTAAATAACTTGACTCCTTCGATCATTCAACCTTCGAATTTTACACCCCAAACTAATGCTTTGACCTGCCCCCAATCGGGCAGTATTCCTTTACCGCAGAATTATCAGCAATTTTTTCAATTGCAGCAACCTAATTTTGGAGATCAGACTTTATCTTGGCGTTTTTGATCACAGTTCTGGTGATAATCACAACCAGAAACATTTTTACAAGTTTACGAATTAATTTACAAATTCAGAACAAGAAGTTTATGAAATCTGTACTACCGCGATAGGTTTTTATTATAATGTGAACCAGTAGGGTTATAAATCCAAAAATCAAATGTACTTTTTAACCAATGATATGGCTGTGAATTAAATTGATAAATAATTATTGAGGTAATAAATGAAGGAAGCAAGAATAACTAATGTATGGGTAAGATCTTTTATTCATTTGATTTTATATTTCCTGAAAATAAGATACTACATAGTATAGTAGATACAAGATACGTGATACATGTAGACTTCATATCATAGCAAAATACGTTTAGACTGCATGGCAAGTGGTAAAATATCTAAAGGTTGAAATAAGATCTGTAAAGATTACATTACAATACAGTAAACTGAGTCTATTTCTATTTATTAATACTATCAATTAATGACTATGACTGCTACAGATTGTATATCAGTTAAATAAACATTTATAGACTGCGACTTCAAATAGGTTACAAGAGATCGTATATGAAGGAACAAAAGAACATTTACTAGACTGCAAATTTATTGCATATTCATAAAAACCTTTCATACACTACGTCAAATAAATAAACACAAGTTTATCAATGGAATGGCACACTGCAGTACTGCATATTAATGGCACCTACATCTACACTACAGAGGAATTAGTAATGGTACTTGGTACCCTCTGTCTTAAACACTTTACACGCCAGCGCTGCTACTTTTATTACTAACCACTAAGATACTATATTATGTAAATCTATAGGTAACAGCATATAAATTCTTATGGGCTATATTTTAATAACAATAACACAATTTTAATATTGAGTTGTATGACAAAAATAAACTTAATAAAATGTGTTCCAACTAGATATTAAAATCTTGAATGTAAATTATTGATTCATAAAAATCACATAGACTCTTAGCATTTAAATATTAAAATATTACTGACAAAGCTTAAAAACTGCCTGCCAAATTACAGACAATGTAAATAATATAAACATAATCACTTATATAAAATTGCAACAGAAATTGCATTTTACAGAAAATATAGCATATTATTCAAGAAAATCAATTAGCATGACTGCAGCTGCAGACTGAACATTTTTCATAAAATGAAAACGAAAACACTAACGCAACACCGCCATATTATTCATCCGGATAATCATGACTTTCTAAGTAATCCGCTACATCACTGACCTCTCCGCAATAAACTATGAAGTTATCCGCGTTTCGATTTTTGTGGTTGTAAACTGCAAATCCACAGTCCATCAGTAGGTACTCTATCACGCCTGTACCGAACTGTAAAAAGTCAAAATCGTACACGACATAAAACATACAAGACTTTAATTCATTGGCTCTGATAAGAAATGGAAGTTTTTCAATTTACCTTAACACCATTAATTGTCACAGCTTTAAGAGAGGATATCTCAGTCAGCCCGTATTTGAATATCTTATAAGCGCACGCCTTGTGAGAAAATTTCAAATGGATATATTTCAGTTCTGCAAAATAATACCAATGTCATTGCATTAATTTTATAGTCCCTGTTAAATATTTAAATATATAGAAAATATTGTAATTAATTGTATTGGGCTGGTATTTAATGTGGCTGGGAAATAAAGGAATTATGTCTTCTCGAAATTCATGTCTTCTAAATAAAGGACTAATTTTTGTAGAAGAATGTGTTGGAAGAAAATCCATAAAGGAATTTTTCTTCGAAACAAAATGCTTTAATATTAGTCTATATATGCAGTTGCACACAGTATGGTTCTTGTATAGGGTAACAATATTATGGTAATTCCATGGCATTATCGAGTTAGCCAAATGTTTTAAGAGAAAGATAAAGACGAAAGACATTCTAACTGCACTTACATTACTCATAATATTGACAACCACCGACTGAATCACAGCTATGGCAAGTGTAAGTGAAGCAAATAATAAAGACTGGACATATACCAAACATTTTTGTGAATCAAGTGATTTGTGAAGCTTTGTTGAAAACGATTGACAACAAAATTATACAAAGTTCAATAAGCTGTCAGGAAAAGTTATGTATGTCTACTGCAAAAGAGGTAGTAAAAAGTGACCGAAATCTGCGAAGTTACACTTCGTCAGTGCAATTCATTTATGGATTAGGGACTGTGATCACGTCCATGAGAAATTGGCTGTTTATGCATGCAACTAAGTCAAACAAATGGAAAACATTTAATGAGTTTGTAGAATCTGAGTTTCTTCTTTGGCACGTTGTTTTTTATATGGAGAAGGACATTTGGTTTCCAAATCCAATTTTCCAAAAAGAATACTTGTGTAAACATATTACCGGTCTAGCTACAATGCATGGATTATATGAGTTTCCTCCATTTGTTTATGAAGTGAAGGTTGGTGAGAAACGCAAGAGAGGTAGACCTCAAGGAGCAAAGAAAGCATTAATTGTGCAATAGCATAACTTACTACATATTACTACAATAACTGTAAATATTACTTAAATAATTTACTAAAATAACTACAAAATTTTAATTTATGTTGTTCTGAACTGACATATGTGACATGTTGCATTATTATACTTATTAAAGATGCAACTCCTCTGTTTCCCGGAAACCATTTGAAGACTAAATTTTTTAACTCGAAGACTCTTTGTTTTATTTCATGATGACATTGACTTTTTAATTAGAGGAAACTTTTTTTAAATCGAAGACGGATTTTTTAGCGGGCTATACTTTTTAAATAGAAGACAAATTCCTTTAATTCCCAGTACTTTTAAAATTAAGCCATTGTATTGTAATATAGTTGATTTCTCTGACCACTTACTTGTTAGATTAGCTATAAACGGTTTTGTTCTGAAATCCACAGGGTTATCATTTGAGAAGGCCTTATTGGGAATGCCTGTAAGTCCTTCCGTAGTCATATGTCGATTTTTTGAATCATAGCACATTAAAAATTCCAGTTGGGGCATGTTAGCATAAATGGTCTGCAAAATACTGTCATCGCAGTGTCGAATTTTTAGGTAATTAATAGAGCAGAAAGTTCTAGCCAACATTTCCAATGGTTTCGTTTCAATCCACATTATTGATACCTTTTTGATTTGTTCCTGCTTTGCCATATTTTTTGGAAGAACAGCCATCCAGTTAGAATTCGGTGCAAAATTTAAATCCAGTTCTGTCAATTTTGGTAAGGAACTAAAAATTCTTGCCATGTTCATTACATATGGTTTGGACACGCGAAGAGTTTCAAGAACGGGTAAATCTAACGGGAACAGATTAAGTGATGATAGACTGAGATTATTTTTAGTAAGATAGCGAAGTTCAAGTGTGGTTAAGCTCTCGCGATGACTTTCAACGAATGTTTTAAAAAGCTTTGGGTCCATACATTTCTTTATGTTCATAAAAGTCAGATTTTTCAAGCAATCAAATTTTATTTTCATCAGCATTTCCAAATGCTTATCTTCGATTTCGAAACCTTGCAAGTTCATCACAGTCAGTTGCTCAAGGTGAGGCATTCGGATTTCTTTGAAATTTTTCAAAGGCTCCACAGAGAAATTGGACACAATTAGATCCTTTAAATTGGGATATGTTTTCAAAGCCTCACTTAGCGGAGTAATTGGGTCTGGATGGTTCAGAGATAAGAATTCCAAGGATTTTAGCTGATCAAATATTACTTTGTTACCACTCTCGTCGTAAACTGGGAATAATTGATGGTAGAAAGTAAATCTTCCATTGAGATCTTTAACAGCACCGATTTCAAGTCTTACAAGGTTTGGAACAAGTCTTAAAAGTTTGTGTAACGTCGGCAATGTTACATGGCCCGTATTCAAAATTAATATTGATAAAGTTGGTTTGACAATCGACAACAATTTTTCAAACTGAGGATCTTCCAAGTTTAAAGTATCTGTGTCCAATTTGTTAATAAGACGGAAATCCGGTTGGACTTCCAACTTTTCCAATAGATCTTCCAGTTCTTGTTGACAAACCAGTTCGACTGTTCTCCGTTTTCTGTTAGCCCGAATTGCTTCTCTAGACCACAACTTGCAAACTGACACGCAGTTGTTTAAATCCCGAATTGACAGATGATCGAATATAGGTTCCAAAATCTAAAAAGTGACAATAGAACTTTTAAAACCTTTTTATTCATTAGTCAGAACCAGAATTTGTCGTTAGCATACACCAAAACACTTTTGGTTAGGCCATCATCAACAATTTATTTAAAGTTTGCAATATATTCGAGTATGTCGAATAGAATCCTTAATTTGATCTTACAGGTTCCAGAAGCAGCGGATTAAGTTTTAACTGAGTTTTTTCTTTGTCCTTCTCCATCATTTAATTGATTGTGTCAATAAAATGTAATTGCACTAGTAACGATGTTCCAGTAACAGATGAGCAAATTCTGAGTTGTACCGCCGGGGAAAAGTTAAAGATGGACAATAATAATTATGTCAGGGAATGAAAAGTGAACAGTGTACCATTTGCCAGTGACAGCAAGAAAGACAATTAACGTAATTTAATTTTTATTTTCCGGAGTCAATAATTGAAAAACTACGAACTACTCACTCAGACTGCCAAACATCCTGCCGCCTCTAGAATTTCAAAGTCGCCGAACATAAATCGCTAATTTTTGTTTCGCATATTGAGTAAACCTGTGGAGTTCATTCAAATTATGCTAATTAGGGGTTTTTGTCGTTTTTGTCAATACAGTACTTATTCGTTGTTGTTTTTCGGAATAAATATGACATCTTTAGCGGAAGAGACTTTTCATGGACAATGCTCTAATTCTAATACTATTGCCACAAGAGCCTTGTAAAAACATGAAGATATTCTCAGCTAATAAATATTTATTATGAAGATCGGGTTTTCAAAAATTAGTACGTTGGTATTCTTAGATCATATTAAACCAGATAGGCTTCTTACCGTTTTTACACATGCAGATTATAAATTTTTCGTACGATGCAAAACATTGGATTTTTGACATCGTTTTATTTGTGCATAAATATTCCTTAAGGTTGGATAATTTATTAGAGGCTATATTTTTTCTTTTCCTTCAATACATTCAAATTCGGTAAACATGGCTTTATTAAATTATGCATAACCTTATATTACGATGTTATGGCACAATTATTGGGTAACTGAAGGTAAATAGTTTGTCAATGTTCGCCAATTACTTTTTAGCTAAAGAACGCAAACAAAAAGTCTTTTTCCTTATGCTGTCCTACCTAAGGCTATATAATGAGGTTGTTGTATGTTATTCTCATCGTTTGAAGGATTAAGGACTAACACATAAACACATTAGGTATTTTAGGTCTAACAAACTTGAAATCCAAATTGCAACATCAGCATCCGGTAACACACTTTCAAAAAACCCTTTTTTCAAGTCGACTTAGGCTTAATTTGATTTCCCAAGAAGCAATGTTCTTAGAAACTATTATTAAACTATTGCTAATAATTGTGTGAACTAAAGAAGAATCATATAAAAGTATTATTAGGCATCTCCTCTATTACAGGATTGGGACTACAACAACTCACTATTATAAACTATTGAAATTTTGAATAAAAATTAAAAACCAAAAAAGTGGATTTCAAATTACTATTTAAAAACTTCCATTTATTCCATACGTTAGGGATATTTTTAATGCAACTGAATATTTCAGACATTTTAAATTGTTAAACAAATTAAATAGCGAAAAAAATCAATATTACCCTTTTAACATTAAGCTCAAAAACAAAGGTAGCAAATCTACACAAGCAAGTCTTGAACAGCTTTAATCAAAAAATAAAGTGAAATAAATTATTTAGGAGATATTAGTCATATCGTCGCCAGCCAAAGTACCATAATGTAGAACGATTGCAACTGCAAGGCAGGGAATACAATTATCCACTTGATTTGGAGAAAGGAAGTTAGCACAGGGAAAGAAATTCACAGTAGTAGTCACATACAAGGCTAAGACACACCGTAGAGGTCGTAAATGTCTTATAAAAATTTCTAATAATATTGCGAAAGCCAAATTCCAAAATTAGCAAGTAATATTCTGCTTTTTACTTATCTTTGATCCAAAATGATGTAACAAGTACCGAAAACAGAAAGTTATTTACCATCGATAAGATTTTTTTTATTCCAGTAAAATTCAGTAGTTAAAAGAGAACTAATTTTTGCAATGAAATGTCATAGGATATTGCATTTCAGTAATTGTACAAGAAAAGTTAAATAATTTTAAAGACAATCTGCAATTGAAATGAAATGCGAGAAGGTTAACTTATTGCACTTGAACTGAGAGGTGCTGGTATTCTATGTTCTTCAATTTGAAAAAGAAAATATACACTGATCATTGTTAACAATGGAACCCCTGGAGATGTTCTATAGGTTCATTACAAAAGTTAGGCAAAACATCATTTCTTTGATGACATTTGTTTCTTTTGCAAAAAGGGAGCCGACACAATCAACTGTGGTGAGGAATTCAGAAAAAGCTAGGGAAATGAAAACAAAGTGCTTTTATTCGTTTTCGGAAGAATTTTTAGCTTGCCAAAAATTCAATAGCGATTTCGGTTTATTGATTGGAGCGCTGCCGTATTGTTGGGACAGCAAGGAAAGCATTGTTAGATACACCAAATCCAAATATAAAATAGGACGATATTATCTTGGCAATCTGGAAAATTTCATTCTGACCATCGTGTTGACAATTCAGTTTATAAGGTTTTCCTTGGAAGGAGTTCTATCTTTGTCATACATCCTTTCTTTCTTTTTCGCTCTTGGAGCATGGTTTGAACTGTCTCTTTCTGTATTTTTGATAAGCTACTCAAAACTTATTACTGGTATGAGCAAGGACTTCATGGAAATCTTCTATGGATTTGAAGGTATGCAGAAAATTATAAACGAATAAAACTTGTTTAATTTGTGAATCATAAAATCGTATTTTAAGAATGATTATGAGTACTAAGTATATATTTTCCAGAACATTATTTGATCAAAAATGGAAAAGCCTCGACCCCGAAATTGGATATAATAGTGAAGGGACTAAAAGTTTGGACTCTAGCTACGCCAATTTTATTTTCACTGATTTGTTTACTGCTTCGTAAGGAAAGGGCACTTTTTGTGGCAGATCTTCCTGAGAAATATCAAGGTTGTTTTTTAATTTTGGTGATCGCTGTCGTTCTATGGGTATCTGCAACAACTTGCTGTCAGTTGGTTAGTGTGATGCAACTGCTATTACACGGTGGCTACGGATGGTCTCTTATAGCCAGAGAACTAAGGTTACTTTTATCATACTTCACACCTTTATAATAGAAGATATTACTTTGTTGCATACAAACATTCCGATTCCACAGATTCTTTCAACCCATTTAATGTAATTGCATAATGGCATTTTTTTAATTATGGAAACTATTACGTGGTTTTAGGTTGGGAGATTCGGTTTACAAAACAGAAGAAACTTTCCGCATCTCTCATACTATCGTGAAGTACTTGACCACAATGAGAATCTATTTGCAGCTCATTCAGGAAATGTTGAAATACATTCCAGTAGTAATGAAATCATTTGGCACAAAATTAGCAATAATTTCTAATGTTATAATTATCAGAAATTTTAGAAATGTTCCCCCGTTTATATCATTTGTGTTTATTAGCTATTCAATATTTAGTATTATTGTCTGGATCATATTTTTTGTAAACATCGACAAAATTTCCGGATCCTACAACGACGTGATTAATAGCTTAGGTAATTATACTTCAAAAACCGACAAGAAGTATATGGAGAAGTACAAGAAGTCATGCAAATTATTGCACTTTCAAACAGGTCTTGAAGATCCAATTACGAGACGAAGTGCTCCTGAACATATTCTTAATGTTAGTAAAGGAACAATGAAGCTTCTCATGTTGCCTGTCAATGAAATGTTTCAATTGTTTATTTAGTAATATCTCGTAAACTAAGACTTGGTATTCAGATTTAACGAGATAATCATGATTTTAAGCAAGAAGGATTAAATATTGGTGAATTGTAAACCTCAGTATGAGGAAGAGGAAATAAATGCAGGTTCTTTAATCCTATTACGCTTAACACTTGTATCCAATGTATGTATTTCAAATCAAGTAAATATTAATAAACCCAGTTAGACATAAGTTTTAGAAAGCATTGTAGTGTATTAACACACCCTTTGCGCAGTTAGCGATTCATGTCTTTGTGAACAAACCCAATCAATAAAATTCATTATAAATATATGCTGACGTGTCTGGACATTTGCCGAAAACTAATATAAAGTTAAATAAATCAAGAAGTAGCACATTACATTTGACGTAAAATGTTTTCTTAAGAATTTAAACTTAGTTACAATATCTGTGACCATTACCTCCGTATATGGTTCTTGGTGAATGCCATTTATTTCCCACAGAAACAAACTAACCAAATATTATAAAGAAAAAGCCACTTATTGAATACTGTACTATAAACTGAATTTATATTCATGAAATAATTGACGTCAGTGGAACTGAATTAGTAAATGTGATTTATATTGAGTATAAAACAGTTAATTGTTTGAGGTTACTTTTTGACGTCTTAATGCATACAAGGAGAGATATTTTAACTAAATAAAACGGAAATAAGGTTGACCAAGAATGATAGTTGTTGGAGTTAGTTAGTCAATAATACGTTAATTGCATATAATGCTAATTATAGTGTAAATACATATATACTTATATCAATAATCTTAAAATATTAATTCGTAAAAATGAATGAATGAATGATTGAAGAAATAGAAGCGTCATTAAGGAAAATTTGTAGAAATGTGTTTTATCTTTTGAAGAAGTGACAAATGATGCCCACTTTAATCATTAAGGCGTGTGGTATGGGCTTGTAACTATTGTCGTTGAATAACTACTCCTTTATCACATGTATAAAAACATTCTTGTCAATTAATCCGAAGAGTTCGGAGAGAGCACTAAACTTAGAATTATTTTCAATTCAGCAGTGTTCACGAAAATCTTATTAAATTATTTAGTCCTTGCATTCTAAAATTGCTTATTTATTATATACTTGTATAATCATGACCAAAAGAATTTTGGCGTTGGTTATCGTAATCTTTTTGTTAGGGTCAACTATACTACATGAAAGTGAAGCAAAACTTACACGCCGTCAATCGGTAAAGAAAATAATTAAAATATGAAGTATAGGTTATTGCAGATTATTTACTTATTATTATATTATTATTATATTCTTAAATATTAATTCAATGATGTAGGAGAAGAAGTGTCCAACGAAGTGCAGCAAAGGAGGCAGGCCCGTTTGTGGAAGATTTAAGTTTGGCGAAATGAAGATGTTCCGTAGTGCATGTGTGTTTGAGATGGAAACCTGTGATAATCCTGGTAATTGCATAATAAAATATGCCTTATTATAACTAAAGTGCTTTTATTTACCTATTTAAGTCTACCTATTAATATCTATTGCAATACAAATAAAATAAAAGGAGCACTACAATGCCTTAGTGCCTTAAAATGAAATATTTTAAGGCGAATTAATTATTATTAGATCCAACCTTATTTATCTTTTTTAATTTTTAGGTTGGGAAATCATTAGATACGGATCATGTATGCAGAGGTATGAATATAGGACCAAAAACTAGTTTGGAACCCATGATGGAGTGGAAATGAAAAATAGAATGCGAAATGCCTTTAAAGTACTGGTAATTTGTCACGTATAATATCGGTTTTCTAAATAAGTATTCTTATTATATTTACTACATTGTACGAAATACCCCAAATGCCAAATTATATGCGTTTACTAACTACTAAGAGTACAACCATTAATAAAACACATTTAAAACATACTTATCCCTTTATTATAATAACTGGATTTCGTCTTTCTGATAAAACATAGCAAATGTACCTGCAACATAATATAATGTAATAAATTAAATTGAATGACCACAAATATTAATATATTTGTGGTCATTTGTTCTCAGCCACTCCAATTGACTTTTATTGAACATTTTTACGAGATATGTAGTACAATTTTTTTCTTGAAGCTATCATTTTCATTTGTCTAGTAGTATTATGACACAAATTATTACTGTCATCACTGTCATTAGAATACTGTCAAGACTGTCATATCCCTGTCATAACCCCACCGTAAATAGTATTTCCTTGCAAAACATCTGGTGAAACCTAGTAGTACACCGTTAACTCATTATTTAACACAAAGCAAATTCGTGTGGTGTAAATAAATATTTAAAATTGTAATCATTAATCATCATGAGTCATTCTTAAATGACTGATGGAACATGTCTTTTACTCATTCTGTATTTTAGGCAATTAAACATTGGCGTATTAATAATCCTTGAAAAAATTAACTTCAAACGAAAATGATATCATGTTCAAGCATTCAAGAAAGTGAAATAATGTATATTTAATATGAATTACGAACGATAATTAATAATGTACTGAAATTAAAATTACACTTGTGTTTTTGAAAATAAATAAGCATATTTATAAATCTTAGGCTTCTTACTAGCTTTGCATTGTCTTTTGGTAATAAAAGGGATATCTCATTGCCCTTATTTAACTACGCCCCTGCGGACAAAAAGTTCAATCACGTTTTCACGTTCACGTATGATTATATAAGTTAATGTCAAGGTTAGTGAAGATATTTCCCAAGGGGTATATAAAAGCGTTGATCGATTTTGAAATTTCACAGTTAAATCACCAACTGTAAAGAACATCTCTGTCTTTCCACAAATCTGGTCCAAATTAACATTCAAGATGTTGCTGATTACTTTATCAGCCGCAGTTCTTTTGGGAACTTTAGGTATTATATTATAAATTACTTTTAGATTCATTTATTCACTTATTTGGCAGTTATTTTATGAGATTACTTTAAATCCTTAGCTGAATGCGGTGTCCTCCAGCCAAGAATTATCGGTGGTTCATCCACAACTCCAGGGGAATTTCCATTCATGGTCTCCCTTCAAGTCGACTACAAAAATGGAACATTCAAACATTTCTGTGCTGGAGCAATTTACGATGAGAACCACGTTGTTACCGCAGCTCATTGCATTTTCAATAGAGTCAATGCTACCGACACCATTTCCGTTTTAGCTGGAGCTTATGACATCACCAAACAAGAAGCCTCTCAACAACGTGTTGGTGCTTCTCAAGTTTTCCCCCACCCAAATTACACTGCGTAAGTCTCATTTCAAATTAAATATTTTTTAAATACCTTTATCAGTGGTAGCTGAAATAAATGTGCTTATCTAATTTTGTTACCAGTGTACTTAATAGACTTTTTGATATTTTTAGTGAAGGCAAAGCTGGTCAAAGCGATGTTGGAGTTATAACTCTTTCAAGTCCTCTGGTTTTTGGAAAGTCAGTTGGAAGTCTTAAATTGAACAACAAGGGAAATACTCCCACTGGAGACTGCGTGAGCCCTGGATGGGGAAATACTGTTGGAGTTGTTTCCAACTTGGTCGTAAAACCGTCCCCTACTCTTTTGAAAGTTACTTCTACCGTGATAAGTCAAGCAGAGTGTGCTCTCGCTTACCCCTTCTTCAAAAATCAACGCGTCAACACAGTTTGTGCCAAATCCAAAATGTTTGGTCTCATTCCTCAAATAAAGGGAACCTGCAACGGAGATTCCGGTGGCCCATTCATTTGCAAGAATGCTACTGACAACTCGCAATACCTCGGTGGAGTCGTTTCATGGGGACTTGTTGGCTGCGGAGTGTTGCCCGATGTTTACGGAGATGTTGGAGCACTCAGAGATTTCCTTGATAAAGTTCTGATCGGCGGTGGAGCCAACGGAGGAGCTAGTGGAAGCACTGGTGGTTCAGGATCTGGTGATAGTGGCGCTGGAACTGGTGGCGCTGGAACTGGTGGCGCTGGAGACAGTGGCGCTGGAACTGGTGGCGCTGGAACTGGTGGCGCTGGAGACAGTGGTGCTGGAACTGGTGGCGCTGGAGACAGTGGTGCTGGAACTGGTGGCGCTGGAACTGGTGGCGCTGGAGCTGGTGGCGCTGGAGACAGCGGTGCTGGAACTGGTGACGCTGGAGCTGGTGCTGCAACTTCTGGAGGTTCCGCCAGTATAGGTGCATAGATCTGAGCGCCTTTAATTAATTGTCAAAAAATAAGACACACCATTTGAAATTTAAACATTTAAATCTAAAAGTAAAGCAATAAAATCATTAATACATTTTATATCTCCTGCATTACTTCAACTTCTGAATACCTTTCATCTGTGAACAAATCATGCAATACACATCATTATTACGCTTTTCATATTTGCAAACCTATAATTCTCATCGATGAACATTTTTGAATTGGAATATTAGCACCGCATCTCAATATTAAGTCTAGTTGCATGCTAATTATTAGGTCATTGTTGTTTTCCAAACAATTCCAAACAATTATTAGGCCATTGTTGCTCAACAGTTCTTTACATTGAAATAGAAAGTAAAGTTATGATACAACTCATAAAAGCTGTTTGCTTTTGATGGTTTTGGGGATTACTTTTTAGGCAAAAAAATAATAGCAAAAAATTACCTAATAAGCACTGAAATTATTAGGTAAGTATTAATCATTTTTGTTGAAACGATAAAATGCCCATTTTATACACATGTATACTCATTTGAGTCCTCAAAAAGTAAATCAGTCATCTCGAGAAATGATAAGCTTCCCTCAAGGAAATTGTTTCGAATAAATATACTATTATTACATAACTGAGTAGTAGAGTTCGAGGACTTAAACCTCATTTTATTTGGCTGCAACACTTAACAGCTATAATTCACAATATTTAACTGAAGGTTAGGGTAAGCAATTTAAAGTTGTCCCTTCAACTGTGCGTGCAAAAGTCCAGCAACTGCAGATTGGAAGCCTGCGTTGTAGTCACAGGCCACTTCGTTATGTACATAGTCATGTCGGTCGTCAACATAATGATCTTGTGCATCTGGACCACCGACAAGGGCTCCGTATAAAACTTGGTAATTTGGTCCAGGGTTGTTAGCAGCATTGTCAGCATTACAAGGGGTTGGACGGTCAGGACAGGAACTGAAATATATTCGACACAATATTATTTGATAACTTTGTGGCATATAAAGTGAATAACAAGTTCTGCAATAGTTATGTCAAACATATTATCTAATGTAATTTATTTGTTGACATAAATGGTCGAAGGCTATCATCTAAGCATAATTGGTTTTGCTGAGATAATGAAGAGTGCTACTTGAAACAGCTTGGCATATAGATAACAAAAGGTGTAATACATAGTGCACAAAAATTGAATAAACTAATCCGATTTGGAATACGTGTTACTAGTGGAGTGGGAC